>CM031703.1:2055000-2495000 GCA_018466805.1 Hippocampus abdominalis
ATTGGCCAAAAAATTTGGCTGATTTTTCTCTGTTGTCAAGATAAAAAAAATAGTCCAATGTTCTCCCTGCAATTCATATCTTAAGTTTTTGTCAGCGTGAAGGAACCAACAAAGTGATTTCATTCATTGTTTTTTTGTTGTTGTTTTTAATTAATCGGTGGTCAGAATTACTCTGCCAAGTAGCAGAATCAGCATTGGCTTAAAAGAAATCCACATTGGCGAAAGTTACGATGGAAATAGCGAATGGCTCGCTCACAGGATACATTTTCAGAACTTGGCTGAGAGAAGACTTGTTTGTGTTAATGTCATATTTGACTTGGGGGGGGGGCTGGAATTGCAGATACGCGAGTGTTTGTGTACAAGCCGTGATAAATACATCTATTTTTTTTTCTTCTCAGGGTCGGATTAGAGGACACCTACAGCTGGTAAAAACAAATTAAAATCAGCATATATTTAAATACAATGCTGGCATAGTCATTTGTTGATGCTCATAAAAAGGCATTTTTGTATCCATGGCCCACCGCAGTGACAATGAATTTTATTTTCAGGTATTTGGACTTGAGGCGTTTTGGCTCTGTGCCTCACGGTGGCTTCGGAATGGGATTTGAGCGATACCTGCAATGCATTCTGGGAGTGGACAACATCAAAGACGTGATTCCTTTCCCCAGATTTTCACATTCTTGTCTGCTGTAATCTCCGAGGCTCCTTTTTTTAAATGATGCCAAGTATGTGTCATAATAATTAAACGAGACGGTGCTTTATTCGTGTCTTATGTTTTTCTGAAGCCTACAAAGTTGCTGGTATATTTACTGATGAAAATACAAACAGTAAGTCAGACTTGATTCCAGTGCAGCAAGAGTACTCTGTTTTGATTTTATTCATTAATGAAATCCATGATGAGTTTTTACTGACATTTACATGGAAATGTACCACGGTAAATCTTGCCATTCCCATATTAGTTATGAGAAAGCAGCACTTGTTCGCTTTCTTTTAATTAAATCATCTGTATTCAGCTACACCGTGAGGTACCCAAACGCATCAATTATTCAGCTCCATGAGCGGGTTGAAATATTTGAAAATGTTTTCAAAATACAGTAAAACCTCGGTTTTCGTCCATATTCCGTTCCAGAAGGCTGTTCAAAAACCGAAATTGTATGAAAACCGAAACCACACTCTTTTTAAAATACAAATGTTTACTGAACACGTCTGCTCACAATGGAAAGCAACACGAGGAAGCGTCACTTCCTCGTGTAAGGAAGACGAGAGGAGTCAAATGGTGCATTCAAGTGCGCTCAGTTAGTTCGAGAACCAAATTTGTTCGTCATCTGAGGCATAAAAAATTCGAAATCTTTGGTCGAAAACCGAATTGGTCGAGAACCGAGACGTTCGAAAACCGAGGTTTGACTGTATTGCAGTTGTTCTCCACAAAAACCATTTACTGTTTTGTCAATATCCATCTGTTAGAGTCAATCAAAACTACGCCTGTTGCTTGGCAAATAAGTCAAGTTCATTTTGTGGATATTGAATATTTCATTCGATGAACATCAATTACGGAACGCTGCGACGATGGTAAATCCATCCATCCATCTTCCTCCTATTCTGGGTTGGTTGCGGGGGCTCGTGAAACGGTTTGCTAGCTATGATTGCGATTGACGTTGGCCGGCTGATTCAAACTTTCTTTGCGAAAGAGAAATTATTGTAGGGTTTGCGGTCAAGTCAAGTTTGCGGTCAAGTCAAGTGATGATTTGTAATTAAGTGAATATAAAATGACTTGTTGTATGTTATCAAGGGAACCAAGAGTACGAGAAGACTCGTGTTTGTAGTGCAGCGTCAACTTCATCCAAACCGCCGAGTAAACATTGAAACGTTGTAATTACTTTGAAGCGCCTCAAGGTGGTGCTGTTTCTGCGTCCAATCCAACCGTGGGACGTTTGACTGTGAGTCTTTGTCGTGCATTTAAAACGCAAGTCGTCTTGGCAGCCGTCCGGAAAGTGTGTTTAATTTATTGGTTGTCGTAAAGCATGTGACCCGGTATACACGTTGAAATACTTTTAACTAAAATATTGTTGTTGTTTGCCGGACGCCCATCCCTCTGCGAGCCGGCCGTGGGCGTGGTGTCGAGTTGGGAAAACAAGCCGCAGACGCCCCGTGACGCTGCCCCGCATCAGTCGAGTTTCGCCGCAGAAGGAGCCGCCGAGGTTCGTCCGATAACATCTCCCCGACACCGGGGACTGCCAGAACTCCCCCCCCCCCCTCCCCCGTCTTCTTCCTCCTGGTTCTGCTTATCTCGGCTCGGATGGGGGACAAGCGCGCGCCGACCGGGGCCGTCCTGCGCATTTAGCCGCCTGTTGGGCACCGACGAACCGACTTGTTGTCGGCAAGATGAGCGGCGGAGAAGTCATCCTCCAGGGCTGGCTGAGGAAGTCGCCGCCGGAGAGGAAACTGCGGAGATACGTGAGTGGATCTGACTAACTGTCCGCCGCGCTCGTTCGTCACTTTATGAGGCACACCTGCGCGGTACGCTGTAGTAAAAACTCTGCCTTGTACGATGACATCACTTGACACTCGTAGGGAATCCTGAACGTGGTTGTGGTTGTCGTAGTAGTTCACAATAGCGCCGCAGCCCTACCGAATGCGTTCATATCCGAACAATAAGCAACGACTCTCAACGCAGAGTGCGATGGCAGGTGTTCCCATTTCACTTGAATCGGCCCCCAAATTTTCAACTCGAAGTTATCTTTGTTCGTCTACCTAAGCCACCAACGTGACAGACAAAACAGCCGAGGTGCGTTTAAACCGCGTCACACCATCATTATTTCAGTGTAGACTTTGTATGACCTTTTTTTTCTTTGACGACCAATTGATTTGAAGACCAATTGAATACAACTTTATTGTCAAATGTTTGAATTGAATTGAATACAACTTTATCGTCCAATGTGCTGTACGTATGTGTAACATACAGCACAGATGACATTTCTTTCCCCCCCCCCCTCAACATAAAACAAGAGTGGTGGTGTGGTATGAAATCCTTTCAATGTCAATATGCCTCGGCCCCATAACGATTAGGAAACCACTGTGCTGCGTAATATGGGCAAAATATTACCCACTATTCTCAGTACAGTACAGTATACGTCGCAGTCCAGTTCAACAATCACACTTGAAGTTCACACCTCCTATTTTGCTTCCTCCTGTTACCAAAATATGAGGAAACAACTCTCAGCTACTACTACTAATTGAATACCTACATGAATAAAAATTTTTTTTGCTGATAATCGTGGCAGACCGACGCGTCCTTCCCTCAGATGGGAGAGACGAAGCACATCAGTGACCCATCTGTGCATTTTTGCGATCGTTCTCTTTGCTGGTGTGTCGTGGCATTTTCTCAACAACACAAGATGCGCCTTGGCTCAATAAAGGTCGGGTTTATATGACTAGTTCTTAACACTTGATGTCGCTCTATCTGGTGTACCTAATGTTTTGACCCCTGATTATATTCCAAGTGGGAGCAGGTGCATCCCCCAAAACATCTGGCCCACTTTACACCCCCCCCCCCCGCCCCCAAAGGAATACAGAGACACACAACCAGTATTTTTTTTTTTTTTTAACTGCTATAAACATGCAAATGTCACACAGACGGCAACTTTGATTGGAGGAGGGGTGGGGGGGGGGGTGGGGGGGAGGGTGAAGTTTGGGACGTTGAGGGGGGGGCAGTCATATGACAACATGGACACGCCTGCAGCTGTCTGCGCTCCCCCGCTAAATGCCTCTTGCGCTCATATTGGCATTATCCAATCACGATGAGGTCACGTCTGATGTGAGCCATTTCCATCTTGTCCGTGTCACGACGACGGCAGGGCTCCCTCCTTGAGTGGCCCGGTAAAGCTCCCATAAGCCACCCAGGAGTGTGTGTGTGTGTGTGTGTGTGTGTGTGTGTGTGTGTCAGGGGTGGGCGGGGAGAGTACTAGTCAAGCCGCCACTCACATAATAGGATTTATGGAGGCTGATAGTAGAATGAGCCAATCTATAAATACAGCTGTCATTTGTTTACGTGTGGTGTTGTGTTACTACCGGGCCACTTCTTGCGCTCCTACAAACTGACTATGCCATGATGTCATCAGTGTCTGTGTGTGTGTCTGTGTGTGTGTGTGTGTGTGTGTGTGTGTCATCATCTATGAAAAGCATCCGAGAATGTCTCCCAATGTGTCCTTCCACCATTGTCTTCCACTTACACATGCTCGGTGTTTACGCAGGGACCACCATGGTCAGCCTGGAGCAGCTGCTGCTGCTGCTGCTGCTGCTGCTGCTGCCGCGACCGTCCGTACGTAGGAAGAGGCCAGCTTAGCTCCACCGTATAAACAAGAGCGCGGCGAGTGGGAATGCAATCATGGGGGCTGTCCCAGCCTGCACGTCTCATAAGCTAGTGACTCTCAACAGGTCAGACACAAAAGTGGGTCACGGGAGCCACTCACAGTGGGTCTTGGACAGGTCGTATAAAAATGACAGGGGGTTTGCGATACTGACGTATTAAGGTTCTGAATGGCGCGCTTTAAATACAGATACGGCAATTATGTGGGAAAATTGAACGCTCATGTACAGTGAAATATTCAACACGGAGCCCAGGTTGGACTTGGAAAATAATATTTTGACTGACGTCCATCAGGGACCTTCGGGTTTATTTGGTTCATTAATTCTCGTGAACTGTAATAGGTGAGGCCTAAAAGAAGTCATGAGTGCCAAAATGTAAGTGAAAATCGGTGGCCTGATTTAATCTTACGACACAGCGAACCACAACATTTTTGCTGTTCACTTATTTTTATTTATTTTATTTTTCCGTCATTAGTCACCGAAGACCTCAATTCCAACTTTTCTGCGCAGGCCAAAGCCTTGCATGGCTATATGGCTTTAGCTCCAAGCTATGGCATCTCGGGTACAAGGAACAATGTTCAAATGAGGGGAGGAGTTTCATTTTGTCTTTTCTTACAGGGAAGAAAATGGGTTTTAATGCCATCTTGTGGTCTCTCTAGGCAATTACAAACATGGGTTCATCAATTACTCACAGATTTTTGTTTGTCAGGCAGTGCTCACGGAGAATTTTTCACCTTCGGTTTCTTCATTCGGTGCTCTGAAAAACAATAGAACGCGAAAGCATACGTAGTTTTGTCTCGATTTATACTTTAAGTACATAGCGTGAGTCGTTTTGCCACCTCTGCAATGCGGACACGCGGCGTCTATGTCATGAGACGTCCGCAACAAGCAGACGTGTGGATTCAATCATCCAACCATTTGGAATTCCTTCCTCTTAAAAGTCGAGAGTGGGGAACAATCAGGACTATTTTACCCGCCGCCATCGCTGTCAGCTGACCGAGGTGACGTTTGGGTCGCGGCGCAGGCCCGTCGTTCCCTCCGCTAATTAATAATCCATTTGGTCGTTGTGAAATGTTGAGTGGAACATAAAGAACACGTCCAGTGGTCCTTGAGATTTTTTTACACGCCGGGCTGTTGTTTTAACCAAAAATGGTTAACAGCGCAGTTTTTGAGGGGGTGACAATGAACAGGAAAAAAAGTGAAGGTGTTTGAAAATGTGATGCCTCGCTGCAGTCTAGCGCATCGGACACTTTGCGAGAGAAGCGAGGAATGGCCGAGTACCAACAATGTCTCAATACTGGGCCGATACAGCCTTATTTTAATGTATTGGGTGCTCGTTGATGCTGCCGATACCAGCCACCAATACTTTCGGCAAAAAAAAAAAAAAAAATCTGACATTGAGCAAGTCCTCCTTGGCCGTAGTTGGCGCTATACTGCGGCGATTTGACGTATTGGCAAATTGTCATTTATTCTAATCGGTTGTCTGAGCATGTTTGAATAGTGTGTGTGCAAAGTGAAAAAAAATGCTGTGAATTAGCGGTAAATAAATGTCACTTATGTGTGAGAGAGGCCACAGCAGTTTTGCAGAACTTTGTTTTTCAGCAAACAGGATCTTTTTTTTTTTTTTTTTAGCCAATATGGATGCAGTATATTAACTAAATCATCCAGTCATCGTGACTTGAGTGGGAATTATGTCATATTTTTCTGGTGGTTTGTTTCTGGAAAGAAATCAATTTGAAAGGCTTGACAAGCAATTGATTTGTAGCCGAATCCTTCCAGCGTCATTTAAGTATTTTGGGGGATTTTGCTCAAGGCGTTTAATCATTGGTACAAGTGTGTTGTCTTTTGCCCCAAGAGTGGATGAAGTGTCCTGAATCCCCCCCCCAACCCCCCCCCCCCCCGTCGAGCCGTCCGTCCCACCCAACCGTAAAATCCGGACGGGGTCGCATTGTGTTAATCAGTTGCTTCTTGTTTAAATGATTCCTTTTTGGATTTAGTTTTGAGCAGGGGCTCAAAATGAAAGACACATTTTCCTCAAGAACCAAGCAGGAACGCTAAAAAACAAAAAATCGCCCCCTCACCTGTCAATGTTGCCATATTGAAATTTAAGAGGCGATTATGTTTTCCTCTTCCTGGGATCTGCAAATGGGAGCATATCGAGAAAAGCTAAGGAGATACTCGGATTCTACTCTCTAACCAAACTTAGCATGGTGCGCTTAACTCTGTCAACGATAATTGTACACAAAGATGAAAAGGAATGAATTTTTACTTTTCACTGACACCCACTCTGGGCGAAAATCAAGCAGCAGTCTTCATTGGCCTGCCGAAAAAGCGTAAACCAACAAGAGTCTGTTGAATACGGCAAACAGTGCAGATGTTTATGCTGTCACAGTGTCATCCGCACCGAGCTGGCAGTTAATGCCCGACAAAAGTCTGGAAGGTAGTTAATGTTCATCGTGAACAATAATGGACCCGAAACGGAACCTTGAGGCACTCCAGATTTTTTTTTTTGGGGGGGGGGGACGCAGACTACACCTAACGATTCTCACCTGAACACATTGTTCACCACTTTCTCGGTAGGACTTCAACCACGTCAGAGCTGCAGGTGACAATTAATCCTTTCAGGGACAGCGGTTACGACAGTGGACAGCTTACCATGTTATCAGGTTACAGGGTGCATGAAAGGGTGTGACGCTGCATTTTTTTTTTATAAAAATGCACCAGTCCACTTCCCTGTCCTTTATTGCCCCATCAGAAGTCCCCAGATCTCAGTTTGTGACCTCTTGGATTTGAGGTTTTCTTGCGTGTCAAAAGGCAGCGTAAGAGGTTGCAGAGGAGGTAAAAACAGGTCGGGCATGCAAATCGTATGCAAAGTCGGCCGTTGGTGAAGGGGGGTGGGGCTGACGTGTTGACGTGGAAGTGAGGCTCTCTGGGATGTTTCCTAATTGTTTACCAAGGTGATTTAACGCTCGGCGGCGATGACTCACTAGATCCACAGCGCACAAACACACAATGAGTCAGGAAGCTTGGGTACGTGCTGCCTCCCGCGCGCTAAAATATAAGCAGCGTGTCAGGTTTGCTCATCAAAAGAAACGCGTCATATCGGGAACAACGGTGTCGACACACGTTCGCCAATCATTCAGTGGATGACTGAATTTATTCATATATATTGACATACACACACTTTTTACACATACTGGGGAGGGGGGCGGGGGTGTGCCTTGAGCGTCCTCTTTCACGTCCAACCCTTCCCACTTTAACGTCTGCGCGCTGTCCTCAGTTCTGTCCGCCTTTCCTCTGTATAAGCAGCATGTCGGCACAACGTCAGTCAGTCATGCGCAGGGCTCGTCACACACCAGTCACATAACACCATTCACCGATTTTGTAACTTGGTGCATACGCAAGGTTCCCCCATCCATTCTGGAGAGAATGTAAGACTTTTAAGTGCGTTTGTGAAAGTAAAATGCGTTTGCTTGTAAAGGTTTGAAAAAAATATATAGACAAAATATACACATACATACAGCATACACACGCACAAGGAAGCTGTAATACCTGCTAAGGGAAGTTCCCACCGCATATTTTTGTCACCTTTTCCCCCCCCCCCGAGCGTGTCCCAATACTTTTGTCCGAGTGACTTGGTGGCGCTTCAACTGCACAGCATGGCAGAACGCCAGGAAAATGCTAAGAACAGGTGCGACGACGTTCTTCTTGGCGCCCTCCGATGTCCTCGTCGTCACCTGTTGCCAGGCGGAGTTCAGAGAATTGGACCGGCTTTAATTCAAGTTCATTCATTTGACTTGTGACTGTGTTATTTGCGATGACAACGAAATGTTGATTAAAATGACGTAAGTTAATATCTATAGAAACAAACGAGAAGATTTTTTGGGGGGATTGAGGGGGGTTGGCTCTGGCTGGTGGCTGGTAAGATTGCGCCATCTCAAATGGAAGACTTTTACTGTGTGATGTCTCTGCAAACGGCGGTGACAAAGGCAAAGTGGAGCGATTTATTATTTTTTTTTCTCTATCATGGTCTGAAGAATAAAACACTTAGTTTGGTTTAAAGCCCCCCCCCCCCCCGATGGCCTCCATGCGTCTTGCGTCGACGAAGCGCCAGAGAAAAATCGTGACCGTTCAGGAGAGGCTAAAATTCCTGGGAATGCTTTGGCCACAATGGAGTTACGCAATCGTTTTATTTAGAAGGCTTTATTTTGTTCCCTCTCAACCATAAGGTACGTAACTCTGTGATGCCATTGGCATTTCAGGTTTTCTACTCCCCCCCCCCCCGGGCCCCACGCACTCCATGAGTGTACAGTGTAAATAAAAGTGTGAATCAAACTCTCATCAGTCTGCGTACGCCACATGAATCATACAAATGACATCGTGTAAACAGTCCAAATCCTGTTCCCACGTCAAGATCTGCCCCCCCCCCCCACACCCCCAAAAAAAAAGCCCTCCCACCTGTCCGTTGAACAAACGTGTCTGTTCACATACGCAGAAGAGTTGCTACATTCCAGACTGATCATATCGGGAAGGTGATAGCACTCCTGGCCCTTGTAAATGGAAAGAAGGCAGAGAGCAGAGGGAGGACGGCCGTCTGCTGCCAGCTCAACCGTTGTTTTGCATGGGGGGGGCGCTTTGGGAAGTCCTTGCCCTCAGAGGTCAGGCGGGAGCGCCTCCCCATTTCCTGCTTTGACAGGCATAGACTTTTTGCTCGTTCCATTTTTATTGGCAGGCAATTGTGTTCCATGCCATGTCAGTGTCACGTATGTGCGAGGGGGGGGGGGGGGATCTTCAAGAAGGTGGGTGGGCTTGGGGGCTGGGGGAGGGGGTACAGTTAGAGACCATCAAGCAGGCAGAGTAAAGGGCCGTTAGGGATTATCGAACGTCGCCGAAAGGATTGAGTCGTTGTCTTTTTTTGGGGTTATGGAATGGAGATTTTGTGGGTCGGGGTCGTGATTCGACAATCATCTCGTCGATTTGGGTTAGCAATCATCCAACGGGCTTGGTTCGGCTCGAGCTCGGGTGACGGTTCGGAATCGTCCAGCGGAAACACATTTTGGAGGATGAAACGTATGCACGGATCCGTTTGCGTTCTGCCTTGCGTCTTGATGGGCCTCGAGTTTTGCTGCTTGAAGAAAAAACTGTTCGAAATGTCTTCTTACATGGGATTAGCAGTGTATTTTTTATTTATTTTTTTCCGGGAGAAATCATAGATTTAGTCAGCAAAACAAATCCAATAATCAGTCAGGGTTCTGCCGGTTGCGAGCCATCGCGAGCCCCCCCCCAAGTCTCTAGTCAGCGCTTACGAAACAGCATCTGCTCCCTCAGATTGCCAGCGATAGTTTGCCATCTCTTGCTCCTTCTTGCCCTTTGGCAACGGAACATTCACAGGAGTCAATGTTTATCCAAGTAGCATGTCAACGTGCGCTTCAAACCATCACAAGGAAAACAAAAACAGAATAGCAACTTATTCTTTCAAAGCCTTCAAGTCCAGCCCGCAAGGAGTGAGCTTCTTGAAAAATCCAATGACGGTCATATGATGCGGAAGCCGCGGCAAATCGTGAAGACGGAGCCGCTCGATGACGTCCGTGTGGGCTCGGCAGAACCAACGGGAGCCAGAATTGTGCGCCGAAGCGGCTAAAAGGGGAAGACCCAGTTCTATCCGCGGCGCCGCGGGGCCCCCGATTTTATAAGTAATAAAAACGCGAGTTTCACTGCCGATTACCGCCGCGCTCTACCCTTTAAAGGTTGTTTTTAAGCACCGGCCTGAAGACACTGCCTGTGGATCACAAGGAGCAAAACCACAGAGAAAGCGCATGCCCCTGGCTCTTCAAAAATGTTCGTAGTAGCCGTCACTGGCGTGTTTGACGTTGGAAATAGCCTTTTAAAGAAGACCAAACCAAACCCGTGAGCACAGAAGGGTATGACTTGCGTTGCGGGGGAGTTTCCTACGTCAAACCCATTAAAATGTTGTCGTTTGACAAAATTTGGTGGTGCAGACCAGTTATGTAAACCCGCAAATGTTTGGCACAAAGTGGATTGCTCAGGTCAACGGATGCAGAAGCGGATCTACTCGCCGGATGCACCCGGGACCACATCGGACGAACGCGTCGTTTTTGTAGCGCCGTTCCGTGTTTTGGGAGGACTGGATGCAAATCGGCGATTGATTAAATCGCAGTTGAATTTGATGGCTGATTGCGCAGTTCCAAATTGTGCGTCTGAAGAAGCATTCGGGGAGAATTTTAACGCGTCACGATTTGAAATGCCAGAAACAAACATTAGCCGAACGTATCGTCCGCTCGGGAGCGTCTGTTAGCGTTGCCGTCCTCAAGATCGGTCTTGGTCTGGAGACCGGTCTCAAGACCACCTTTTTAAGGCTCTCGGTCTCATCTCGAAATGGAAGATATTTTTTTTTCGCTGTGATTTCTCTTTAAAAAAAAAACTTTTTTTTTTTAGCTTAAGTGCTAACACAAGGGTAGGCAACTCCGGTCCTAGAGAGCCGCAGTCCCGCAAGTTTTCCATCTCTCCCTGCTGCAACACACCTGATCCAAATGATCAGGTCATCGGCAAGCCTCCGAACGATTCTAATCATTTGAATCATGCGTGTTGGAAGAAGGAACTTCGAAAACAAGCAGGACTGCGGCTCTCTAGGACCGGACTTGCCTACCCCTGTGCTAACACATCTCCCGGTGCGTTCGAGGGGACAGCGGCGTGTGCGATCTAAACGCGTCTGGATCCCCTCACCGCAAGCAACAGAGGAACACCAAACGTCCGTCCCGTCTCTTCTTTTGTTTTGTTTGCGATACCTGCTTCGACGGGACTGGAGAACAACCAGACACGCACGGCGTCCGTTGGCTCGCGTCTGCTTAACGTCTCTTCGGACACGAGGTTGCGTAAACCGGGCGACTTCCGCGCTCGGGTTTGGTTTGAGCTCGCTTGCTGTTGTTGAAACCGATGAGTCAGTTCAGGCAAAGGGACCTCAGTGAAGGACCGGGATGAGACGCCGTCGTCAAGGCCCGGTCGCATTTTGGCATTCGGCCATTATTCAAGTTTGAGTAACTTCACAGGCTTTGATATTCTTTCTGGCACTCCTGTAACCAACAAACTCAAATGATGCTTTGTGTTGGGGGTTGTTATTCCACTTTTGACATTTATTTTCATTTTTAAAAAATGACTTTCGCTACCATTTATTTTAAGCAATTCAATGGGCGTTATGAGTTTTTGGTTATTCTTGTAGCAGCAAAACAGAAAGCGATTTTTATTTTATTGATTTAAAAAAAAAATATTATTTTCAGAATCACTTGACGTGAATGCAATTTTTCAATTTATCAAAATTCACCGATCTGGTTTTTTGTGTGTGTTTTTTTTTAACTTTCTGTAACACCCTCAGTTGCTGTACGACAACAACAAAGATCTGACTTTTTGGGACAATAGTAAATGTCGCAAGGAAGTACGTTGAAGTGATATCTCAAGTCTTTGAAGGTCTTCGAGGCGCTAAGTTTAGCCTGAGTTTTTAGCGGAGGTTACAGAGTCTCTTTATTGGATGGATATTTTCGTTTTTGTCCCGTTCGGTGGCAATTAAAGTACAAGCAAACAAACCACGGGAGTCTCTATCTTGGTATTGCTCAAAGCAAATCATCTGCCAGCCTTTTTCATGCACCCTCTAACCTGGTAACATGATAAGCCGCCTACTGGAGTAACCGCTGTCCCTGCAAGGGTTAAAATCATTTTCGTGTTTTGGAATCATAGTTTGCAGTGTATTTCCAATTTAAACTATTGTTATCGGCATTTCTAAACATTTTCAGCGGAGGTTTTTCCTCTATTTGCAACAGGGCTCATCTCACTCTCGACTTAACATCGTGTTGTACGCACAGCCCCGCCCACTGACGAGCTCAGAGGTGCCCGTGTCCCCAACACAATTATCCGAGGTGTGTCTGTTGTATCGGCGCAGGGTTTGTGTGTGTGTGTGTGTGTGTGTGTGTGTGCGTGTGTGTGTGTCGCTCGTACTGCGACAAACTGTGTCAACAAACCAGCTGATACGCGTCAGTCGTTGTGTTTTCAAATGTGCATGAGCAAACATCCAAAGTAAACACTCTGTACTGTACGCTACAATAGGAAGACAAGGGGGGAGGCGGACTCCTAACCTGGAGCTCTCACACACACACACACACACATGCACACGCACACAAACAGCTGCACAAACACAAGAAGCCGTCGGTGCGCTCCATCTCGTCCATTTCCAGCCGATGTATCCCGGCATTAAACCTTGGATTTGGGCCGAGCGCTCGCAGTCGCAAAGTCGTGCGATTGAGCCGTGATGTCGGGCGGATGGATGAAAATCGCGTGGGGAGTTTTTGCTGATCAACGATCGTCCGAAAGAATGTGGCCTTTTATCGTTGTCTCGTGTCAATGGACAATTTATGATGTCATTTTTGGTATTTGTGTATGTCTTTACATTTCGTACAACGCTCTAAAATGGGAAAAAAAAATTTTTTTTTTTTTTTTTGGTGTGAATGATCAAAAATATAAACACTAAAAGCTCATGTTTGTAAAAGTATTCACAGCCATTTCGCAATATTTTGCTGATAGGCTCACCTGTCTTTAGCCGTTCATCCAACTTTTCCTAAATTGCTACAATAAAGTAAATTCGTACCATGTATACTCGACAAAGGAATAACGCAAAGTTGTGGAAAAGACAAAAATCCATTTAATGACTTGCCACAAATCAACATAGCAGTAATTTTCAACTCCACGAGGTCAGCTCTTTACCCAACATTTCACTTAGCAAAGTGAAATTTGTTCGACATATCTATCATGAGTAGACCCACCAAAAATCCCACGAAGAAATGCCTGAAAACGCAGGAAATCTGGCTTTTTTGTTAGAAGTGACCTTTTTAGTGGCGGGTTTGGCTATTTCCAAGGCTTCGTTAAAGACAACTTTTAAAATGATGCCACAAGAGGTCACGCCTATCCTCGGGCACTTTCGGCCATTCCTCTTCAACTTCAGAAGAGATTTTGTCAAATTTGGATCAAGTTTGCGTTTAGTGTGAAAAAAAAAAGTTTGTTTGCATGCGGGTGACACTTGACAACTTGCCAGAAAACTGTAATAATAGTTCAACTGGACATGGTCATATCTTGACACCTTACTTTATCGATCATGAGTAGACCCACAAAAAAGTCGCAAGAACCCCAATGCCTAAAGGACACGGGAAGTCTGCCATTTCGGTTTGAAACAGCTGTTTTACGGTTCTTTGGGCCATATCCAAGACAATTGGTCAATTTTCTACTACTTTGTAACATGACAGATGGAAGGACGCTAAATGGCAAAACTACTATCCAACATGTCAAACACGAGCAACAAAAACTCCAAGCTAATGTTTTTTTTTTTTTTTAAGCTCGCAGACCACAGCTTGTCACAATTCGACGATTTGGCAGCGTCCCCGAAACCAATGTGTGCGTGTGTGGGCTGCTTGCAGCGCAGCTTCACTTTTCAACAAGAACAACACGTCTGACTTTTGGTTTCTCCGGCCATCTGCTCTGCGTGGAAAAAACAAAACAAAAAACAAAACAACAACAAGAGCAACAATAAAACCGCATCAACAAGCGCATGTGACAAAAAGGTGCCACAAAAGGCTGGCTTGTTGTTGGACGCTGGGACAAGCAGACAGCAATAATCTAGCCGTCATCAGCGGGCGGTCACGCAATGCAGGCCGCATTCCTGCTTCGGCAAAGACAGGGAGAATCTTCTCTTGATTCTGCATTGTTTTTCACTCGGGATGTTGTTACCTCCCCCCCAAATGAGAATGGGGCTGTCTGGGGGTATGGACCAAGGAAAATCACTTTTTTTGCGTGTTTTTCTGCATTTTTTGGTAAATTTTCAGTCCAAAGTACTGGGTGTCCCAACAGCTGTCTGGATAGATTTTCATGAGTGGTGGTAGTAGCTGGACGTGCGGTGTTAAGAAAAGATCTCGTTTCAAGAAACTAGTCACGGGTTGCATACATGATGCTACGATTTCCCAGTTACAGGACAAAATTCATGCAAATGCAGGAGGTGTCCGATTTTGGTGCTGACTCGATCACTGTCTGATCCCGAAACGGCAGAGCGATCGTCTTCGAACTCTTGGAGATTGTTTTTCTCGTTCAGAGCAAGGACGGTATTGATTCTGAAACGATATGTCCTAGTTAGCAGAGCTCAAATGTCGGTTAATAATAATGAGGTTTTGTAAACTTTTTTTATCCCCCGCCACAGTTGTCTGAGCATAAAATTTGATGATTTTTGATGTCACATTTTTAGTGGAATCTGACCTCAATATGGTAGATTTAGATGAAGTCACAATTTTGACCCTCGACTAATATCCACGTCATCTTTTAATTTCAGTTGACTTTAGCATTAGCGCTAGCGATGTTTTTAAAAACGAAGCATGTTTGCGTTTAAATATACAAAGTGTGTCATTCCTTTAAGTGTGTATTCATTTTTTTCCGCAGGAAATTCCATCTAGGGTGTCAGTAAAATGCTTTAACGGATGCTTAGCGACGGCAGAATCGTAAACGCTACCCGCTTGCGACGCAAGCGATGTGGTGCGTTCAGTGTACTCTCACAAAGTGGGGAATTTGTATGCGCACCATGGTGTTTGGCTCGTGAACAGTATTTCTTCGATTATAACATTTTCAAGGTTGAGAGAAGCCTAAAATCTAAATCTTGACGACACTTAGTTGAATCATCCGGACCTAGCAGGGGCCCATGGAACATATTGTAAAGTAAAAGTAGTAGTAAAGTAAATAGTTAACCTGACTTCCCCTTGAAGTATCAAGTGTGAGTATTTTTGCCACCTCTGGATGACTGTGACCTGAGATGACCAAGGTAGCTCAAGCTAATGATCAAATTCATGGAACTAGACTTCTTCTTCGGCTATTCTGGAGCACTGTGAGAACCTTTCTTTGTTTTGAAGAATAAATTGCGCAATGTTTCTCATCCTATTGCGAGATTGTAACCGGGATGTGAAACTCTTGATTTTTGCTAAGCTGCTGCTGTGTGTCTTATGTATCTCCCGGAAAACGTGTCCACATTGTGCGTCTATTATTTCTGCGAAGTAGAAGCATTCGCAGCGATTGTTTATCTTCCCACAATACGTCTGCCAAAAATAGAAGCAAACACGCCCACTTATCGACAAAAGGAGCTTGGCGCTATTTTTAGCAGCCAGAGTTTGCTGTTGTTCTTTTGATGTTCATCTTCTCCCTTCTCGTGGGACTGTCCTGTTCCATCCTTGCACTTCAATCCCTGTGTCGGGATGAACACTGCTCTCAAGAGGTCCTATCTTCAAATGTAACTTGACCTGTTCAGAGGGACATGTCGAAATCATGCAGGATAGTGGCCCTGGCATTTACGAAAACCATTAACGCAATAAATTTGCATCGTGGCGTCGTTTGCATTCAGATAGCACAGATGATGTACAACGTTAACCGTAATTGCGCGCCACTAAATATTCAACAATTTTTTGGGGCAGTGGAAAGGCCGCTCCTACCTTTAAAAGAACTGGAATCTGGTTCAACAAAAACACATTTTCATTGTCTGGCGTGAGATTGAGGGACCGTTTCTGGTGACTGTGTTTCCTTGTCTGTTTTCGAATGTTTTACTCTCGTGTTGGAAAAATAAACTTTCAAAGAAACAACAAAAAGAGCGTATCTTCTATGTGTCGGTCTTCCAGAGAAGTTCCCGTGTCAGACGCGATTTGTTTGACGCCGCGATGCAGCCCAGTTGGTAACCAGGCCAGCATGTCTTCGCCTAGCTGTGTCGCCCGAAGGGGGGTGGGAGGCTCAGACGGGTTCCGGCGGGGAGCGGAGGGAGTTGTGGGTGAGGGGAGGGGGGTGTGAATGTGGGAGAGTCGGGGGAGGTTAGCCTAGTTCTGAAGCTCCGGGCCTCACTTCCCACAGTTCCAGTGATCAATGGGCTCAGACGGGCTGTGCGGGGCGGGCGGTGGTCGGGTTAGCGCGTTCTATTGTGTGGTCCATTCTTTCGTGAGTTACGTTTATGTTGAGCAATTGTTTTCACGAGAAAGTAGGACAGCGGTAGTACGGCAACTTATTTCAAAGAAATGGATTTGAGATCTTTGAGATCTCAAATTTGGCCTGTTACTTGTTATGGCCCAAAAGTTGGATTCATTCTTTTTGATGGGCATCATAGATCCAAAACCGGAGCCGGAGGATCTAAATGATCCAGATCTGTATCTCGACCTTGAATTTGTTGTGTAATGTGTATCTTCACTGTCATAACTCTTTCAATGTTGGGATGGTGAACCCGTGTTCAGTTTGACCCAAAGAGAAGTCTGTTCCGTTTTGGTCACGATCCAGATTCGGAACCCAAAATCATGTTTTGGGCAGTCCAAAATGTCAACGGATTTCGGTTGCATTTGGCGAAGCTACACAACCTCAGTCGGAGTAAACTCGTATATCCTGTGTACCCTGTAGATGAACCGATAATTCTGATCCAGATTCAGACTCTGGAAAATCTGGCGGCTTCAGTCTGGATTTTTATGAAGGCCCAGCTTCCACGAGACCCTGATCCTGGATTCTGGATCCTGGATTCCCGGATCGTGGATTCAATGGGGTATAAATTCTGGGCTCGGTGTGGTTCTATCCTGAGTCAGGTTAACGCCTGGAATCTGGATCTGAGTGAGTACAATTAAGCCGGTAGCTTCCGCATGATGGAGAGCAGCACTCTGTCTGTCGTTTGGAACTGCTTTCCCAGGGGTGACCTCCTGATTGCATATGAAGTTTGATAAGGCTCCTTCCAGGAGATGTCTACGAGTTAATAAGCAGCTGCAGGATGTCAGAAGTAACCAAGCCGGGTCGCGCTGACCTCCTGCACGCGGGCACTGCTCCAGGACTTTATCCCAAGACATCATCTCTCTGCAGATAAAGCCATCGTTTTCCCAAGGAGCTCTCTCCGCGGCTCCAGCCGTTTTGCTACCACTTGCCTGAGTGGCACTTAGTCGAAGTCTCAAATCGTGATCCACCCACGAATGCGCGATTGTCAACAAAATGAAGGACAACGCGCCCCGCGGACCTTTCACGAAGCTGGCACGTTCACACGAGTCCGGCGGAAAGTGATGTGGTCACAGCTTCTTTTCTTTCTTTTGTTTTTTTTTGTTTTAATCGGAAAACTCTCGTCCGACGAGTTTTCATGAACGTGTCAGGTTCCAAGAAGCGCGCGGGTGCACGTCACTGTCACGCCGACGCTTATCTCTGTCCACTCTTCTGCTTCCCGTCCCGGCGGATGCGTGCACGCGTGCGGCGACGATATTAAAGTTACCCCCCTCGAGGTTTCTCAGCCCAGCAGGAAATCGACTTGACCGGCCAAATGAGGCTCACTGGACATTTTATTAGGTACACCATGTTATGAGACACGGTACAAGGTACTTTTACTTTTGGAGTGACTGTCAAAGAGGCTCAGCATTTACTGGGGGCAGGGATATGTCTGTAACCCCAACCCCCCCCCCCCTTCAATTTTTTTAATCACATGCATCCATCCATCCATCCATTTTCCGAACCGCTTCATCCTCACTAGGGTCGCGGGGGGTGCTGGAGCCTATCCCAGCAGTCTTCGGGCAGTAGGCGGGGGACACCCTGAATTGGTTGCCAACCAATCGCAGGGCACACAGAGACGAACAATCATCCACGCTCACACTCATACCTAGGGACAATTTAGAGTGCCCAACGAGCCTGCCATGCATGTCTTTGGAATGTGGGAGGAAACCGGAGCTAATCACATGCATGAAATATGAAATATTAGGGAGGATCAACATGGACTTTGTTTTAGGTCGATTTCGATGTTTGGCTGAATACATTTCTGAGAAGCGATTTATCAGCTGGCTAATTAAAAAAGATCATAAATAAAATAAAAATAAACTTTACAGATGATTTTATTTGGGGGGAAAAAAATGCACCTCAATTGCACCCTTATGTCATAGCCCGTAAAAAATCGCAATTGTCAAGCACTAGCAACAACCTCCGACATTCGTTAGCCCGAGCCTTTTAGTACGATAGCCACGTGTGGTGAAGACGCTGAAATTTCTGTCAACTCTCTGGAATAAACTTAGCAGACATACAAAGATAGTCCAAATGTGTTACTTTGTGTTGCCTAGTTGTTGTACTTGGCTGTGTTTTTGCGCTCCAAGATAGCAGAAGCGGCTCGAGGTATCGGGTCTGGCAGGAAACCCCTCGTGAACTGCGGTCAACAGGAAACCTGACATCTCAATGACAGTCAAGCGTCTTGATTTTGCCTCGAAGCAGGATAGTCTTCATTTCTCCCGAGGAATGTCTGTGACAAGACTTGTCACTGGGTTCTGGATTGTGTCGGTTTTGGGGGCTGGGGCAAAAGTTGGGGCCCTGCAGGATCCTGTGTGTCAGCACACACAGCCTGGTGGAAGTGCATCGCTGGCGGATGTCCAGAAACCTCCGCAGTCCGCCCCGCCCCCCCCCCCCCCTTCCCCTCAACCGCCCGTGCCCCCGCCTCGTCCTCTGCCTCGCTTCGCTCTTCCTGGTTTATCTTCTTCCTCTTGTGTCTCGGACCAAAGGGATAGCTGCTAAACGTGTTCTCGGGGTGCTACGCAGCAGAGGGTCTTTGTTACCTCCGCCAAGGACGTTATGTTATTTTAAGTGCAAGGTCTAAACGTCATCCGGAAGTCCTCTAGCCTCATGTTAATGTGCAACAAAATACGCTGTACACAGGCTAACAAAACTAGCATCACTGCCGTTTGAGTCCCTGACGCCGAGGATTATTGAACACAAACAGTGCAGGAACACATCTAGACAGACAATAAAACACTCGCATGCATATGTTCTTTATCATCTGTGAAGAAAAAAAGTCTAACATGACTGTAGTTTACTGAGCATGCATTTGACATACTGCCCCCGGTGGTTACAGCGAATACGCCAGAAGGAGCCGCACAATGAATGCATGACGCGATGATGAACAAACGGTTTAATTATTGACATTTTATTTAATTATGTTATTAGTAAGGAACGAACAAGTTTTTGTTTTTTTTACCAGTTTTGTCTGTTCTTTGTTTGCCTTTATAACCAATTATTACACTTTAAAGAGTTTTGTAAAACTGTGAAATGTTTTAGCTATGCTGCAATTCAGTATCGTTTCTTTCGTGCGTTAAAGGACCAAAGAAGAAGTTATTTTAGTCATTAGGATTTTTAAATGAATCGGTCGATTAATCGGTAATCGGAATTTTATTCTGCCTCAAAACAAAAATGCCTCTTGATCGGGAACTAGTTAATACTGCTTGTTCTTATGAAGTACAATATTGTCGAGTGCTATTCTATTAATAAATTTTTTTTTAAAAAGTAACAAATTGTTTTCTGGAATGAACTGAAGGCATTTCCACTGGGGAAAAAAGTCGCGCTTTCACTATTTTTGAGATACAAGTCTACTCACAGAGAAAATTGCGCTTGTGAGTCAAGGCCCCACTTGGCATTCTTTTCAACTGCAGTACCATCGCGGAATTAGAGGCACTGCCTGCCAGGAAAAAAAAAAAGTTGTGTCCCTGTTGTGGTGGTGGTGGGGGGGGTCACAAACTGTCACAGCGGTGGAGCGCTGCTTAATGTTTTTGAACCTTGGAAAGGATATCAGCACAGGAAATACGTTGGGCTTGCGGGCATCAACACCTGCTACACGCGCACGCACACACACCCCACACAAACCACACGCGTCACTTTTTAAAAAAAATAAATAAAAAAAGCCGAAAGTGTTTGACAGTACAAACAAAGTCCAGCTGCTGACTGTCTTGTGATCACGAGTGAATGTGCTTGGACTCTTTTGAATGCAAAAACTGCACCAGTAGTATGTTATGTTGTAATAGTCGTAGTAGTAGTAGTAGTAGAAGTAGTAGTAGTGCTGCGTCACAAACTGTTATCTCGCCCCGCCAGGCATGGAAGAAGCGCTGGTTCATTCTGCGCAGCGGGCGTATGAGCGGTGACCCCGACGTGCTGGAGTACTACAAGAACGACCACTCCAAGAAGCCCATCCGGGTCATCGACCTGCACTGCTGCGAGCAGGTGGACGCCGGCCTGACCTTCAAGCGGAAGGAGTTCCAGGACAGCTTCGTGTTTGACATCAAGACCTCGGACCGCACCTTCTACCTGGTGGCCGAAACCGAGGAGGAGATGAACAAGTGGGTGCGCGCCATCTGCCAGCTGTGCGGCTTCAACCAGTCGGACGACAACAACCACGGTAACGCTGCTTTTTGCATCTGCCTCTTTTGTCCACCTATGACTGTTTTTTGTATTTTTTTTTTATTTTTTTTAATGCATGTTACACATTTCACAAATAAGCACTTCATTCAAGTTGTTGTTTTTTTTCTATTTTATTACTTATAGTAGCCCTGATACAACATGCGAGTGAATGATCGTCAGGTGATTTAGAATTGTCTTCATTATTTATGACAGTATTTTATTCATTATAAAATAATCTGTGCACAAAAATTTTTATTTTGAATTCAAGAGATTACCCGCTATTCATACCCTTGCAAGTTCCAGTCGATGAAATGGCGTTTCATTTCACTGCTGAGGGCTCCGTGACATTTTTCGTACGACTGCTACTTTGCATATTAACACGCACGCACTGCCAAGTCGGCAAAACGGGGATTCCGAATCCGCTCTAAGCCAAGTTACAATGACTCCAAACTCCCCATCTTTGCTAACTAGCTTTCAGGCTAACGTTTGGCATCTGGCACTTTGTTGACGTTCACGTTTTACCCCGCTGAGCTGATTGTATGTAAACACGAAATATGCGCAGGTGCAAGTTATACGCTGTTTACAATGTGAACGTGTTGACATGACGAGGAGATTCCTTCAGCATGTTGACGCTCAGCGCATAGCGCTAACCGTTAGCCGCATTTGGCAGGTCACCTCATCTTATTTTGGCCCTTCTAAATATTTCCTTCCTTTCTGCTCTGAGTATTTCCTATAAAAATAGAACACTAAAAAGCAGCTGTGACCCAATTGCATTTTTTCAAGCTCTCATGCTAATGTACGACTCAAATACAGTATGTAGTACCCCCACCCCCACTCCCATGAATGCTAGCTTGTTCGAGTATCTGAGAAACGCACGCTGCAAAAATAGCAAGAGAAAAAGGTTATTAAATCAGCACTGTATTACGTAACGACGCACAATGATCTCCCAGTCGAATGTGAAAATTTGATTTGTTTAAAACCAGTCAGCATCGAGAGCCTGAAAAAGCAGATTTTGTCTTGATTTGAGAAGGAAAAATCTGAACATTCCGTCTTGTTTGTGCTTCGGGGGTTATTTTTTACACGGGGCCTCTTGATCAATGTGAGATAATGATGTCGTTTTGATATTGATGTTCAGTGCTCTTCAGGCTGTTTCTCGATATGATGAGTGGAAAACCACGAGAATGCATTTCTGTGCGAAACATCACGTAGCATTTGAATTGCTGAAACTAGCAAGGTTGTTTTTTTTTTTCAACGGAAACTCATTTCTTATGCTTGAATGAGTCAACTTTTGTTTTTTGTTTTTTTTACGCTTACTTCAGAATTTGACTTTTAAAAGGCAAAGATGCAGCCAGTTCCTCAATTCAGCTATTTGCTTCATAACTCGATTTGAAAATATTTATTTTGGTCTTTTCTTTCACGCTCTAAGTTGCCATGAGATGACACTAAAGCCCTTGCTAATGGGAAAGTAGTAATTACTGTCAGGGAAGTCGACTGTTGGGATCAATCTGAGCTGAGGGACTAAAATCTTTGCATGTTGGGCAAGCGCCTAGTTTAGCCTGGGTTGTTACGGAGAGTCTTTGCCACACTTTTGCTGCATTTTTTTTTTTTTGTGGTCGAAATCAAGTCCTCTTTAAGCTATTTATTTATAATGGTGATGTTGTGAGAAGCGTTTTGGCCTCATAGGTGGTGGTTTATTGAACCCTCATGCAGTAATTATCCCAAAATTGGACATTGCGGTCACTTTGGGCGATTTTGGACTGTTGGACAAATGGACACCACAGACAAAACAGTGAATAATAACTCCACAAAGCTGGAATTTTGCATAGGATGTATATAATTCCCACTGAACATTTTGAGGGGTTGAAAGTGAAAAAAAAATTAAAAGTGAAAAAAGTTGTTGCACATTGGAAGAGGGACATTTTTGGGACAATCCTCGAGGACGTAATACCCTTCATGCAGCCGCTTAAAAATACTGCATGAGGGTTAAACAATCCTAAACATTTTTTAGTGGAGTGTTAATTGTCATTTTTGCTGTTCATAATAATACTGTGGGTTTGTTTTATCTCCTATACGACAATTAACCCTTCAACCCAAAGTTAAGTAAATTAAGGAAGAGAGTTTTGTCAGAATCTTTTTTTTTTGCAGCTGCAGACAGGGGAAGTCCCTCGAAGATGGACAACACACTGTAGCGCAGAAACCCCCCCCCCTCCTAAAACCTCAAGCCCATTAACAACTCCTCTCCAAGAGAAGCAGATATCACTCCGCTAACATGTTTTGTTGTTGTTGTGCCAGAGTAAAAACGCAGGATGTCTGTCATGATTGTGACGCTGCCATGATGTCACGTTTGCCGATGATGATGAGGAGGTTGACTTGCAGCCGCGGCGGTTTTCACGGTTTAGCCATTAGCCGCGCTAACCGGCGCTCCTCATGTGGGATTGCGAGGGAGTGATGACTCAGCGGCGGCAGGACAGCAAGTCAGTGTTGCGTAACTGGCTTTCTTCCTTAAATGCCGACTTACTGGCACACACGCCGACAATCATGATGATGTTTCATTTCTTTCAACATAAATTTAGATGGAAGCGCTGACGCGGGCAAGTTCACCGCGGTGATGGTCTATATTAAGAACTCTCGAATTGATTTTTTTTATTTTTTCTTTCCAAGGTACCACCTCTTAAACTTCACAATGTTATGATTGTCTACTATTGTTTCATGGGGGAAAGTTGCAATGTTATCAGAATGTTTTTTTCCCCCCACCCCTCAAGAAAATAGATGTGCAATCCGTACAACATCAAGGTGTCACATGACAAGAGTGACGCAGTACTTTTACAATATGATAGATAAAGTTTAGTAGAAACTTTATTCTCATCAATGATGTCACGATCAGAGCCTTTTCATTGGCCGGAAACCAAGCTTGGGAAAAATAATTGTTTTATTCCATATGTCTTATTGGCTACAGATTTTCCACACGCGCTCTCGATATGCATTTTTTCATACAAAATTAAAATGATTTTAGATCACACCCGTTGGAGACCCATTACATTTTTTTTTATTGACACCACTGAGGAAATTATGGTTTGTGTGTTAGTGGGAAATATTACACAATAGCTCCTTCCAAGAAGTGCTGTGGTTTGTGGTTGAATAAGCAATGACTTCATGACAAAAATGGGTCACAAGCAAGTTGTGCGGCGCTACAGTATAAAGTTCACGACCAGATTCAAATCGAGATTTTTTTTGGCCATGCCCTGGAGGCCTGTGTTCCACTTGGTGACATCTTATCGATTATTGATCAGCGGTTGCACTGCAGCCATTCGTTATCTTGAATCTTATTTGGAGACATATTGGACAGTTGTATGCTTCCAACTCTGCGTGAAGAGTTTGGAGGTTTTCGCGGCACACAAAGACAAGATATGAAGACTTGGGATGAGTTTGGTGGAGAAGAATCATCCAAATCTTTGGAATGAAATGGCATATGGTGATATTCGTTGTGAACGTTTTGTCGAAACTTGAACCAGAAGACTGGAAACTCCATATTTTCTTTTACATTTGTCCATACACAGTAGTGTAAAACACATGTTTGCGCAACAGAGTTCAGCAAAAGTAACAGTTTCACGATTGAATGATTTGGTGTGGCATTCCCCAGGGAAGTATTCTCAGTACACAATACTTTTCGAAACTGGAAATTCCACCGTATCCCAATACTTTTTTTGTTCATGAACAGTCATGTAAAACGCAAACCTGATTTTGCACCACGGCGGCCATATAAAATAGCAATCAATCGGACACTTGGGATCTTGACGTTCCTCTGGGAAATGTTCTCGAGCCACCGTGGTTTTCGACAACTGGGAATTCCCATGTATCCCAATACGTCTGTCCATCTAAGTAGAAGTAAGTCACGGTTTTTGCAAGTACCATATGTTGGCATTGATTTTTGTGCCGCCGGGAGGTCTGATGCGTGTCGCCAACGAGAATAAATGGACACGACGGCCTCTGCTCGACTTTAAAGTGTCACAGCAGATGCTGCAGCATCCTCGGTGTAACGATGAGGCCGGTTCCTTCTGAACAGCACCGAATGCGATCTGTAATGCGTGTTGTCCTCTTCATGTGCGCTGCTGTTATTAGAATGTGATTGGCTGACAGCCGGCCAGAGTGTTTCCATGCCCCGGGAAACCACCTCCCCGCCCAGGCCCCCCCTCACTCATCTAATGAATGGCGCATCGTCTCGTCAATCACTGTCTTTGTTCTGTCCTCCCTCGCTTGTCCGAACAAATGGCAAAGGGATTTTTTTTTTTCCATTTTATTTTATTTTTTAACAGCACAGCTTGTTCCTTGGTTTCATACCAACCCCTCTTGATTTAATCTGATGCAGGACTGCGTCGATGAAATATTTTCTTCTGAAACTACCCCCCATAGTTCACGTAAACTAACAAAATAAGTAAAAGGAAAATTCAAGACACATTTTCGTGAAACAAAATAAAATTAAAAATGCTTTTAACCCTTTCATGCTTTTGGGTTTCCTTTTTAATTTATTTATTTTGATATCGCTGTACGTCCAGCCAAAAGGAGGAAAGTTAAAAAAAAACTAAAAATTCAGAATTGTCTTCTACTTAGAGGCCTTTTTCTTTTTAAAAACTCTACTTGAGTATATATATATATTTTTTAAATTACTACTACTAAATGTAATAAAACCAAACATTTTTCCCCCAAAAAATAAATTAAAACAAACCTGCCGTAAAAACGAATTCAAACTAACTGATCAAAAAACAAATGAAATATTTCTAAATGAAAAATGTCAAAGTCTAATTAAAAATCTCAAACTTTTGAAACTGAATTTTGGCCTCAATATTCCTGCGAGATGAAAACAGAGAACGGGCCCCATCACACAAGTTATAGCGAAGGGGAAATAAATAATCCTGGATCCCGCACATTTCCTTGACCCCGATACAAAGTATCATGGGAATAGCTAGCTTAAATCGCGTATTCCTGCTAATAAAACACATGCCAATGAGAACAAATCCTAATTTGGTCTTCACTTGGCAGCCTCAGCCAGGGTCAAAAATAGCCGCAATTTATCAGCTCCGACTTGTGTACAAACCGTGAAGCTCTTCCCATTGAGGCGCGTTGTGAAGTTATGCCAGAAAGTTGGACGGACACGGCAGCCCGCAGCCCGAAGCTCTTGCGCCTGTTCCAAAAATGAAGCCGCTGCCGTCGTTTCGTCGTCTCTTTCTGTTTTGTCGCCGTGCGCGTCGGCTTGAGTTAAAATGTGACTTGGGTTTCATTACGCATGAACCGTTACCTTGTTATTTATTTATTTATTTTTTACAATACAAACTCTCTATAAACTGTAAACTCCACCTTTAAGACATCTGGAATAGGCTCCGATTCATCCAGAATGTGTGTGCAAAATGGATGACTTTTATATTTTCTTTTTTTCTTTTTTTTTAATCTCTATTTAGTTCCTGTCTTGTGCCACTCGGGCTCGACTTGCTCGTCGCTTGCTGCCTCCGTGGAATCTCTTACATCAACTGTAAGATTGGCTTCTCTTTTAAGCGGTGACGTTTTTCCCGCTAAGCAGCAGACGTGCGAAAACATTTCAAGTCGGAACCTTCCAGTTCAAGCAAGTTGCCGTGGCAACAATCAAGCAAGTCAAAGTTGAGTTTTGAGTCATAAGATCTTTCGCAGTCACACCATGTGCAGGATTTCTACTTTTAGCCCGCTTTGCCGTCATCATTTCTTTATTCTCAGCAAAAACAGTTCCTGCATTGTTCTTTTGAGTGAGCTCCCTCGTATTGATGACGCTTTTGCGGATTTTTATTTTTATATAACCTGTCCTCTGTTATTCACTGGAAAAACTCACCTAATTGCTGTTTGGGCACTGTGTGCAGAGATTATTTTTTTTGTTTTTGTTTTTTTGTTATTGATCTTTTCCAAAAAATTGGACTAAAACCGAACTACAGTGATCCCTCGCTTCTTGGCGGATCGTTTATCGCGGGTTCAATGCATCGCGGATTTTTTCAAACATACTGTACATGGAGTACAGTACTGTATATGTTGCTCTATGTGACTCGCTGTTGTTTTGCAGCTTCTCGCGGACCGTTTGCGGACTTAAAAAAAAAAAAAAAAATTGTAAATATATTTTTTTTAACCTGTTTATGTTAATTGGACGCTACTTCGCGGATCTTCGTTTATCGCGGGTGGTTTTGGTCCCCATTAACCGCGATAAATGAGGGAATACTGTATACAAATACTGATGCAATATTAGAAAGAATCCTGTCGATACACCTATTCGTTATTTATTTTATTTTTTTTCAATGTTAGATATTTTTTAATTGAATAAAATAATTGAACACCCAGCTTTTTTTTCTAAAAATTTGGGGAGTCAAAAAACAAACCTTTTTTTTCCCCCCCTTTCACTATTCAAGTCGTGACGTCAAGTTGAGATATCGACTCTCTCTCACTTTTCCTTTCGCAACGGTCAAATGCTCATCATATGTTGACCTTACGCGGATTAGCTCAGTTTGAAGCATGTTTCCCAAACACGAGCTGATGTGCCCGAGAAAGTGTGGGCATCCCTTTCCTATGGCAACGCATGATTTGACCTTGTATGTCGTGTGAGTTTCTCTTGCTTCGGCTTCCATCCCTTCGATTGAGTGACGTCAGTGACGCGTCCGGTTGCGGCACCAGCCAGCTCCCCCCCCCCCCACCACCTCCAGTAACCACACACATGGATGTGTTGTTTCTTTTTGTGCTGCTCTGGCACATCCATGCGTCGCCTACATTAGCTTTGGCGTTGCGTCAGCAGGTGTAAGCTTTGCTCCATTGCCACTTGGCGAGTGTGCACATATGTGTGTGCGTGCGCATGTGTGAGGGAACCCTGGCGTCTCTGCAATTGGTCGCCACTCGGCCACTGCAGTTAGTCTGCAACACTGGCAGTGGCCCCCCCCCTTTTTTTCTTTTTTTTTTTAATCAAGAGCAATCTCCTGTGAACACATTAAGGAAATTGCTTGCCCGCGCCGTTCTTTCTGTCTTTTTGTTTCAAATGCAAAAACAGGCAGTTGCAAGGCTTATTGATCGGTATCTTTTTCCAATTTGTATGTAGATTTTGTTGTGTCCGTGTCGAGGCAGTAAATGGTGCAAAATAGTTTTCTGTGTTTGTGTATATGCAGTTACTATTGGAGGCTTTTTTTTTTTTTTTTTAATAGCGTGTCAAAATGTTATTCAAAATGTCTTAACGACTTGGAGTGGTTGTTTGAAAAAATATTGTTATGTTCTAAACCCATGATGGCCACTCTTGAATATGATTGACGTGGTCTCCAAAAATCTAATCCATGACGAATCTGTTCTTAAAACGGGAAAATATAGAAATAAAAATGTGCTAAAAAAAGATATTCAAATGGACAAAATAAAACCAAATACATGTGGTGGTCCAGCGGTTAGCGCGTTGACCTCACAGTGCAGAGGTCGTGGATTCCATCCCTGTGCGGCCTCCCTGTGTGGAGTTTGCATGCTCTCCCCGGGCCTGCGTGGGTTTTCTCCGGGTACTCCGGTTTCCTCCCACATTCCAAAAACATGCATGGCAGGCTGATTGAACGCTCAAAATTGCCCCAAGGTGTGAGATGTGAGCCCGGGTGGTTGTTCGTGTGCTCTGTGTGCCCTGCGATTGGCTGGCAACCGGTTCAGGGTGCCCCCCCGCCTACTGCCCGAAGACAGCTGGGATAGGCTCCAGCACGCCCGCGACCCTCTGGAGGATAAAATGGTTCCGAAAATGGATGGGTGGATGTTAGGACACTTTTTTTAAGGCTTCATGCGCTGGGCCTTGCTCAAAATTGCCAACGTGAAAAAAAATAACCCGTTTGATTAATTAACTGATTAGGAAGTGTACGTGTGTGTGTGTGTGTGTGTGTGTGTGTGTGTGTGTGTGTGTGTGTGTGTGTGTGTGTGTGTGTGTGTGTGTGTGTGTGTGTGTGTGATTATCTCTCTTTGCCCGTCATCATCTCAAGCGTGATTGCAATTTGTGCAACATTGAGAAAATTCAAAGCCCTCCCGCTTGGAGCTCTTTTCATTGACGTCGCCCAAGCTGACGTTTTTTTTTGTTTTTTTTTCCTTCCCCCTTCTTCCTCTTCCACTTCTATTTGTACATCTCCTTTCAAATGATATTATTTCACATCTTCCTCCAGTTCTGGCCCGGCTGGAAGGAAATGAGCGGCACTCCGACAAAGACGTGGCTTATCCTCTGCGAACCAGCTGCGTTCTAATTTTGGCCTCCCGAGATGCAGCGTCGGCCTTCGATTAGATTACGTCCAAAGAGCAGATGAGACGGTAGCTGATGTTTTATGGAGTCTAATTGGGGAAATAGCTGATGAACTTGAGAACTCTGTGACCCGGAATGCCGGCCATGTGTTGTTTTCCCCCCAGTCCAAGTCTCGCTTCTTTTTTTGGGGGGGGGGGGGGGGGGGGGGGGGTTGAGAAGAACAATCTAAGGGAAATACAGTTCGGAAATGACATTTGCATGATTTCACGTGACGCTTCAAGTCCTCACTTGTGCTGTTGACGCCCTCATGGGTCATAACATTAGGTACAACAACAACCAGTTCATTTATTATTGTGGCCTGACCAATATTTTGATGCTTAATTGTGAGTATTGCGTTTTATTGTTTTTGTTCCTGATTGTTAAGTGTCCTTGGGTGTCTTGAAAGGCGCTTTAAAAAATAAAATAGTAGTATAGTAGTAAAAAGTATTGTTATTATTATTATTATAATAATAATTGAATGCGGCTCCGTGCGTTGAATGGAGGGAAACGTGCGCCATCTGGTGGACATGACGTGTAAACATTGAAAGCCACTTTCTCCCGATGTAAAACTTAAGATAAGGTGTTGTGCTGTTCGATATTAAGCATTAAAACTGACATTTTTCAATGAGACTTTTTGTCATAAGAACCATTTTGCACAGTACCGGTTTGGGGGAGCGGGGTGGGTTGGGGGTGTCTTGCCCATCTTCTACTTGTGCTTTTTTTGTGCTAAGTGGGGCTGGATGATTATGGCGTCCCAGCGGTGACATCCATCATCCGACCCATTAGCGTCCGGCGTGAAGCATGTCGGCCGTCCTTGTCTCAAAAAGAAAAAAAACGTGAATAAGACCCGACCCGAGATTGCTTTCACGTCACTCTCTCTCTCTCTCTCTCTCTCTCTCTCTCTCTCTCCTCCATGGTTGCCACCGAATCAGGCTGGGCGCCCATGATGGGAAGGTGGGGAGGGGGTGAGGGGCTGAGTCTCTGGAAGAGCGATCAATATGTTAGTGGGCCTCCGATTCACGGCATTGCATGAAAGCTTTTTACAAAAGCTTTTTGCGGGGGTGAGGAGGAGAGTGGAATCACTCACAACAATGGTGTAATTGAGAATCACTGCTGTGGTGGGGGGGCGGGCGGGGGTGCTGGGTATTTTTGTTAAGGGGGGGGGGGGGGGCAAGGGGGGCTTCCCTACATGTGTGATGGTTGATGTCCACTGGCCTGGATGTCCCATTGCACAGGCTTTACCCCCTCAGGCATTCACCTCTTTTAGTCTGACTGGAATACCCCCCCACCCCCCCACCCCCCCCCACACACACACATTGTGTGTGTGTGTGTGTGACATCATGGCTCATCTGAGCGTTCCAAAAGAGCAGCTTGACCTCTGGGGCTCCTGCACATGGAAACCAAGCAGAGTAGCACTTCTCTGATATGTCTGACTCATTGAGCAGCATTGCCCAGTATGCAGAGGTTCACTTTGCATGCTATTGTTGTTGAGAAAGAATTTATTGATCTTCTTTTTTTTTTTTTTTTACTGTCTTTGTTATTGATTTATTGTTTTGTCTTTTGTCCTTGTCTGACTTACTTTGGCTTCATGTGCATCGCTGTTGGTTGAAAATGCTCTAGAAAGGAGTGTATATATGTGTGTATATATATATATATATATATATATATATATATATATATATATATATGTATAAATAATGTTGTTTTTTTTAAACAATTTTTTTGAAAGCCTTACCCCAAATGAGCGCTCGGTGTTCTCTTTGTTTTTATAAGAAAAGTACACGAAAAGCAATCCACATGTCAATGAACACCTCAAGCAGTCACTGGATTCTTGAGCAACTTGGACAAATAAATGCCGTACCTCAACGGGACATCTCCATTTCACCCAAACGATGATTTAAAAAAAAAAAAATATTCATAGGATACAGTCCAAAACCTCGGTTTTCGTCCATAATCCGTTCCAAAAGGCTGTTCGAAAAGCGAAACCAGGCTCTTTTTAAAATAAAAACATTTATTGAACACATCTGCTCATAATGGAAAGCAACACGAGGAAGCATCACTTCCTCGTCTACCCGAGGAAGCGTCACTTCCTCGTGTAAGGAAGGCGAGAGGAGTCAAATGGTGCATTCAAGTGCGCTCAGTTTGTTCGAGAACCGAAATCTTTTCCGTCATCCGAGGCATAAAAAAATGTTTGGTCGAAAACCGAATTGGACGAGAACCGAGACGTTCGAGAACCGAGGTTTGACTGTATTTGTATTATTACGACCCAATTGTCAACATTTATTTATTTATTTGAAATGCATTTTTTTAAAGGCCGTATTCCAAGTAAAAACCTGATACGCTTTCCCCACCCCCTGCATGAGAAAAATACTGGAACTGAAATCCTCTTGTGCTACAGCGACTGAGACGTTAGTTAGCTTCAGGGAAGGTTTAGTTTTGTTGTTGTTGTTGTTTTTTTGTTTTTTTTTTGCTCATCTCGAGTTGCATGCGGCACCTCGGATCGATTGGATTGGCTTGCTGCCCGCTTTCTCCTCCTCTTCCTCATCTTCCTCCGCTTGCTCTACGGCCTCCTGCCCGTCCGTGTGTATTCTCCCCGCCCCTATCGGCGCTCTGCTGTCGCAATCTCGCTTGTCCCACGGCAGGGAAAATGGCAGCGAGGTTGTTTGTCTACGCGGGATCGAAGCGGGCGTCGGATCATGTGCGCACCCCTCCCGATAAAAAAGGAAAGAAAAAAGAAATCGGGATGATGCTGTGTTGTCACCTCCCTCCAGGCGCATCCTTCTTAGCTATTGATTCAAGCGCCGACTGATGCACGCCAAGGTCATGTAAAGCCTCAGAGCCTTCGATAAAACATCACACACTCTCACCTTTTGTGTACGTCGCTCACATGTGTGACATGACAAACAAATCTCGGTGACTGACAAGCAAGCCCCGCCTTCTGCCGCTGCAATCAGTCGGCTGCTTCTCCCTCCACCTGGCAACAATGAATGGAAATGCTAACTGTGTGCCAATCAATAGCGTGTCCTCTGTCCTTGTACGCAGATGTCCGCCTGCAACAGATGCCGCGTTCCGTCGGAGCAGATGATTCCGGCTCGGCGGCCCCCCTGAGCGCCGGCGGCGGCGGCAAGTTGTCGGCACCCGTCCACTCCAGCCAGCCCGTGTTGTTCACCTTCGACGTGCCTGTGCGCCACTCGCACCACAGCGCCATGTCCAACAGCGCGCCGCAGGACTACCTCCTCCTGCACCAGTGCATGAGCAGGAAGACGGAGAGCGTGCGGTAAGGGGTCACGCTTCCTGTTTGCCGGGTCAACGTACAGGCTGGTCGCGCTTCCTCCACACGATGATTACCGCCCCCCCCCCCCCCCCCCCCCACACACACACACACACATCCCCACCCTCAATCTGCACATTCACACCACATTTTTATTAATTCAATAAAATAAAGATGAGATAGACCAGTCCGGACACCTCTCAAGCTGCGTTAGCATTAGCATCAGTGCTAATGTTGTTCATTCAAAGTTTATTTCAAGACATGATGTTTAATGTTTTATCAAATGAACATGAGTCGTGTTTGTTGCTTAAATGTTTATTCGTAAAGTCGTCATTTAGTTAGCTTGAATCTGCAGCATCGAGCACTTGTTCATCGCACTGCTGGTCGACCGGCCATGAGACCACAGTCTCACGCTGTGTGTTAGCATTAGCATTTGCGACAATGACCCACATCTGCCACTATTTTTGTAAACCAGCGTGTAGACCGCCGTTAAATTTCTCATTTTATTATTTATAGTTTTATCTAGATAGCTCTCATGTTACATTAGCACTAGCATCAATGCTATCGTTCTTAGCTTTAAGTTTATTTTAAAGACGTGACGATATAAGGTTGTACTAAATGAAGCGTTTATGTTTATTTAATGTCATAGTTGATGCTTAAATGCACATCTACTACCATTAAAAGTGGTGGGCGAGCCTGGGTCCGTCTCACATTGTCTTAGCACTAGCATCTAAGCTAACTGCCCCCCCCTCCCCACAGTTTTTTTTGAGATTTATAATAAGTAATGTTCATTTCACATTGACACAATTGCACTTCACAACGGTAGCAGAAAAAAACAAAACAACTGTTCTTTAGTGTGCTTTAACTCGGCACAAATGCGCATTTTCGCCCCATCGTCATCATCAACATGCGCCTCAGCTTCCAGGACCGCTAAGTGTTTGCTAACAACAACAAGCTGCTGAGCAGCGGATGATCAATGAGGGCCAGGCTGCAATCCATCACTTTGCAATACGTTTGTGTCCCCCCCCTTCCCCTCCCCTTCTCTCCGCTACCCCCGCCACTGCCGCCAAAGGCACAGCAGCCCTCACCTCCCCCTCCCCTCCCCGCCACGCGCTTACGCAGAAATCCGCTGAGTCGGGTCGAACATAAAAGCTCGGCATCCATTTCATCAGCTTTGCACACAAAAGAAACCTTCTCTCCATGAGTCATTTATTCCCATCGCCCCCTGTATGATTTCCTCGCTATCAAAGTAGCCCACCCCTCCCCGCCTTCGTCGACGTCAGACCTCAAAGCGTCACGTCGATGTTAATTGTCTTACCATGATGGACGACGAGCGTAAAAATCGTTACGTTGTGATGGAAGGTGACCCCTAAGTCAGAATTAGCCGCCTATCAAACTAAGGTCAAACAAGCCCTCGTTCAAGGTCATTTTTATCTTTTTTTTTAAAAAAGCATCTCAACAACAAGCTCTTAAAGCAGGCACAAATCAAGTCAGCACTCTTATGCTGCTTGTAGTTTTTCTGGCCGTCCTGTGGCTCCTCCTGCTGGCCACCGGGGTAACGACATGCTTTCAAACCTGTTGAATGAAGTTTACAAAGACTTGCCGGAAACGCATTCCTTGGGACGTTTAGCTTGGAATTGATGGTAATTATTTTAACAATGAAAATATATATTTTCTACTTTTACAAAAAATAAACATGCACAATTTTGCGATATGAATAATTTAATCCGATGTCTGTCTTCTTGAGGCGTAACGATGGTGTCGTTGTGGCAGGAGCGCCAGCTTCTCGCAGGCCACGAGAAGCAACGTTTTCCTGGGCAGCGACTCGGCCGTCCAGAAGCTGTCGCACGGCTTCTCGCACTGCCTCAACGGGATGGGCGCTCAGCTGCACGGCTTCTACAGCCTCCCCAAGCCCGGCAAGCAGCAGAAACTGCCGTCCGCGCCCGACGACTCCCCTCAGGAGGCCTGCTACGTGCTACCCCGGGGCTACGAGGCCCACGGCGGCCCGCCCGAGCTGGATCTGGAAAACGAGGAGGTGTACTCCTTCCAGACGCCCTGCAACGCTCTCGCCGCCGCCGCCGCCGCCGAGCGGCCCACCGACAACTATGACCTCCCGACGCCGCCCGGCTCCTTCTACCAAATACCGCGGACGTTTGATAAGAACCACAACGCGCTGACGCCGTCCAGCTCCGAGTCGTCCTGCGCGCCCCCGCCCAGGCCGCCCAAGCCCGGTTCGGACGGGCAGTGGGGGAGTCCGCACTCGCTCGGGAGCCAGAATGGCGACGCTTCGGCCGCCGTGTCGGTCATCCCCAGGAGGAATACGCTACCCGCCGTGGAGAACATTAGACTGCACAGAGGTACGTAGTGCAGTGCTTCACAGAGCTGGTGAGTGACTGAACTTGGTTTCTGAGAATCCATCCGGGCTTTGGCGCCATCTGGTGGCATTTTAGGAAGTTTCGGAAAAAGCACAAAAGACGTGGCTGGCTTGGTCTACCTGTCAGAGACCCCCCCAAAAAATGCAAATAGTGGACCACAGATTGGTGGAGATTTAATTGTTCTTTCTTGTTGATAGGCTCTTCTTTTGAAACGAGCAGCCATCAGCGTCCGATCCATTTCAACAGCTCAGGCCAATCTGTGGAGTCAGTCAACGATGGCTATAGCTCGTACCTGGTAAGTCGCCCAAATAAACATTGAATATGCGTTTTCCCGCCCCAAAATGTTTTTGTCCCTGTATCGATTGAATGGCCATTGTGCCACTCTGGGGAAGTAGAAGACTGACAAAGGACGATATTCTTGAGACATCTTAACTCCTCTCAGCTCATCAGTACGGCACTAATATTAGTCACTCTTTGCAGAGGATAAATAATGCATGATTGAGTACCTATCGATTGCCTTTCTCCGTTTCTATTCAGTCCGTTGCTAAAAGGGTTGTAGCACCTAACCCTAACCCTAACCCAACCCAAACCATTAGCATTAGCATCAAGTTAGACTAAGCTTTGTGCTATTTTTTTTTTTTTGGACAAAAAGTATTATTCTCTTTGTTTAAAGTTGAGTTTGACAGTAAACTTCAACTGGGTGTGGCAAAAATCAACTCTAAGCCTTTGAAAAACAATCGTGCTAATTGCATCTCCCAAACTGCTGCTTGTTGTTAAGTGAGTTGAGTCACTCCCAAAATTCCGCACTCGCAAAATAAAATAAAAAAGAAATAAAAAATGGAGTCATTCGTATCTCAAGGAACCCACGTAATCATCATTCGGACCTCTAAAGTGCGGCAGCGGCTGTTAATCACACTCACTCAACCTGTGTGTGCCGCTCCCCAGAGGACCAGAACCCCCCTGACCCGCTCGGACAGCGGCAACTCGGACGACAACTACGTGCCCATGAACCCCGGCTCGTCGCCGCTGAGCGCCGCCCAGGCCGACAGTCCCAAGAACGTGTACATCCCCATGAGCCCCGGGCCGCACCACTTTGACTTCCCGGGTTTCTCGGCCACGCTGCCCACCCGCAAGGGCAGCAGCGCCTCGCTGTGCCACCGGCCCGGCCGCCTCAGCGACGTCACACCGCCGCCCATCAATCGCAACCTCAAGCCCAACAGGAAATGTGAGTGGCGGCAAGCGCGCCCGCCCCCACAATACGCTTTTATGTATCCCGTGGCGGCCATCTTGGAATTGGACTCTGAAATGGTGATCTTTTGTCTTCCGCAGCCAAGCCAACACCTCTGGATCTGAAGAACAACGGCTTCATTGACGAGCTGCCGTTTAAGAGCCCGGTCACCATGTCCTGGACACGGCCCATGTGAGTCTCACCGAAGTGTCTTTCACGCGCGCTCACACGCGTATGTTCGGCAAATATGGATCAATATCAACTGGAACCACCACAGGCCCGCCATGAACTCGGTGTCGTCGCAGCGTTGTCGCCCCATCTCCACGCAAAGCATCACCAGCACCGACTCTGCAGACAGCGAGGAGAACTACGTGGCTATGGTGAGTGCCTCCAGGACTCTCGTCACATGACTCACTTTGTGGAACTCGCTTGTCGACTAGAGATATGACTTCACAATCGCTTCCCCCAACGACTGTCATGACGTCATACGACTTATGACGACCCGACTGACCGTTGTTAACGCTTGGCCTGCCCCCAATAGCAAAACCCAGCGTCTACCTCGCCAGCCGTGAGCGGCACCAGCAGTCCGGCCCTTCGCAAGAGCGGCAACGTGGACTACCTGGCGCTGGACTTCCAGCCTGGCTCGCCCTGTGCACACAGGAAGGTAAAATTCTCTTCAGCTGCATCTTGAATTGCTTACTTTGTTGTTGTAAACGTCAAGGTGCCAAGAGAAGGTCTTTAAAAAAAATATATATATATATATATATATATTTATATTTATATATATTTATATATATATATATTTATATTTATATATATATATTTTTTTTTTATATTTTTTAAATATTTTTTTAAAAATATTTTTTTAATACTTTTTAAAAATATTTTATATGTATATATATATATATATATATATATATATATTTATATTTATATATATTTAAATATATATGGATATATATTTTGATTAATCAGGCATCGAAAAAAAAAAAATCTGCCAATTATCCAAACATCAAAATCTCGATTCCACATCATGGCCGCCTTGTCACTCACGTGTTTTGGTCACTCGGCAGCCGTCGACGTCGTCGGTGACGTCTGACGAGAAGGTGGACTACGTGCTGGTGGACAAGGAGAAGACGCAGGCGCTGCAGAACACCATGCAGGAGTGGACCGACGTGCGGCAGTCTACTGAACCCGCCAAGGCGGTCAAGTCTTGACACTGAGTACATGTGACGTGTCCGTTATTGAGAAAGGGTGGGGGTGGGGGGTGGGGGGGGGGGGGCGCGTTGCTGTTCGGACCACCAAAAAAAAGCCATAACTTCGAGTACCTATGCCTGTTCTCTGCCATAATTTATTTTTAACCTTTGTATGGACCAAATATGAGCCCTTTGTGGCAATGCAATTTTTCCCCATCGCTGCCCCTTTCTCTCAAATTCTCCTTTTAGAATCAATGCGTGACACTGCCGTCGCCATTTTACTCCACTTTGATGATGTAAAAGGATCTCTCTTGATTGGCTGAGTAAGTTCAAAACGCACAAGGGGGTTTGTGACTATAAGCCACTATGAAGAAAAATAGACATTGAGGACATAAACGCAGACAAGGAGGACAGCGATGTAAGGTGTCCAATAGTGTGGCACCTCTCTGCTGCAGGGGTGTGGCCAAGTACCAAATGTTATATGCAAGTATGGTCCAGTTACCGACATAAGCAACATTTTTGTTTAGCTATATTTAGCATATAGCAACTCTAGCCACTCCAATAAGCACGTTTCCACCCAGTCTTTCCGCTCTCCTTATGAAATTAGCCTGTTTTGAGGGGGCGGTCCGATGTCGTGCGAACGAGCCACCGCTCGCCCCGCCGCCTCGGATGCAGCGGGCGCTTTTGACACGATGGTGATTGCGCCTAGTCTGAAAGCGGAGGATCTTGCCACAGCGCAGCTGCCAAGTCATGGGTGGAGAAAGTTGGTTTTGGGGGTGGGATTATGTGAAGGACAGTTTTGATGTCACAATTGGGCAAAATTCTGAATGGCTGAGCGAGCTCACAAACTCGGTTGTTGAAAAGTTGGAGAGACCCAACTTTTTATATAGGAGAACAAAAAAAAAAGTATCTGGTTTACTTTATATGGCAAAATGGAGCCCAAATAAAAGTTGGAACCTTTAGGAATAAAAGTCATTAACAGTCCAAGTTTTGGTCAAACCCGAAACACTACGAATGTTTCAGAGGTTCCGCGATTTTGTGAGTCGCCTCAGTTTGTGTTTGAAGCCAAAGCCGATTGACTCGAGGCAAGGCGAGTTGAATACCGCGTCCACGATGCCTAACGTGCACTGACCTCACCAAGATGGCCGCTCCCTCGCCATACAAGCCATGTAGCCATGCGCTCAGGCGCCTGACAAAGTGCACTCACGGAAACAAAATGGCCCCTCTTCAAGTCAGAGCGTCCACGGGTTTGAATTGCCTTACTCCCACATAATTGATTTGCCTTCCTTTGGTCTTTTTGTCGCATTTAGGCACAAGTCCAAGTGTTTGATTTGAACGAAAGCCACTTTGCTAGCTTAATTGCCTCCTCATGATTTTTCTACCATTTTTTTACTGCTTTTTATATACATTTTTTAAAAACCCTTTCCCCCCTACTCTCAAGCAAGCTCTACAAAGTAGTATTAAGTCCTCACTGAGAAGAAGACCAAAAAATAAAAATAAAAAAATCATGCGATGAGATTAAAGTCGTAATTTTATGAAAATTAATTCAGAACTATTTTTTTTTTCAAAATGTTTTTAACCCTTTCATGCACCACTATTGATGACCTGTAACCTGATAACATGATAAGCTGTCCACTGTAGTGACCGCTGTCCCTGAAAGGGTTAATGGCGGCCTCGTAAACGTTTTTGTATTTTAACACGTGAATGTCAAAATCTGCCCACACGTCTGAGCCAACCATTCCTTCCCTTTCCATTGGAAAAGTACGATTTTTTTCTCATAAAATGTCAAATATTTCCTTGTCCATAATATACCTTTTTTTTTTTTTTTTTTTCAAAAATATACAACTTTACGTTTTGAATGTTACAGATTAATTTCTTTACAGTTATTTCACAGACTATCATCCTTAAAATTACATTTATGTTTTGTTTTTTTTCTTCAAAATTTAAGATTTGTTTCTTGGAAAATATATGACTTTTGTTTTACAAATGTAAAACTTTTTTTCTCAATTATTTACTGTTGTAAAATTGTAAAAAGGACTAATCTTGTTTTTCACAAAAATATTTTTTTAATCTCTAAAATCTCTCAAATGCGACTAATTCTCGTAATATTAATAAGTGTTGAAACTAAATAACAATCTAAAACGCTGTTTTTCTTGTCCCCCCCAAAAAACTTTATTCACACAATATTACGACTTTAATCTCATCATGTTTCAGCATGATCGTAGTCCTCCTTCGCAATATTCCAATCAGGGAGGGAGGCAAAATGAAGCGTATAATTTTTCTTACAGTTGTGCATTTATATTCCATGTGATTGACTGTTTGATTTTTTTTTTTTTTGATGAAAAAAAAAAAAGGTGCAGGTTGGCAGTTTGCATGTGCAGAGCAAGCAAAATTGAAGAAAAAAATATCAGACTGTTGGAAAACGAAATGGAAGCCGCTCATGATGTAATTTATAATCCATCAGACGAGCCGCGCGTGTGTGTGCGCGTGTGTGAGTGCGTGTGTGTGTGTGTGTGATTGTTGTGTTATTAGACTGTGATCGTGCTAGCGTGGGACATGATGGCCGGGGGTGGGAGGGAGGGGACGTACTGTACTTGTAGACGTGATGATGTTTGTTCTTCTTGTTTCCTTTTTAACCACTGGTATTGCTACTACTGTAAAAGCGTTTGCAGGCCGCTCCTGTTTGTTCGTGTGTGTATACACGTGTGTCTTAATTTATTAATTTATTGTGTACCCGCCCAAAGTCGAAGGGCCTCTGTCTCTCTTTCTGCAGTCGCCGGACGCATTATTAGGTACACCTGGTGCCCCCACCGCAAATAACAGGCACGTTGTTCCATGAATAATAGTGGGCATGATGGCGAATCGGCGGTTTGGATCTCACGATGAGGTCGCGCGGGTGGTGTGCCTAATGACGTGTCCGGCGAGTGCCCCTGTCCCGATGGTGTGAAGCAATACGAGAAGAAGAAGCCAGTGTGGTGCAGCTCATGGAGACTTTGTTATTCCTGATGTATTATGGTCAACTGTGGATGTAGAATAAATCGACAAGTCAGCGTCTTCTTGCAAGTCTTTTTTTTTTTTCCCCCCCAACGCTAAGTTACAGATGCACAATTTATATGAACGTGTCTTTTAAAGATACAGAAAAGAACATTTGTGACTGTGAGAGCGACAATACTGTAAAACTACGTGAGTTTTCAATGTGTCATTTTATCTGACGACTACAGATATATATGTAAAGGTAAAACTGAACAAACAAACAAAAAATATATATATATATATATGTATATGTATGTACTGTATATATCTATGTATATGTATCTATGTATATGTATGTATATATATATATATGTATATATGTATATATATATATATGTATATGTATGTTAATCAAATAATGCAATGAAAAAGATTATAAAATTAGAGAGAGAGAGATGCACACACACACACACACCTCCCTGTGTGGAGTTTGCATGTTCTCCCCGTGTTTGTGTGGGTGTTCTCCGGGTACTCCGGTTTCCTCCCACATTCCAAACACATCCATGGCAGACTGATTGAACGCTCAAAATTGCCCCTAGGTGTGAGATGTGAGCCCGGGTGGTTGTTCGTGTGCTCTGTGTGCCATGCGATTGGCTGGCAACCGGTTCAGGGTGTCCCCCGCCTACTGCCCGAAGACGGCTGGGATCGGATCCAACTCCCCCCGCGACCCTTGTGAGGATACGTGGATCGGAAAACGGATGGATGAATTTTAGGACTTTTCCCACAGGCTCCTGTTTTCGAGCACTGAAACTTCACGTTTCCTCATGTGTCCACCAGATGGCGCCAGGGCGCTTCCATCAACTTCCAAGTGTTCGTGCGCGCGCGCGCCACATCGCAGCGGGCGTCACGTTCGCACAATGAGATCCTCTGTTGCCTCGTGCACGCGCACGCACGCACTTACACTGCCGCTGTCAATGGGCTGTTTTGAGAAGGAGCTCAATCCAAGGACACGCCGCGCGAGGAAAGAACAAGACGAACTCCGAGTGGATCCTGTGTAGTTTTCGACGACTTTTTCACTCGGCACTTTTCCCCCACCCCCCAAGACGATTTTTGGGTGACCCAGCGAGGAGCACGTGACCGTGACACTGTGAATGGAAAAGGTGTCAATGACGATTTGATTGAATCCGAGAGTGGATTAAGTGCTTTTAATGAGACGTTCTCCCCTCGCAGGACGCCAATTCATCGTGTGACTTTTTCAGTGTGTCTTTATCGCACTTTGGAGCCACTTGTGTCCGATTTTGGCCGGATTCTTTGCCCCCCCACATGGGATCTTAGCAGAGTAGTCTCCTTCCAAAGCCAACCCCATCGAGCCCGACCTCCCCTCGCCCCCGGATGGGAGAGGCGACCCCGGCTCAGTCCGCCGCCGCCGCCGCTGGCGCCTTCACCCCGATGCTGGCGGCCGGCATGGGCTCCCTGGCCTCCGCCGCGCACGGCGGTCCCCCGGCGGGCGTCCGCGGCTCGGCGGTCCCGCAGCTCCACAGCGCCATCGTGGAGCGGCTCCGCGCCCGGATCGAGCTGTGCAGGCGGCACCACTCCACCTGCGAGGACCGCTACCGCCGCGGCCAGGCCGAGAGCTCGGACCGCGAGCACGAGAGCACGCTGCAGCTGCTCAACGTCGTGCAGCAGGGGCCCGGAACGCGCAAGAGCAAGGGCGGCCGCGGGGCTGCCGGACAGCCGCCGCCGGACTACGGCGCCAGGGCGTCCAACGGGGAGCTGAGGGGCGCCGAGGGGGACCACAAGATGTCCACGCGCATAGCGGTGAGTTCCAGCGTGTTCGACCCACTGACGTACTTCAACTGTCTTGAGTAGAGGCGAAGAGAAACCCGGTTTACAAACGGAGCCCTTCCGAAATGTCCATTTCAACGGATAATCCCGCTCCATCGCAGGGGGTCCGTTCCAGACCCCCCCCCACCCCCACCATTAAAGAACGCTGATACAAAAAGACCTTATTTAGATACACCCTAGGCGTGATGATATAGCATGTATGGCACTTTATTTTTATTTTTTAAAGTCACTTTTAAAATACTACCAGCACATTTAATTACACAACATATTGAAAGATAAAGACAATGGATCACAAAAATATTGTACAAAAACATTGTGACAGAGTACGAGCCCTCTGTGTTGAAAGTAAACGTTATTTTTCCATCCTAAAAAAAGTTTACTTGCTATCTCACAATACACATGACGAGTCGTACCCAAAGCCATACATTATATAATGAACCGACAGACACTGCGAACAAAAGTAGTATTGAAGGGGGGTTGACATTCAATTAGCTTTGCAGCAAAAAATTTGAGCTGAGCTTAATTTACTTCCTGTTTCCTGTTTTCAAATGTAAGCCGTGTCAACTAGTGTGCCCCCATCTAGTGGTTGACAGTGGAAACACACGCAAAGTAAATGGGATGCAGAACCAAAGAAAGTGATTTAAAAAAAGAAAAAAAAAAGAATCTGTGAAATAGTGCGACCGCAAGCCCACCAGATGCTTGGTTTTACTCTCCATCCTTTCCATTGACAATGAAATTAGTCCTTCCCTGGACTATGAGCTTTATTCATTCCGTGATCACACTCGTAGCTCGAAACAAATCGCCTGTTTTCCATTGAAGTGAATTTAAATAGCATTAATTATGACGCTAGCCGCCCCCCCCCCATCCTCAAAATTGTGACATGTTTTTAATAACAGAAATAGACTTGCATACAGTGAAAGGGGGAGGAGCAAAAGGCCGTCATTTGGTGGATGAACACTCTATCAACGGGAAATAACGGTCTTCCTTCCAAATATCACAGTTAAGTGGAATATAGTGAATTAAAAACTTTTTACATCATGATTTCATGCATCAATTCAACCGGGCCTTTTGTGTCAAGCTTGCGCACCTTGGCCACTAGGGGGCAATATGACACGTAGACATATTACACACAGATTTTGTGATGGCACAGAGGAAGACACCTCAGCAGCAGTCACAGTCGTTGTTTGACACAGAGGATAAAGAATACATACCTGCGAGTATTAATTCCTGCATGTTTTTCTAGTTATTCAAAGTTTCATACAGTAACATAACATCAACGCTAGTGTCCTTAGCTTGTCCATGGCGGGTTAAATTGTGTGTTAGCGTTTAGCTAGCTGACTTTCATAAAGGAGAATCATGCTTGAATACACAACGTGTAATTGCCTTGGTTTTGTGTTTCAAGTACCACTTTACTTTCTTTGTATACGCAGGGATGTTTCTAGACCCGAGCAGGCCCAGGATGCTAGCTAAACAAACGTACCTTTTTATAAAAACGCCTTGACTGATTACATGAATAACAAAAAGCCGTCTCCATGTGCAAGTCTGCACTTGTTTCAAAAGGAACAACAAATTGATTTATGACAAATAATTTTTGGGGATACACTCAAGCTACGACCGGCAGCCGTGTGGGGACCCCCACTCCAATCATGATATTAAAAACAAACAAAAACAAAAAAAAAGCATCTGAAACCACACAGCAGTTCCCCGCTCGGGGGAAAAACAAATATGTATTTTTCCACTGATGCTCATTTACCGGCAACACGACTGCGTGCGTTCACGTCACGCCGCGCAATCAGCGCGTTGAACGTGTTGTTGCGCTTTGAGGAACATGACGGGAGGGCACCTCAGCATCCCGCCATGTTTTTGTCTCGGCGAGGTCAGGCATCATCATTATCATGTTCTGTGCGTGTGCGAGAAAAGTGCTGAGCGCGGCAGAAGACGTGCGAGCAGCCAGGAAATGAGCCGCCGGCGTGCGTGTGGCGGAGCTTAAATCTGCTTTTCTCGTGGCGATGGAAGCAAGGCGGCAACAACGCAACGCAGGCCCCTTGTCACCATTTCATTGGGGATTATTGCGGGACTGCACTTTATTCTGCAACTGATGTTTTTTTCTTTATTGCCCCCCCCCCCACATCTCTTCTTTGCATATTTCTCAGCCTGCAAACAGGTTGATAAAATTCAGGACGGCCATGGTTTTTGCCACATTCGGAAAATGTTAACGATAAACCGTTCAACTCATTCTCGACATGTATGGAAGTATTTTCTCCATAGTTCCAAAATAGTTTCCATATTTTCATACAAAAAAAAAAAAATTGCTCTCCATCATATCAACGAACGTGTTCTGCTCATTCAGGACAAATGTACACATGGAACCTTCTCCGTCCATATTTCTCAACCAATTTCAACTTCAACATCAATTCCATCCCGATTATTTCCGCATCCTCAGCATTCGCCAATTTTCACCCCCAAAACCCCCCAAAAAATGTTTTTTCATGATCCGACATGCCTCCTTCCGCATTTCAAACAATGACAATTTTACACCGTTCGCATGATTGAGGACTTTTTTATACCCACATTATCGGGAAAAAAAATTTTGCAAATGAGGAGATTTTTGTCTCCCATCTCGTGCCACGTTTTCCTCACCGCTTCAAACCGTTCCAACTTGAAACTGTCATGCTCGATGAGGACCAGGTCGTTATTTATAATTCCAAAAAGGCAAAGCTTAGCATGGCGCCTTTTTTGGAGCGGGCAAAGGTATCGACGGTTCACACTGGAGTTGGCGAGCAGCCGCAAAGGATTATGGGAGCGGCGGCGCTCGAACAACGGCGCCGGTTGAGAGCAGATGAACAAAGGATATTCAATGGGAGGGAATTTGAGAAGCGCGGGGAAGGAGCCGTGAAGAGATTTCCCATAATTATTTTGCGTCTTCATGTTTTTACCTCCGCCAAGCCAGAATTATGTTGTTCTTAGCGGGATTACACATACAAAAAAAAAAAAAACGACACCTGATTTTCTGGCAGTAATAGAGACGTTTGGAGACTCTGAGAATCGCTCGCCAAACTGCAAGCCAGTCGACATTGATCATGAATGCATTTTTCTGTTTTTTTGTTTTTTGGGCTTCACTTCATCATTCCTGCATTGAGCATTTTCGAATCAAGGCACAAGTCGTCACAGCACGCCAGAAAGTAATTTAGTGGCAATTTTGGTGGTCATCAGCTACTTTGTTGAAAACTGTCGTTGATGCGTCCTGGATGGCGGCGAGTCGGATTGGGCGCCCAATGGGTCGGGTTCGGCCCGCTGGCTCTAAATTTGAACCCCTGCATGAGAAAATTTCAGATTTTGAAGTGAAGAGATGTGCACGATTGATCCTATTTTTGTGACTTTTTTATTTTTTTTAAACATTTTTTTGGACTGTCCCTGTTCTGCCCACAGTAAAGGTTTCGGGCCATTTCATGAATAGTAATTGTGTTAATAATATTCATTAAGTAATCGCGGTGCATTGTGGGTAGCAGACGCCATGTTTCATCAGACGAGCTGTTAGAAAGCCTGATCGTGGTCATTAGAACTGGTCCTCCTGAGTTATATTCCTTTTGTTTCACCTTCGAAAGCAATGGCTCTAAGTCTGCTTGTGTTTAGAATTATTTAGAAATGTGTTCCGGAGATTGTTTTTCCTCATTGTCATTTAAACTCACTAGCTCAGAGTACTGCTAACGACATAGCAATGATGCTAAATCAATGCTAACAACGAAGCGACGATGCTAGGTCGGTGCTAGCGAGCTAATTAGCATGCGAAAGAATCGCCAATATGCATTGTTTATCGTTGTTTGTCACTCTTTGAGCTGCATTTATGTATTTTGTTTAACACCAGACGATTTGTGTTGTATTTACGTACACGTAGCGATAACAGTACAGTCCCCATGGAGCAAAGCCAAGGCGAGCTAGCTCTGTTGTGCTGCCTTATTATCACGATGCCTTTCACGAGCGCCTCGTTGTAAGCGGCGCACGTTTGCCGCGTCGGCATCCACTTCCTGCATGTGTTTAGTCAAAGTCAACCAGGCCTTGACTGCTGATCAACACGTCGGCGCGCTCGGAGGCAAGGTTTTTTTGTTTTTGTTGTTTCCCAATTCCCGTCCCAGGTGACAGATCTGGGAAGTTAGCGGCGCGCGGGACATCCTGCTCACAAAGTGCTGACAAATGTCAACCACAAGGATCTTTGTTAGGCCTCTGTGTGCTCACTGAGGCAATGGTGAAACACTGTTTTGTTTTTGTTGTTGCTTTGAATCTCATTGTAGTTGTACTTCATGCCTGAGGAGGCGATAGTGAGTCACTTTAATGTTGGAAAGAGGAAGATGACGCTGTTTGGCCGTTCTATATCAACTGATTAGCTTCATGCTAGCAAAGTACCAGAGCAGGCAATAATGTTTCACGATCTCCCCTTTGTGGGAGGCCTCAACATGCCAGTTTTGCAAGGATCTTCATCCTGGTGAAAATATGTTGTTGGGGTTCTCCCCGTGACTCGCCACAATTCACTTCGTAGCGCTCCCTGAAAAATGTGAACAGCAACACATGTTTCGCAGATCGATATGTAATCCACTGAACATGTCGATCAAACAGAACAAATGGAAAAGTCCCCTGTGTCCAAAATAAGAGAACAGAACGTCAGCCATTTTGATTTGAAGGAGCCATTTGCCATTTTAGGCAAATTTGGGGCCTTTGACAAACTCCTGCTCAGAGATGAGTCCAAATGATCCTCAATCAGAAGCAGTCTGACTACGCCAAAGCCGTGGCTGATAGGAAAGTAGTAATTGTCAAGAAATACGGTGGATTTTTTTAATTAACATTCTTTTTAAAAATACGAGTGAGTTTAAGTGGCTCAGAAAATGGATGGATTTGTAAGGGTTATTTTTTTATTTTTTTTTGATTTTTTTTTTGTAGCCAACACACTTTTTTGTGAAAAATGCTTTGAGATGAACCCCCCCCCCTCCCCCTCCTATTTATTTATTATCTGTTCCGGCTTTTAATTTATTGACAGCTGGCGTCCGCCGAGATGCCTGATTAAGACGATTCCCGCCGGGCGAGCATCTGCGATTAAAAGACATCAAAACGGGGCCTGCGTACGGCCGCCGCAAAACTCGCACTTAATCTCGGGGCTCAATTTGGGATTAGCACTCGTTCCAAGATGTGTCGGAGACACGCGCTCGAATGCCGTCCTTTAATTACTTCTAGGAAAGACTGTCAATACTCGGTTGCGAGCAGTCAGTTGCCATGTTATCCTGTCACACAATTATTGTTATTATTCCACCCGTGTTTTTCCTTTTTCATTTCTCAACCAAGTCCGCCAATTTTTAACTATCCGGCTATTTTTTGTAATAGGTGTGTGGACATTGTCTACGTACTTTTTTTTTTTTTCTCAAGTGTGGGCACTTGACCAATACGAATGTTTTTCACAAGATAACATCTACTTGAAGGGGAAGTCTGCCCCAATTTTTTCATGACAATATGTTCAACGCAGCCCCACAAACATTCATCAAAATATTAATCATTGTGATTAATATTTTGTGTGGAACATGAGCAGTAAAATCCGCCCATTTTTGTCCAGTTCACGGGGCGGCCATTTTGCCACTCGCTGTCGACTAAAAATGACATCACACTTGCTCCGGTAACGGCCAATCATGGCTGAGCTGCAGAAAACAGGTGATCCATGATTGGTTGTTACCTGAGCCTAGCAACTGTGATGTCATTTTCAGTTGACGGCAAGTGGCAAAATGGCCGCCCCGTGAACCGGACAAAACACGGGTGGATTTTACCGCTTAACTTAAATTCCACAAACGCAATATTCATCATCATGCCATTGTAGACGAGTGCAGGCACATAGAACATGTTATTGTCAAGAAAACGTGGTAGGTTGACCTCCCCTTGATAAATACAAAGTTGAGTGGGGAAAACTCAACTTTTGGGAGAGAAACACGTCTGAAATGCCTCCGTGCAAGCGATGTCGTCGTGTTTCCGCAATGTTTGGACATGTGTGCTTACTGGCTGTATGCTGGCTAAATGACGCATGAAATGAAGTTCTCCGTAATCACTTTTTTTTTTTTTTTTTGTGTGTGTGTGTGTGATGACATCGGCATGCTGGCATGTGAAACAACATGGCGATGCAGAATCGCCCTAATTGCTGGCAGTCACGCAGACCCCCCCCCCCCCCCCCCAAAAAAGCAGATTGGTGCTCATGCTCCCTCTTCAGGAGACCTCCCCCCCACCCCTCCATTTCTCCTTATACGGATTATATTTAGCGACATGAGATGTGCGGAAACCTTTTTCATATTATTAAATTTTTACCCGATTTTTTTTTTTCAAACTTGTCTGGAGTCATTTTGACTCCTTTCATTTTTAATTTGAGGCTTTTCATGTTAGTAAGTGGCCGCCCGGTGTGCCTGTGGTTAGCGCGTCGACCTCAGTGCAGAGGTCGTGGGTTCGATGCCGGCTCCGGCTTTCCAGTGTGGAGTTTGCATGTTCTCCCCGTGCCTGCGTGGGTTTTCTCCGGGTATTCCGGTTTCCACCCACATTCCAAAAACATGCGTGGCAGGCTGATTGAACACTCCAAATTGTCCATAGGTGTAGTTGTGAGTGTGAATGGTCGTTCGTCCCTGTGTGCCCTGCGAATGGCTGGCGACCGGTTCAGGGTGTCCCCCGCCTACTCCCCGAAGACGGCTGGGATTGGCTCTGCGACATGTGAGGGTAAAGCGGATCGCAAAATGGATGGATGGATGGATGGATGTTAGTGAGTTAATATTGATCATTTTGATTTCCGTTAATTTAATTTAAATGTGTTTGTCATTTTCATTTCGATTTACTCAAGTGTTGTCAGTGTGCATCCTTTTTTTTCAAATTATTTGTTTCAACATCCATTAAGATCAGTTTATATTTAATTTTTTGTGCAGCCTTGTCATTTTCCATAATTCTGAGTCTGGACTAGAAATAGTTTTTTTTTGTTAGTTTTTTTTTTTCCCCCTCTCATAATTTTAATTGGTCTTTTTGTTCAGATTAGTTTTCGAGATCCATTCGATTTTTTTTTTCCTTCCCCATTTTAATTCCGATTCCACATTTGCCGAGAAAACCACCTAATTAACACGAGCACATTAATTATGCATTCTCGCTGAGAGTGCACACGTGCCGCCTGTGAGGTCATCCCCGAAGAAAAAAAGTCAAATCCCGGCTAGCTGTTGCAAAGACTTAAGTCAACACGAGCAGCTTTGTGTCGGATTCTAACGACGCGTGAATGTGGGCCATCTCTCCGACCGCGGACATTTGCATTTTCATCGCCTCCTCCTTCCGTTCTTCAGTGGACTCATTAAGATTTTCACTTCAAAAGGCGCCGTTTGCCTCCCGAAAGAACACACACGTGCATCTGAAAACGATTCAATAAGGAAGCAGACGTGACTCACGCAAGTTTCCAGACTTGCTGTCGACCAGCCCAGGATTTGCTCTTCAATCAAAGGCCTTTGCGCTTTTATTGTACACGATCTTCACGAGTCCTACTTTCCATCCATCTTGAACACAAACCACCCCGCAGCGCACGCGCTCATGTTTTATTCAGCAGCCTATGGGACGTCTGCGCTCGTCTTTGAAGATGGCGGGAAAAGAAAGGCAGGGAGGGGGGGTAGGGGGGAGGAAGAGCTGCCGATTTTCCGTCTTCAAGGAACACCGCCGTATTATCTGGGACACGCGGTCCAGGTGCACAAGAGCGACCACTCCCGTTGGGCTCCGTCTTAGACGCTTTTTAGCTCCGTCTAAAAAGCGCTAACAAGGGCCGATCTTTATTTCAACGGTCCGAGAGGTGGCGAAAATCGCGAATAACCGCAGAGACGAGCGAGCGAGCGTGTTAAACATGACGCCTGTGTGACTCAGTGGAATTATTTCCAGTCCTTCTTATTTCTATTGTGCCAAAAAAAAGGAGCAGTCATTTTTCTCATGAACAATAAATGCCATGTACTTTTTTTTTTTTTTTTTTGTACTCTGAGGATTATTTCTAATGTGGTGGTTATCATGAACTCATTCACTGCCACGGACGCTTTTGCAGTAATCCCTCGTTGATCACGGTTAATGGTGACCAAAACCAGCCGCGATAAACGAAAATCCGCGAGGATAAAGAATATATGCCTGTTTGTGTTGCTCCACCGTTTGTGTTCAAATATGCATCACTCCTGAAACTGCTTCGACCTTTGCGAACCATGAACAATCCAATGGCGTTTGGCATTGTTTGTTAGCATGATGCTAAATGGACTTTCCTAAGGCAAGAGGCGATTTGGTTGCTTTGAATACACAAGGCACATTCCATTTGTTTTAGGTTTAGTTTGACAGTAAAATTCCATAAAACGTTTTTGGACCCTAAACCAAACCCAAACCCGCTATGTGTGCCCTTGGTCGGGTTTTTCTCGTGGAAGGGGGGCGGGCTGGGCCGCTTGGTTGTTGTTGTCATGCTTCATGGCGGAAGCCCTGCCGGCACAGAGTGCTTTCCTGAAACTGGAACCCTGTGGGAACCGGCGTGTTCAGGTGTGACGCTCGCACAAACATTGGCTGTTTGTCGTCTTTTTTCGCGACGTCAGCGGCCGCTTCAGCGTCTGCGAAGTGAAAAGCGACGAGCTTATCTTCAAATGTTCTCACACTGCGCGGTGTCGGATTCAGGCCGCTTCATCTGGACCTGGAGGCCCGCTAAAGGGGTTCCGCCCTCAGATGCGTTTTCTTTTTCTTTTTTTTTTTTTTGGCGGGATCACAAAGAGAGATGCTGAGACTTTTATAAGGTTTTTTTTTTAAGGTATTTGTTTTAACAAAACCGTTTTGTAAAATAATCATCCTGGAGATATTCCTGAAATGAAGTAAAAACTTAAAGGGAAATATTGAAAGGAAGAACTTCAGAGAGATTTAAAATGTTATTCCGATATGAAAATGCCATCAAATAATTATTTTTGTTGCTCCCCCCGTAATGTCCGTTTGAACTGGGCGTGAAGGTCCACTTCGGCACCAACACAATGCCTCCGTCCTCACCTCCCTCACATTCCTTTACAACAAAATGCTTTCATCAAGTCCAAAATGCAGATGGGCGGTGATGTCGGAACAATCGGATTTACGACTCGGGGGTGGAGAAGAAAAAAAAAAAAAAGTCCCCTGTTCTCCCCACGGGGTCGTTAAAAAATGAGAGCATGGGCTCCCGATGTCACCGGCAAGCCCCTCTGCATGGCCCACAATGGCGGCTCGGACTGGGAAAAAAAGGGGGCGGGGGGGGGGGGGCGGTGAGGCGAGGGAGTAGGGGGGGGTGGCGGTTCTGTCAGATCAGAGTTCAGACATGTTTACATTTCAAGCTCAGGATATTTCTCAGAGCCGGGCCAAGCTGCACAATTTCCCAGGCTCCCGAGCGGAGGGGACGACGCACAAGCAAGCTGGCGCTTTTTTTCCTCTGTCCCGCCTCCTCCAGTGCACAAAGCTAAAGTTCTGTTCGTCGGCAAGTTCCCCAGTTTGCACGGCGAAATTTGACGACGGCACTGCCGACGTTAAAAAACATTAAAAAAATCGACGTTGGAAATTCAAAACGCTCAATCCACCCATCTTGGGAATGATTTTCAACATTCCCCAAATTCCCGCAAACGAAACATTCCGCAAATCGTGCGTTTTTCGCCAATTTCATTCCACATCGTTCACTATCGGTCAACATCAATCCATATCATTGCAAGTTATTCACACTTATCATTCCGCATCATTCAATATCAGTCCGCATCATATGATATTTTTTGAAATATCATTCGATATCATTTGTCCACACGAATTATATTTCATTCAGTATTCGTCCATATCATGCCATATTCATTGAGCGTTTCACGAACCAATTTCATTCCGCTTCGTTCACTATCAGTCAACATCATTCCGTATCATTGCATGTGATTCACAAATATCGTTCCGCATCATTCAATATCGGTCGGTATCATTCGATATTTTTAAATATCATTTGATATCATTTGTCAACAAGATTACATTTCATTCAATTCAATGAGCCTTTCAGCATTCTCATGCGCAATTTCTCCAAAATTTTGATTTGCATTATTTAGGAATATCAGCTTGCTCACTTCATGACTGACTTCTTCTGTTGCGATATCATGTTACTTGCAGGTGTACTTACAAAGTGCCCTTTTGGGAGCCGTAGACTTTTTTTACTTTGTAGGTGAGACCTTAAAGTACGGTACCGTTCATGTTTTTAATCAAATTGGGCCATCACAAAAAAAAAAGTTGCACAAGCATTCGAGGGTGGGGGGGGGGCAGGGAGGCCCCTCTCAGACATCGAGACTCCTGGTGAGTCGTATGATTTGGGAGTGAGAACAAAGGCTAATTTGTCAGTCTTCATCCCGGCTGTCAATCACACGTCAACTTTGACCCATTGTACAGGCCTCGGGACATTTTTCCGGTGCCGTGTTCAGTGATCGCTATCTGTTTGATAACAATGTTGTTATTATTAGCCTTGTATTTTATTTTTTTTTTACTCTGAGGTCAAAATCAAGATATCAAGTGCAATTTCCATGAAATGGTTGCAATTGATAAGCAATCCTCCAAAACTGGGCCAGTTCATAATTAAAAAAAAAAAAAATGTTGTGCCATATTTTCATCGACTGGCATGGAAACAGATCAAAACAAATGATCCAGAGGCTCAAAATGTCCTCAGGCTTATATTTTTATGAACATATCTTGTTTAAGAGAAGTTCTTTCAGGGTACGATTATCAATGGAGAATAATTGTGTCCAGTCTTTCTGGACGACTTGGTCCTAAATGGCCCATGAAGTGGCGGTCGGGGGCCCTCTGGTCTAGGCAGGTGAAGCAAGTTTCACGTCTTGAGATGAGTGGAACACAGAATCTCTTGTTCGACGCCTCTGCGCTGCCAACCGGCCCCGAGGAGCGGCGGCTGCGATGTTTGCGCTGGTGCCGGGCTGCGGCGAGGTGTCGCGGACGCTGCGCCGCCCTCTGGCGCCGTGAGGCGGTAGGGGCTGGACGGAATACTCAATGAGTGACATTTATTTTTCGGAGTGATTCTTAAGCTAAAATGTTCGTTGTAGGCATGAGTTCTTGAGACTATTTTGTGCATCGTGTGATGATAGACGTGTCCACCAAATTTGGTGGCGATCAGTGAAACTCTCCAGCAGGTGCGAACAAGTCACGTTCAGCAGGGGTCAAGTTTAGGCCCTTTTGACTTTTTCACCGGGATACACACATGCAAAAATGTGACTTTTTTGAGCATGATGTGACCCCTGCAAAAGGCCATTTGTTTGTCGCTTGATTAGGTATAAAAGGCAGGCGATCGCTAAGTAAGAGTTAGTGTAGTCAAATTGGGGAAAATAAAGTGTGGCGCAGCATTTGTTTTCATACAGTGGCAACAGCGCAAGCCGGACTATTATGTGAGATGGGGAGTGAGAGAGAGAACATTCCTTTCTCACTCCCACTCTCCACTTGCAGTGAGGCTCGCTGCCATGCACCCCACCCCACCCACAGTTTCCTTCTGGGGCTTTTTTTAGAGTCCATTGGATGTTTTTTTTTTTTTTTCTTTCCACATCCGGCAACAAAGGCAGCCCTTTTTCATGCCACGGGCCCGCAGCGACCGTGTTCGGAGGTGAACTCACTTGCTTCTTCACCTGACAACTAAACAGAGACAAATTGGAATTGAAAGAGACTATATTGGACTTGTTGACCTTATCTGTTGTTCCAATACTTTTGTTGTCGTGAAGGGTGGCACGGCAAAGCGTTTGGTTGGCGCACCTGCTTCGCAGTTGACGGCGACCACGTTTGAATCTCACCCAGGAGCGCTCAAAGAATCGTGACCGTACTGGAAAACGAATGGGAATTACACCCGCCATAAATATACACATACAGTCAAACCTCGGTTTTCGTCCATAATCTGTTCCAGAAGGCTGTTCGAAAACCGAAATTGTTCGAAAACCGAAACCACGCTCTTTTTTAAAATGAAAATGTTTATTGAAAACGTCTGCTCACAATGGAAAGCAACACAAGGAAGCGTCACTTCCTCGTCTACGCAAGGTAGCGTCACTTCCTCGTGTAAGGAAGGCGAGAGGAGTCAAATGGTGCATTCAAGTGCGCTCAGTTTGTTCGAGAACCGAAATTTGTTCATCATCCGAGGCATAAAAAACTAAATTTTTGGTTGAAAACCGAGACGTTCAAAAACGGAGGTTTGACTGTATTTTTGAAATATCGTAAAATATTTAAAAAGCGAGAATGAAATCATTCAAATCATGTAAAATAATTTCTGACGGCCAAAATCCAGTAAATTTAATTTCAGGTTGATTATTCAAGCTAAAATGTTAATTGTGCAGTAGTCCGAGGTTCACTCTTCCTCATGCTCAGGGAATGTAAAGATGATTGGGGGGGGGGGGGAATCCAAACTTTCAGAATTTTAAAAAATGTAATTTCAAATCATTTTAGAATGAATGTCATTCTGTAAATCGCATCAAAGTTTTCTAAATATCAATTTGGAAAACAACTATTTCATTGATTTGCGACCACTCCAGGATGAACCTAGCTTCTCGTTGAATGAAATTAAAAAAAATTTTTAAAAAACCATGAAAACCTAATTACAAGTCATTCAAAACCATGTAAAATAATGTCATTATCAATGATGATATTTTTAACAAAGGATGTAAAATCATGTCAATGTACTGGTGTCATTTTTTTTTTCCCCACTAATTGCGACAGGGCAGTCCCTATATCCGACGTGCATTGCGAGCGCTTCCTGGACAGTTGGCGGGACATTTATCCTTGCGGGCGAATGCATTCTTTTGTTATTTGGGAAGTTCCACCGTCGCCGTTGTGGGCTCATGTGTTTTGCCTAAAGTAGTCACAGCGAGGATGCGCGTGAGTGCGTGCGTGTGCGCGCGCGCAGAGGCGAAAACAGCTGGAGTCGGCGAAAGAACACACTTGCCAGCTGAGCTGTGAAATCCGCACAAGCAAGCAAAGTAATCCCCTTCAGCTCGGATGGGGAAGCGCACGTCCTTTTAGGAACAGCAAAGCCAGCTGCGGCTTTTCCACTCCGGGCCCCTCGCACGTTCATCCGCTCACAATTCATCCGCGTGAACGTTTTCGAGCCGAGTCCAATCGACGACTGTGCAAAGTCTACTTCTAAGCGACGGGGGGGGGGGGGGGGGTCGACTGGATACACGAGGCGCTGTTTATTAGCTGTCGCTTAGGAGAGAACGTGTTATGGTGAGAGTGTGACGTCTTAATTGGAGAGCGCTTGTGTTTGCTTTGACTGAAGGCAAAAGTTGCTAGCACGGGTTAGTCATGTCATCGATACGAAAAGTTAATCAGTCAGTCGGTTGCGTCATTGACACAAAGGTCCGTTGTTGGTTTGGTTTTTGTAATATCTTTCATTTGAATGTATTTTCCGCATTGTAAGGCGCCGAAGAGTACAAGGTGCACCTTCAATCAGTGGTCTATTTTAAAACGGTTTTCATGTGTATGCTAACTGGCTAATTAGCGGCTAGCACAAAGACTAATTGGGAAAGAAATGTCATGTTTTTGTTCAAGTGGTGACCGAAGCGGCAATGAGGCAGAAACACGATTTACATAAATATGCAAAGTAAGAAGCGAGCAAGGTGGTCTTGTACCCGATTAGTGAGGGAGGCTGGAGAACTCCTACTTAGCTAGCTAGCTAGTTCGAAATGAATGAAGTAAGTTTGGGTTGATGCTTCATGAAGTCGATGAGTACAATGACTTCGTACTTTGAATAGATAAGTTAGCCAGTGCAATGATTTGAATGTCACTCAATTAAGGCATTGATGCTAGTCACCTAGTCTGCTCTTCATATTTGATTAATACAAAATTTATTTCGCCCAGTTAGTTGTTAATGTAGCTAGTTAAGTAAAGTTAGGGTCGGGTGGAGAGTTGGGTTTCGGTCCATCGTTTATACAAAAGTTAGTTTGCTAGCGTCACTCAGAACGTCATTGATGCTAAGTTGGTTATTTACTCAGACCGTCACTTCACATTAGTTGTTTAAATAGTTACACATATCTGATACCGAGTTAATCCATGACTTCATTGATACAAAAATTAGGAAGCTAGGTAGTTGTCAATTAATACATTTTGCATTTAGTTAGTCACTTAGCTAGGTCGTTGATGCAAACGTTTGTTGGTCATTTAGTTTAGTCCTTGATACAAAAATTTGTCGTGGTTATCATCGATCCCACTGATAGTTTCATGAAGAGCGTGATGGCCATTAGAGCTCTCCGCGTTTAATTTTGACTTCAAGGACAAGCTGGTTCAAACTCACATGTTAACCTCAGAGTGCAGTTTTAGCAGTGGCCCACATGCAGAGACTTGTTAGCTTGTATAACACGATAGCCCTCAGGCCGTGCTGGAAAACCTCGGCAGACGTACTAGAAGGTCATGCGAGAGAGCGCACAACTCCACCAAGTGCTGCGCTATCCTAACCTACTTTCGAATCAATGAGATAACTAACCGATAAATGACGAATTTAACCTTTTGTATCGGTGATGCACCAAGTCAAATTGATTACTCACGTTAGTGTAAATGACATGTTTAACAAACTGGAAAACAAACCAATACGTTGCATAAATGATGTTCTGGAGTAACTAGATAAATGACGTAACTCGCTAACTAAGTAGCTAACTTCCGTGACAATGAAGCGGTCAACCACATTGGTGGTCATCTGTGGAAAAGCAGCTACAAAGCAAAAACTTGGTTTTGTCCGTCGTACCACACTCCAAATAAGGTCTGAGCGGAACGGCGCCGGCGGGGAAAGTCTTAAGGACGCACTGCGGAGCGAGCGAGGGAAAGTGCTCTTTCAGGGTTGTTTTTGTGTGTGTGTGTGTGTGTGTGCGCGCGCGCGTCTGTGTGTGTGTGCTAAGGAGGGGCAACAACTGTGGGGGATGCGGGAAATATGTGACCTCTCGACATTTGTCATGTGCCTGACGTTTCCCAGAGGCCAATAGACAACATCACATGATGCTCTCATCATGTACAACATGATGACGCATTCGATGGCGGGGGGGGGGGGGACAACAAGATGCACGTTGTTGTCGCGTTGCTTCGAAATTTCACCAGTCTCGACGTAAGATAGCTAGTCAGTCAGCTAGTCAGTCAGTTAGTTGGTTAGTTAGACCATTTATACAAATGTTGGTCGGTCAGTTAGTTGGGTAAACAATTGTTGCAAAACTTGGCTAGCTGGTCGGGTAGTTAGCTTCATCATTGATACAAATGTCAGTTAGCTTGTTGATCATCCATCCATGGAGGGGTACTTTGTTGATACACGTTATTTTGTTAGTTTGTGTATGAAAGGGTTCAAATGAAAATCGGTGTCTTCATTGAGTTGTTACACCATTGCCATGAAAATGAGTTAGCTTTTGTTAGCGACTTGGCTAATTACATCGTTGATAGCAAACTTTGGTTGTTTTTAGTGATAGCATTAATCCACCAGTAAGCTAGTTCATGAACTCATCAATGCAGAAATTACTGTCGTTATCGGTTGGCCAAAAGTGAATTTGTTGGTGACATGTTCTCCTTTGCGCCGTATTTTACTACACCCCGTCGAACCCTCAAAAAGTCATTAGGTGTCATTCTCTGGTCTCAAGTGAGTGAATTAGCATTAGCACAACATTAAGCACTCAGCTCGGCTTTTCCCGCGGGACATCAAATGGATGTAAAGAGCTCTCTGCCGCTATCCATATCCTGCATTGGAACGTCCTTGCTAGGCTGCCATGAAAGGTCATCTCGGCACAACAACCGCCGTGAGGCTAGTCGAGTGCAGGCAAAATGACGACGCTCCTTCCTGGTGGAAGTCTTTGGTGCGGGAGCGTGAACGTTGCGCAACCCGGCCGTGGCGCGGCGAGCCAAACGCGTGGAGATGACGGCCCGCCAACCAGGAAATGGCCTCTGTGTGCCTTAGGAGCCGTCTTTGAAAACAGGAAGAGGATTTTTTTTTTTTCTCCTGCTTCACCGGCCTTTTCCTGTGGCAGGGCCTGGGGCGGCAACAGTTTTTTGGGTTTTTTCAGATGCCTTTTAAGGAGTGTTTGCAAAGGGACTTTTAAATGTTTTTTTCATTAGTATGGTTGATAATGGGTATCAATTATTTACAGATTCTATTCACAGGTCACTGTACAGGGTAAGGGTTTCAAACTGCGGTTAGGGTTCAAAAGTAGGGGTTCAAACTAGGCTGAGGGATTCAAAATAAGGTTTCAAACTAGGTTTAGGGTTTTCAGTTTCAAATTAGGGTTAGGGTTTGAAAGTAGGGTTAGGGTTTCAAAACTCAGTTTAGGGCAATGGCGCATCGTGCTTTCAATACAACTTGACATAGTTAACAAAGAAGTATGCTCGTCGAACGGAGCGACTCGCCGGTTGCCCTCCTTGTCACTTTTGTGCTTTCTTGCTGTTGTCCTCGTGAGTTCCAGCTGCTGGTGCAGCGCCGTCCTTCCGAAAATGTCGCGGTGAGCTTCAGCGAGCTGTCCCGATGAGAGGCGACAGCGGCGTCAGGAGTGCTCAGCAAGCCTCGGTTGATGCCCTGTGACAGCTTGTCACCGCCGGCTAGTCCTTACTAGCTTGAAAACCAAAAATTCGATTGATTTGGCATGAAATTCATCACAAGGTGGCCATGCTAACTGAGATCAAATGGGTCAAATAATGCTCTTAGTCAGAGCACTTCCGCTCAGTTTCTTCCCGTCTAGTCAATGGATTATAAAGGCTATCATACCCAAGGACACGCAATCTCAATCCGTATCGCCAGGCTATGTATTTCCTTTGGAGACACAATTATCAGTTTTGGTTGGTTTATTGGCTGGCTAGCTGGTTGGTTAGCTAGTTAGCCGGTTGGTTGGTAAGAAAGTTTATTATGTTAGTTTTGTTACATCATTGGTTGTCTCATCAGTTAATTCATACAATCATCTGAGACTTCCTTGATACACAAATCTGTTTATTATGTTAGCCCATTAGTTTGATCATTGGCAAAATAACTAAGTTATTTCCTACAAAATTCTGTCAGGTACGTCATTGAAATAACAGTTAGCTAGCAAGGGAGCCATTTTAGCTAGCAAGGGAGCCAAATGCGTTTATTTGTTCCACAATTTATTGCAAGGTTAGTTACATGTTTTATGCCGAAGTTGGATACAAAGGTAACAGTCAAAAGGTAGGTAGCTGATATAAAGTAGAAAGTTTATTTTGCTCGTTAATTTGTGACATCATTGTTTGCCTAGTCAGTTTATTTGTACAAAGGTGAGTTGAATCATTTATGCAAGTCTGCTGTTTAGTTAGTCTCTGTGACTTCTTTGAGGTAAATTTAGTTCATATTTTGTTATGTAGTTACATCAAACGTTAGCTGGTTGATTAGTTAGCCGTAACATGATTTCATGTTCGTGTTTTCAAAGCAATATTTCCAACTCTAGCTTAGCATACATCAGCGCATGAACTCTCCCTGATTTTTCGCATGGCCCAAGATGGCGTCAGTGACATGCTAGCTGTGAAATGTCCCTCTTTGTTAGCCCATTTCTACAGATTTTGAGCCATTATTTCTGACTGAGAGTACAAGAATCCTTGCTTTTGACTTGACATGACTTCAAATCATCTCCGAAACAAAGAGTCTTGGACTAATTGGAATGTCACCTTCTAATCTTGCGCGTTGGGATAATGGCGAACAAATATTTGAATGTGTCTAGCTGAATATTTAATGCGGGGGGGGGAAAAAATCTGCCTTGGATAAATATAATGCACAATTTCTCTTCAAAGCCGCCCTTATCGTCTCTTCTCATTTTTCATTTCCCCGAGGTTGACTCTCTCCCGCTCTTTATTTTATTTCTCTTATATATATTTAGATATAATTTCCCCCCCCCCCCACCTCCCTCCGCTTCTTCTCTTCTGCTGTTCATCCTTCTCTCTCAAGGGCCGCCTCCATACGAGACAAGTGTGTCAGGAAGTGCGTGGGGAGGCAAAGTGCTGATGAGGCCAGAAGTAGCCCACCGCTGCATTGCCCTGATTAGCACAAAAGCACAGCGTGAACCTGCGCGAACCCTCTCGACACGTCTGTTTTGTTGGAATTTGGGGGGTTTTTTTTTGGGGGGGGGGGGGGGTTGTGGACTGATACGACAAATTATTTCATTTTTGAACATTTTAACCAAAATATATAAGATCTGTTTAATGGAAACTGACTCGTTGTCCATGTAAATTAAAAAAATGTCTTTTGACTCCAAAAAAGACCAAATAGGCTGCGAATAATAATAATAATAATAATTAATAATAATAATCAACACGTATGCTATGGTGTGATATCATTTTAATTTTAAAATTGTTTTGTGGCCTCCAATTTCCAGCTCACAGTTTGAAACCCATTACGCAAAATGACCGTCTTTCCCTCTTGGGTTTATCGCTGCCATGTTAAGCATCGTGTAGACACAAAGCATGCAATGGAGTGTTTGGCGAACAAAGGTGAAAGGAAGGACAAAAGACCGCACGAGGATGTCGGCGCCCCCGACCTGATGTGACTGAATGCGCCTGCGAGCGGCTCCTCTTACTTTCCTTTCGATAAATCAAACGTCTCTCTCGCCGTTATCAAGGAGCTGTCATCCATCTTCAGGAATTAGACCGTGGCCGGAGACACCGTCGTAAAATTCATTACAGTCGGGTTTTAATTTTTAAAAAATGAATGTATGTATTTATTATTTTATTATGAGTGGTTGTGATGGGGGTGAATTTATAGCATGTATTTGTAAAAGATATCTTAATTGCCATCTGGCCTGTTCCAGTTTACAGTTTTTATTAGCCGTAGCTTGGCTAATTATTATGATTTTTTTTTGGGGGGGGGGCGATCTGTGTGAAATGTCAGAGTTGTTTTTATTGCCACTCCCAACTGAGCTGTGTTTACTTTAAAACAAAGCACAAAACAACGAATGACATGTGGCGTCGTTAACGCAACCATTTGGTACTGCCAAAGGTTCGCTAGCTTGATGCTAACACATGACGGCTAATAACAGAGATGTAAAAAGTCAGTCAATTTACAACCGGTACTGTAAATTAGTCGAACCCCCCCCCCCGCTATTCACGGGAGGGATAGGAACCTGAGGATTGTGAAAATCTGCATATCTACGAGCCACATCGTCCTTCCACCGCTCTTGAAAGAAACGCCCGGACAGACGGCAACCTGGAGGCTCGGGTGGTGTCACGCCGGCCCCGCGGCCCCCCTTTCCCATTCGCTCAGCGTCAGTCCAGACTGCTCAACCTGACACGTCAGTTTCGGCCCGGCAGGAATCGAGGCTCGCTCGGAAGCCGCGCGGACCACCGAGGGTTCGGCGTTTTTCCCGCGACATTGCGTCCACACGCGTTGTGTCGCTGATATCAAAAGCTGACAATTTGGTGTTTTCGTCGCGGAATTTGGATTTGACCGTAGTCGAGGTTGAGAGGGAGAGCGCGACGGAGTGATTCGGAGCTTCTCAAGCTCATTAAATGTTAATAAAAAAAAATCTATTTTCAGATGACTTGCAGATCTATCATGAGGATTTGAGGCCAGCGAGGGGGGGGGGGGGCAGTGCTCGTGAGATGAATTATCTGATGTTGGATGAGGATTGGATCAAGGTCTTAGTTTATAGATTTATTTTTTTTCCAGATACAAAACAGAACAGTAAACCGTTTGCTATTTGTGAGAAGACGGGACAAAAAATGGCAGGAATTGATGCCCCCTCCCTCGAAGAGGCCTGTTTATTGGCTATATTACTCTATCAATTCAAAACACCATTTTACAACACTAATCTTTTTGGGGGGGAAAATGGTTTAAGTTGATTTAGAGTTTAAAAAAAAAAAATGCACACAAAGCGCATGCGTACACTTCCACTAACAACCCAGGCTAAAGTTAGCTTCTTTTAGCACATCATGTGGCATTTTATAGCGAAAATAGCATTAAAAAAATGCACATATTTGAATTTTTTGGCAAATAGTTGGAAATAGATTTCACAAAAAACAGCAATATCCACGGGGTTTGTGCACTGAACATGTATGTAGTTGGCATCCAAATCTCGATGGCACAAAGCCTTAATTGTGGTACGGCAGAGCTCTATTTTTGAGTTTGTAAGGCGGGCCTTGTGTCTCGGTGGCTTTTTGCCACACATCCACTATCCAGTTGCATTATTCATGCCTCACGTGCTAGGAGTCCTCCTTCCTCTCCAGGAAAAAAAAAAAAAAAAAAAAAAAAGTCCACTGGAAGAAGAAAGACGGGCTTGGCCCGTCATATGCAGGCCGTGAAGGACGCGTTCAAGATGATGTTGGCAAAACATGCCCCCGTAGATCGAACGATGGCGAGTTGGCTGAGCAACTTGCCTTTCATGTTCATTACTCCAACTTGTGTTTGTGGCCAATTTTAAACTTTGTAAATTGGGGGGGGGGGGGGGGGGGGGTATGATACGATGGAAAATAGTCAAAAGAAAAATGCTAAATGTTTTCATGGCTTTACTTACATTTATCCACCTTGACTAAACTCAAATTCAAGCACTGTTGAGACCCTTTTTTTTCTTTTTTTTTTTTCTTCAAGCTTTCCCGTCACCTTAAAGTTGACTTTTCCCTTTCGGGAGTTGCCACAGTGCATCATCACGCGCATGATTTGTTTGGCACGATTTTTTTTTACACGTGATGCAAACTGGCCCCGTTTGACATCGGAGCGGCGTTGCAAAATTGTCGCCTGGCAAGAGGTTTGTCTGTCCTCCACTGCACTTCAGTGCCAGTTGTTCCAAAGTTCCTGGCCGTCACGTCGTACGATTTACGCAGGAACGGGATCTGTTCTTGGCTAAAAAAAAAAAAAAAAAAACCTTCTGTTGGATGGAGCTTTTTTTGGCGCCCTTTTAAACATCACGGGCGCAAATGCATCGATGATCCCAACCACTCGATAAGCAGCTGTAATAACCGTAAAGACATGCAACAGCTCAGAGACTTTCACAAATGTTCTGCGATTGTGTCAATACAAAATGGCTGCCTCGTCCTGGCCTTTCAGCTAACGGAGCCCTCTGGTGTATTGCAACACATAATGAGGCTCTCGAATGGCGATCGGGATTTTGAAGCTGCCGATACCGATCATCCCTGGGTGTGATCATCTGATACCAAAACCGATACCGAAACCGATACCGAAACCGATACCGAAACCGACACCAAAACCGATAGCAGAACCGATACCAAAACCGATACCAACCACGTGGATTCGGTGACATTTCCAGTTTTAGAGCGATAGCTCTTAAATCAATTAATCTGTTATTTTTCAATGAAATGATTAATCAGATTTGTAAAAAAAAACACATTTGCGAAATTTGTGTCCCTTTATGATTAAAAAACAAAAAAAACAGACCCCCTCTTGACTATTTTGAAAGCTTACAAATGTAAACCGACTCGAAAAGCGAAAACATTCGTTGTGTTTGCCCAAGGAGGACGTTTCCAAACGAGCCACAAAGCTCCCGTTTCAACCGCAATTTCAACACGGTTATTTTTGATGGTGATGGGGAGGAAGACGATAGCGTCGGCGCAACGGGGGAGGGTTGCGGGGGGGGCGGGGTGGAACAACGGGGGCTTTTGTCTGCCTGGCTCATTTGCATACATTAAAAGCGTCGTTACATCCTTCTTCCTCGGCTGAACGCGCCGACTCGTTTACGGCCGGGGCGCTAATCGCACCCAAAAGTGGATGCTTCATATTTCCTGCTCTGATATACGACGTTTGTTGCCATAGCAACGCCATAACAGCAACCCGCTCCTGGGAGTCACCGGAACCAAATTGCAGCGAAGAAAAAAAAAAGTGTTTACCCAGTGGCAATATCATGGAGATAAATGTTATCTGATCAAGTGTGCGCGCATGGAAGTAAAAGGCCCTCCTCATGCTGCTGTTATGACCCCCCCCCCCCCCTACGCCCCCCCACCCCCCCCCCCCCCAACTGTGGGAACCAGTTTTGAGTCATTCCCGCCAGCTGGCACACGTTACACGGAGATGACTCACAGCCCGAGGGCCTCTGGAGCCCGAGCTCTTGTTTGCGCTCTTGCTAGTTGTTTGGAGCCACATCCGCACAATTTAATCAAGGTGAAAATGTCGGCGTGACGCACGAGCCGCCTCTGCCAGTGATGCCGCATGCACACGTGTCGCGGCGCCGAACGAGTCATGTCCAAGGGGATTGACTTGCGTGTATGCGAAAAGTCGTCGCCATCAGGAGCACAGACGTCCACCGAAATCCAAAGCGATCAGCGGCCGATCATCAAAGTGCTCGTCAAAGTTTGACGCCAAGCTCCGCCTTACCCCGAGAGGCAACAAAACGGAAATGTAGCATCGTCCATCTGGCCGGGATATCATTTGAAGCTCATTTGGATGAATTATTTTGGAGGAGTTTACGCAAAGTCTGCTGCTCCAAACCAAAATGGCCGACTAATTTCATGCGTGGGTGACTCGAGAGGTTTTTGGTTTTTTTGTGCGTCCAGTTATGATAGACGTTGTCACACAGGGGGGGGGGGGGGGGGGGCGGAGTGAGCCTCGTTTTCAACCCCCAGATATCCATTTTTACGTTTTATTGAAAGAATGAGAACATCAGACATTTTTACATTGAATGTATCAAATGCTGCTCAGCCAGCAAAGTCCAGGCAGCGAACGCCACACTTCCCGTCAGAGCTTTTATTTTGTACACTATTCCTACCACTTCCGGTGCGCTACCTCGAGCAACTTGACAAGCAACACTTGTGACTGTGTTTTAGATTGTTGTGACTTGGTGACACCCTTAGTTGCAAAGCTAGTGCATGTCAGTGTTTTATTTATGCATATAAAAATATACATAAATACACATAAAAAAAAGGCTCAAATTAAATTTTTTAAAATATTAATTTAAAACAAAACCGATACGGTCTAAGTGCTTCCTGTTGTGTTTTGCAGCTGCAAGGGTCTTTACGGCGGAAGCTGGAGGGACACGCCCCCAAGCACAACTCCGTCTCGTGCAGTTTCTCCGGGTCCGACTTCAAGCGGGTCCGGCTGGAGACCGGCGGCGGTCTGGGGCGAGGCCCGTGCAACCACGGCTTAAGCCACGCCCACTCTTCGCAAGCCCACTCTTCGTCCGGCGGGAAGAACTACGTGATGCCGGACGTGTTCGACGCCACCCTGAAGGAGATGAAGAAGGAACCCGGCGAGGCGCAGTCTTCGTGCAGCCGCTCCCGCGCCGACGCCGTCTTTGACTTCAAGGACGAAGGCGGCGCTCAGATCGACCCGGAGCTGCAGGACCTTTTCGACGAACTGACCAAGTCGGTGCCGCCCCTCAACGACTTGGACTTGGAGAAGATGCTGAAGCAGGACGACGCCTTCGGTTTGGACCTGGGCCGCCCCGGCTCGACGGGCCTGGGTTGCCCTTTGGGGAGGCCGATTAAGATGGAGCGCTCGCCCGATTACGCTCAGGTCCACGTCAGCTCGCCGCAGCTGCGACCAGCTTCGGCGGGGCCGCCATTGGCGATGACCGCCCCCGCGGCCGCGCAAAAAGCCGGCGCCCAGCAGTCGGGACCGCCGAGGTCCATGCCCTGCTGGCCGGAGATCTCCCACGCGGAGCAGCTGAAGCAGATGGCGGCCAACCAGCATCAACCCGGCACGCTTCTCCACCACCAGCATCACCAGGCTCCGCCCGCCGGGCTGTCCGGTTGGGGTCCCGCGATGGGCCCCGCCTTCCAGGACAAGGGGGCGCGGCCGAGGCTCCCCCAGCACGGCAAGGGCGTCGCCAACTGCCTTTTCAAGTCCAACGGCGTCCACCAGGTGGAGATGAAGCCGCTCGCCGCCAAGCCCGCGTTGCATTTCAGCCCCAAGGCGATCCCGCCGCCGCCGCTGCCGCCGCCGCCGCCCTCCTCGGGGCACATGATGCCCATGATGGCGGGCAACAAGAGCGCCAACCATCCGCAGCAGCTTTCACCTCCCGATGCCCAGAACCACACGAATCCTGCGCCTCCGCCGCTTCATTTCCAGAATCAACAGATGTCCTCGTCGACGGCTCTCCTGCAGGAAGGGACGCTGCCCTTCAAACTGAGCCAACATCAGCAGGTGAGGGCGCCGCTCTTCAAGCTAGTTACTGTGAATCGCGGATCGAATCATGAAAAAAGAACATTTGTTTGCATCTTTGAATCCGATGGCACACCGTGTATCGAAATACATATCGAATCGACTTTTGTAAAGAGAGATGCAACAGATATAAATTGGTTTGATGTGAGAATTTATTAAATACCATAATGTATGATGTGGCGCGCACTTGGAAATGTGAACTTGGGCATTGTAGGACATTTATAGATTTATATGTCAGCATTTGTTCATATCTACCAAGGTTTGAATGAAAGTCAAAGGTTCTGAAGTTTAGGACTACAGTCAGACCTCGGTTTTCGAACGACTCGGTTCTCGACCAATTCGGTTTTCAACCAAAAATTTGAGTTTTTTTATGCCTCGGATGACAAACAAATTTCGGTTCTCGAACAAACAGAGCGCACTTGAATGCACCATTTGACTCCTCTCTCCTTCCTTACACGAAGAAGTGACGCTTCCTCGGGTAGACGAGGAAGTGATGCTTCCTCGTGTTGCTTTTCATTGTGAGCAGACGTGTTCAGTAAACATTTTTATTTTAAAAAGAGCGTAGTTTCGGTTTTCGAAAAATTTCGGTTTTCGAACAGCCTTCTGGAACGCATTATGGACGAAAAGGTTTGACTGTACCTCTATTTTTTTTATTTACAGTGAAACTCGTCTACAACGAAATCGTGTTTGCAACAAGAAATGTTTCACAACAGGAGGTTTTTTCACTGTAGCAAATTTGATCTCGGATGTAAACACACACACACACACACACATTAATGCGTGAAGATTTTTTTCACACTAGGGGGTATTTTCGCCCATGTAGGTTTCGTTGTAGAGGAGTTTCACTGTACCTCTAGATGGGTTCAGTGCTTCAGAAGTGTCACTCCACCTGTTTACGTATCTTTTCAGGAAACATGAAAATTTGTTGAAATATGCATGAGAGGATCACCCTGAAAAATTGAGGGGGAAAAAAAAATCCTGATTTTTTTTTTTTCTTTTCAAAATCATTCAAGCCTAATTGAGAGATTAGTTTGTGAGGCGGGCCTTGTATCTTGGTGGCCCTTTGTCACACACGCAGCGTCCAGTTGCATTATTCATGCCTCACGTGCCACGAGTCGTCGCCCCCTCTCCAAGAAAAAGCCCGCTGGAACCAGAGGGCGGGCTTGTCATTACTTGCACGCTGTGAAGGACGAGCGTCTGCCAGGATGTGGAAAACAAGAGCGCCGCCTTGTCAAAACAAGCCCGCCGTCGTCTGAAAAAGCACACATCTGAGGCATTCTCTTATCTGACGATTGGAAATGGAACTGTTCGGATTTAAGGAAGACAAAAATGCAATGCGGTTTGTTCTCGGACCTGGCAGGTTTTTGACTCCCTCTTGTTTTTGTGAGCACCCCCCCACCCACTTCCGCTCCCCACCCCCGGAATATCTGTTCTCCCCCTCAGTGTTTTTGACGCTGACGCAGTTTGCCAGCGCACGGTACATTAACATGCAAGACTTCTCATTTGTGGGCGCCGGCTGGTTGTCAGGCCGCTGATATGCGCAGCAGGATTTGCTAATTGGAGGTTGTTGGCTGCGAGCGACAAGTGGTGGAAAATGACAGTAATCTGCTTAGCCTGGTGCCCGAGGTTGAATCGCTGATTTATGATGATGTGTGGGAAACACACACACACACACACACACACAGCCCCACGGAAATGGGGGGTTCGGGTTTGCACCGTCCCGCTTAACAGTATCTGTTCCTGCGTTTGTGTGAGCTTAGACTGAATTGTCCAAAGTGTGAATGTGGGTGTGTGTGGGGTTGTCTTTCCGCGCCCTGTCATTGGTTGGCGACCAGTCCAGGGTAGACCTGCCTTTCTCACCCAAAATCAGCTGAGGTAGGCTCCATCTTACTCTTGAGAATCATTCGGACGAAGGCTACGGAAAAGAGATGAAGAGGCCCGTGCCGTGCATCGCAATGGATTTGTGTACCTAATGAAGTGTCCCGCGAGGGTATTCATGCAAAAGAAAGAAGCAGCTGGACCCCCGTGTAATGTTTTAGTCATTCTCCACACAGATGAATCAAAAGAGGTGTCCTTGCGAAATTTCTCGAACCTATTTTTGGTTCGGTTTTGAAAAAGGACATTATAGACATTTTGCAAGCTTGCTTTGCATTTTTACTCCAAACCAAAGGGGGGCAGCACATGACCAAGGCTGAGCTGTTTACACTGCAGCTCAGAATGAAGACATTTTTTTTTTTTTAAAGATAAATGTTACTTTTATTATCACAATGATTGTTACTTCCATTTTGTTTTAAATTTATCTGGGTTGATTTTAACCATGTATGTTTTTTTATTTGTCATTCATAATATATTTTTTTATTTATTTCTTATATTTGTATAATTTTTTATATTATTTATTTTTTTATGAAGTATTTTAACAGTAATAATGACAGTTAGCTATTGTTTGTATTTGCTATTTATTTTTCTTGATATTATCATCGCCAATCTTTCAAACAAAAGAGGCCCATGTGTGTTCTGGCTCCAACTGTCATTTTTAAATCACACAACTTCAATTTGAATAAAATAGTGACACCTTTTATGAAGAGTAGTATAAACTATATTAACAGAGGGTACTCACTTTTTTTTTGGAGGGGTGGAGGGTGGTCAGCAGGGAGTTGACCAACAGCAGTGCAGTTTTTCAAAAGAATAATCGGGCGATTGTCTTGAGTAGACAGCATGTGCAGGGTTAAAAAGTCCCGCTAATGAGGAGAAAGAGACGTAAGAGACTTCTTCCCACACTCAAGTGAATTAGCAATGCGGGAGACACCAAGGTCCTGAAATGAGAACTCGACCCCCCCCCCCTCCACGCCCCACTACCACCACCACCACCACCACCAAAACACAGCCAGTCCTCAATGCTGCTTCTGTATTTCATCATTTCGTTATTTGCCCTTTTTAATTTTCACACACACACACTTGTTTGACATGATGCAGCTTTTATGGCTTGTTAAATTAAATGTAGTTAGTTTAAAAAGTCATCAAAATGCGAACAACAAAGAAGTTATGGCTTGAATGCAATCAGGAAAGGCAGTGTTAGCTTAATACGAGCTGCTAACATGCTAACGATTAGCATCAATGTGGTGGTTTGAGAACCTTCGAAGCAACTGATATTTGGACTGAAACGTCGGGGACGGACAACATTCGTGCCACGACATTCTCAATTTTCTGTTGGGGGACAAAAACACTAAAACCACGGCAGCTTTTTCAATCACAATGAAAATGCAGAGAAGAAGAAACCGGCCTGACTGGATTATACTGCCCCCCGCTGGCAAATGTGGGCACAATAGAAGGAATCACACAATGAAATGAAGCGTGAAGTTTTTGCCACTGTGACGCACTTGTTAGCAGGAGATTCTGGGGGCCCCGGTCGTGGGAGAAAGGGGGGCGGGGGGTGTTATGTGCGAGAAGGCGCAGTGCTTGTTTCCTGGGAAAGCGAGCTGCGGCCAAGTGTGGATGCCGAGGCGTTCCCCAGGGACGCCGTCTGAGGAAGTGCAGTGTGAGAGCGGGCAAGGCCGGGCGGCCCGCGGCCGTAATCGTTGTCGGCCGCCTGCGCCGCCCGCCGGGCTCCTGCTCATGCCACATGTGGTTTGCATTTGTGACGAGAGTAAGAGAAATTGGGGAGTGGGGGCGGCAGAGGGGGGGGGGGGGGGGGGGGGGGAATGTGGAAACGAGCTTCATGACGCATCGGGGTTCCGCGGTTGTACAAACCAAAGTGAGCTCAGCAAAGATGGAACAAGCTCACTGTGTAGGGCCACAAGTATTTTGAGGATTACGATTTCAATAAATCTAGAAAACTGTAGCGGGCCTCGTGTAGTTCCCTGAGGAACTCCACTAAAATGTGTCGGATTTGTTGTAACGTTGGACAGATGGTTGTGATCGACAAGTGACATTCTAGTTTCCAAGATAGGGTTAGGGTTTCAAATTAGGGTTAAAGTCAGTTGTTGTTTCAATCAAGGGTTCATCTTATCCAATTAGGGTTTCAAACAAGGGTTGGGATTTAAAGACGGGTTTTAAGTGTTAGTGTTTCAAGCCAGCGTTAGTGTAAGGGTTCCAAATTAATGGCTCAAGGATCACGTTTGCGTTTTTTAACATGAAGGTATTTTCCCCCACAAGGGTTGTGGTTTCAAAACAGGGTTAGGGTTTCAAATTTGGAGTTCAAAACCAAAAATTATGTTTTCAAATTTGGTGAGTTGCGGGGAGGGAAGTGTGTGAAGGGAGAGCTGTGTAAAGTCAGGGTTCCTGCCAGGGTTAGGGTTTGAAGTTAAGATTTTGCATTGGAGTTTCAAGGTAGGGTTAGTGTTTAAAATTTGCATTTCAATCCAGAGTTACGGTTTCAAAGTAGGGGTTCAAACCAGGGTCAGGGGTTCAAATAAAGGTTTCAGGCCACTGTAAGAGTTTCCACTTAGGATTTCAAGCCAGAGGTAGCGTTTCAAAATAGGGTTTCAAGCTAGGGTTTCAAGCTAGGGTTGAGGTTTCAAGCCAGGGTTAGGGTTTGAGGTTATGATTTCACATTAGGGTTTCAAGCCAGGGTTAGGGTTTCAATTTCTTTTCAAGACAAGACATTCAACATTTGGGTTTCAAGTTAGGGTCTCAAAGAGGGTTCAGGCCAGGATTGTGCTTTCAAAGTAGGGTGTCACGTCGACCAGGGTTATGATTTAAAATTAAGGTTTTAAGCCAGGGAAAATATAACGTTCCCGTGGTGCACGCTGACTTGGATCTGCTGCACATGACACACTCGTCTGTCGATTGGCACCGTGTGTGTGTGTGTGTGTGTGTGTGTGTGTGTGTCTCACTTGTTCCAATAGACGCCAGACCGTAGCAGTAAAAGCTCAATAAAAAGCGTTTAGGCATTGGCACATTTTCCCTGCTGCCTCAGGGATTGTTTTTCCCCTTTCGGGTCAGGCAACGAACAAAAGAGGAGAAGCTTGCCCCTCACTCTATTTGATCTTTTATCTGCAGAGGAGCGTTGGCTCAACTTCAAACCAACAATGCGTGTGGAGGCCGAGCAAGACATTTGTTTTACAATGTCTCCCTCTAGTGGCCCAACTCGTTCATTGCCCCACTTATGAAGAGGGTACTGTATATAAAAACCAAAGCTTGCAGAATTTTTTTTCTCTCACGCCGTCTAAGGGATTGCGAAGCATGTTTTTAGCCCCCCCCCCCCCCACACACTGTTACGTCATAACAACATTCTGAACAGCTACAGTCACATTTTTACAAATAGATGGAATTAATATGTCTGTGTGTGTGTGTGTTAACAATGTAATGCATGTGTCGATGTCAGGGTGTGCCCCCCGGACCGAGGCTGACCACAAACGGGGGTGTGGGCCAGCCGCGCCCACCGCTGCCCCCCCACCCGCTGAGGGCTCCCGCCAAATCTCCCGCCATGCACAGGCAACTCTCCCAACTGCACAGAGCCGTAAGCACCTCCATTTGTTTTTGGTCGGACACGTTTTATTCGTTTGACGTAATACATTTGACGTAAGTTCGCCACTGTTAAAAGGGAAATAATTTTTTTTTTTTTAGTCACATATTTCCCCAGTGAGCAGTATTCTTTAATTCTTGAAAGGTCTTTTTGATTTTTATGAGAATTCCACACACACACACACAAATAATAATGTATTTGCAGGAGAAAGACACGTCGCCGGATCAATTCAGCCGTCATCTCACCAGGCCGCCGCCGGATTACAAAAGAAGTGTAGTGGGCGGGAACATCTTCCCAGGTGAGCTCCGCCTCTCATATCACCCCAAAAATGATACTCAAATGACGACTGCATAGAACAATGAAACAAGCCCTCCTCCCCCACATGTTCACTTGAATCCCCATCCCGATTGGTCCCTAAAAAGATCGGATATTATCCTCATACAATTAAAACTTTTGGGGGGAACTTATGCACTGTTCTAGGCTTTTAAAAAACTCAACTATTCACTGTTTTTCTACTCAGATCAAAGCTATTGAATTGCTTTGGCATCATGCGGTGGAATCCTGGTACAAAAATTACGTATTACGTCCCAATAATGTCCCTCTTCCAATGTGCAACAACTTTTTTCACTTTTAATTGTTTTTCACTTTCAACCCCTCAAAAAGTTATTTTTCACTCTTTTGTCTGTGGTGTCCATTTGTTCAACAGTCCAAAAATCGTCCAAAGTGTCCGAAATGTCCAATTTTGGGATAATTACTGCATGGGGGTTAAAGTGCATTGAGGAGCTTCATTTTGACAAAATTACATTTGGACCCCTGCATGTGTTTAAAATGTGTGACTCACATGTGGTCGCCTTCATCCGCTCAGGTGCAAATCCATCCCAGTCGTCCAGCGCCGTCCCTGAGAAGGACCTTCATTCCATGTCGTGCCACCATCCCGGTGGGCCCGCTTCCGAGTTGAGCTCGTCGGAGCACCGCTTCGACTGTCACCCCCCGTCCTGCATCGGACAATTCCCCAGTCCTAACCGAATAGCGCCAAACCATAACAAGGTGCGATTCCTGGGCCCCAACGCACAAGGGAACTCCTTCGGGATGAGTAACGGAACCGGCGGGCCACCCCCGAGGCCCGCGGCCGACCCGCATTCCTCCCGGGTGGCGGGACAGGTGCCGGGGGGCGTGATGACCAACGTGAGCTGGTGCTCGGCCGCCAAGCCCGCCGGACTCGCTCGGCGAAACGACGCTCTGGATCTGCCGCTGAACCGTCAGTACCAACAGAGACCCGGTGGACCTCCCAACCAGGTGGCGCCAGACCTCCAGATGCTGATCAGAGACGCCGGGTCCAGACCCACCCAGGCCAACATTAACCAGTCCTCTCCGGAGCAGCGGGTTCCGGCCGTGGGCAACTTCGCCGAAACCGCTTCGGGCGGCTACCAGAGCATTCGCACCAACCGCGTCACCTTCGACTTCCTGCCCGAGGGAGACAACACGGTCCCGGGTATTAACACGGACTCGGACTTCATCGACTCCCTGCTCAAGTCGGGCTCGGGGAACGACGACTGGATGAAAGACATCAACCTGGATGAGATTCTGGGAAGTCACGCATGAGCGGAAGCGATAACCATTGAACACATTTAGAATTTTATACACTCCAATATGTTTGTTTTGCGAGTATACTTCAATGTTTTGATTTGACTGTGAAAGGGTTTTGTGTCTCCTCGTACTACTACATGATGTCATTATAGACCTTTTCAAAATGAACAAGAGGTGCCAGGGTACTTCCACGGCCGAAAGTGATTGACTACCGCGAACCTGAACTGACAACGACGAGAACATGTGCTGTCTTTGAGTGATTTAGCAAAACATTAGGGTTGGGTTGGTCCCCCCAAAAAATATCTGCGGCATTAGTCGGCGGACATACATATATGATGGACTCACAGTGCGGACATACATATATGATGGACTCACAGTGCCGCCAAATCACTGTTGGCAGCCATCTTGCGTTGCCACTCTTTAAACATGCCCAACTTGAATACAGTACATCGATTTATCCGCGGAGCTTTTCTTTCTCTAGCACGAAATGCCATCGCGTGTGTCGTACGGTTCTAAAGGAGAGCTACATGCACACGTCATCGGCAAGGATGCGATTTATTATACAGTAAATAATGTTCTATTTTAAGGCATAGCGCCGAGTGCTTCTCAAAGATTGCATCCCGTTTTCAGCAGCTTCAACAATGAAATGAAAGAAAAGCCCACTGGGACAAAACTCTGCGAAATGTCAACCAAACTGAGATAATATACTCTGAATGGTTGATGCAAACTTTGAAGTTGGGTCTTTGAGAGGCTCTCGTTCAGCCCTACACGGATCCTCGCGTAAAAACGCCGAGTATTTTTTTCTCAATCGAACAAAGGATTTCCGTAACACTGGCAACGTAAGATGGCTGCCTCCTAGCTTCCGGCCCGAGAGGGCAATGGTGAGTCCATTCTGCCAACTAACAATAGCTTGCTTTTTCATTTCGGCACCAAAGGAGTAAATGTGTGCTATCAAACAGATTTACGATCTTGTTCCTCTTAGTTTCTTTTTTTTAAATCACTTTACCTTGATGTAGCATCTTCTTTCTCACTGCCTCGGTCGTTTACGAGTGGTGTAATCGGAATTATGGTTAGCGTCGGACGAAAAGGTCTATAAAATGACAAAAAGTTCACACTGTGAAAACGTTGCCGTGGTGTTGCCTTCAAGTTTTTCACAACACAAAATGGTTTCTTGTTTAGTTTTTTTGTTCTTTTTAACTCTTGTCCATGTTCAGATGTTGTGAAAGCTTTTTCAATATACGGTCGTTTTTGGATGACATTTCAATAATGTAACCATTTTTTTCCACGCGCTATTTAATAAATATTGGGCTATTAACAAGACAGTACTGTAAAATACAATAAATAATTCCAGACATTTGGCCATTTCATCCCGTTTTATTTTCTTGTAAAAATAGTAATTATTTTCCCCTTTGTTTTAAAACCGTGAATTGCTTTGACATTACAGGGGGGGGGGGCTATTCAATTTCATTGAAAGATTGGACAGAGTTGTACGAAACACTAATTTCTCTCCCACTGAAGGAGCAGGAGACACTTTTGGTAAGTGGTGTTTATCGAATTTAAAATGTGACTGTAGTACAAAACCTATTAATACTTGAGTATTGAGTCCAATTAATTTGTAAAACTGCGAAAAAGTCACCTGTGGTTAAGCGACTGGCTGGAAGTAGTACTTTACTTTCACCACTTGAGGTCAGCAAACTGTCGCTTTTCATTGATGCTTCGTCCGAGAGGTCACGCGGGACAAGGTCTAACAAAAAAAAGCTACAAAGTGAGGCTCTGTTTTAAAATGCCAACTCTTCTTTGAAACCAAAATCTTGACTTTGAAACCCATCCATTCCAATAGGGTCGCGGGAGCTTTTGCCAGCGACGCTGCCCGCACAGAAGTCCGGCGTGTGTACCACTACACCATCAGCGACTCTGCTTGGAAATCTTAACCCCAAGTTAGACCCTACTCACCAGGGTTTCAAAGTCAGACGTAAAAAAATAAAGGCTACTCCACGGAAAGTATTACCACAAAGTATATACTTTATTTCAAGCCAATTTCAACGTTTGTATATGAAGGGATATATATTTGTATATATATAGATATATATAGCTATATCTATATATATATCTATATAATGTAACAGATTTTACGGTTCTAAAACACATGCAACATATCTATCCAAAAAAAAAAAAAACACAAAGAAACAGATCATCACTGAATATAAATTCATTTCATGTGCAATTAGAAAACTCTAAATAGCAAAATCTTTTTGTGTGTGTGTGTGTGTTTCTTTAGCTGGTGCGATTAGTTCTACGGCTTCGACGGTGACCACCAACGAGCTCAAGTTGGGGTCGGCAGCCACGCGCTAAAATAAGCATTAAAAAAAAAAAAATCAATGCTGTGTCGCATCCAAACTGAAAAGCGTCGTCGGGAATACAAGCACTTGTAGTGTACCACTCTTTTTTCTTTTTTTTTTTTTGTTCTCACCAACACTGTTTGTCCATCTTCCAATGCATCGATTCAACCGATCAGGAAAATCTATTCTACAAAGGAGTTTTCTCACAAGGCGTATGTATAAAAACAGTTTTGCTCGAAAAATGGTTCTGTCACGTTCCAAAGTTAATGCTATCGAAGGATACTGAAGGTTAGCCATCAAAGCGCGGTGTAAACATCGGAAAACTCCAAATCACGAAAAAAAATTTAAAAATCTCAGGGTTAGTCACTCGTAACGACGGCAAAAAAAAAAAAAAAAAACTACAAAGAAATAAAAAGACAAAAAGGTAAACCTACTATGATTTGTTTCTCTTCTTCTCACTAGCTTATGATACATTTTTTTCTTTTGTTCATACACAGGCTGATTCGCAAATCGCTGTGAAAGTGGAAGCAAAATGACAACAACAAAAACATCTTTGGAATCGGCCACAAGTCCTGACGGAGATCAGAACCGATTGCATCTCAATTGTTCCTCCAAAAAAAGAAAGAAAGAAAGAAAGAAAGAAAGAAAGAAAAATCTCCAAATTGTTGTTCTCTCGCCCCCAACCTCGCCGTCGCCATGACTCTTCAATCTGCTCCAGCACGTCCCAGCTGTCCTTCAACATCTTTTCCGATCATTGCATCTACAAATCGGCTTTGTTTTTGTGTGGTTTGGGTTTAACTTCAGGACTATTTGTCGCTGAAAGACACAAGTTGTAATATTTGTGTTGAAACGATGGGCCACGCAGCCAAAAAGCCAACCAGCCATGTTCTTTCAAGAGATGTTCGATACCAGTACGAGTAGTCGCGATACCGAGTCCCAAAAACCTCAAGTACTTTTGATATCGAAAAATTCATTGACCCAAAAAAGTGTCACGAAAGACCGACCTTTCTGACTCATGATGTGTCAAACTGGCGCGAGGAGGACTGACTGACGAAATGTCGAATTTTGTTTGCCGAAAGTATCGGTGGCTGGTATCGCCGTGAGCACTCGACACCTTAAAATGATCGTCGCGAGCATCGATACTTTCCCATCTCTAGTTGTTTCTTCATGTGGGTGAAGTTTAAACAAACAAACAAAAAAAACCAAAAAAAATGTTAAGAGTAAAAACGACGATCGAAGCTATCATAAAGATAATGTAAAAAAAAAAAAAAAAAAAAAAAAGTCTAAGAATACTACAAGCCAATAAGACTGTGTTATAAAGTTGCTAAAAAAAATCCCTACATCCCGTTACAATGTTTTTAAAAATCAAAAGTGAAGAAAGTTGTTCGTGTTGCTCGCCATCTTAAAACAAAAGCTGAAGGCACTTGATCTAACGACAAAAAAAAAAAAAAAAAAGTTTAACTTAGACACGTTGGCACAGCCAAGCAGCGAATTGGTCGTGCCCCCTCGCCCCCCCTCCACTCACCTGCCAAAAAACCCCCAAAACTTCACCTACTTTGGGGGCCTTTTGATACCTTGGCTCCAAATCCGTATTGTACGTCAAATACATCATTTTTGGTGCCTCGGGTGGAAAAGAAAAACAAAGAACGAAAAAAAAAAAAAAAGGCAGAAGGTGAAGTTGGAGCAACTGCAGGAGAACGAGGCACTCATGGAGAAATGGGGGGGGACGGGCGGGTGGAGGTGGGTGAGGATATAAGGACGCCCGAGATGGCGCTTCGGGGACCCTTTGCGTGATTGTCTGCTCATGGGCCAGCCTTGAAGATACAGACAAAAATCAAAAGGAGGACAGAGAGACTGAGAAGAATACTGCCGCAGAATTCGGGAAAAGTCCAGACAGGCTTGCTGAAATGTCTTGTCAAAAGCACGCTGGTGGAGGAGGAGGATGAAGAAGGTGACCCTCCTTGCCCCCTCCTCCCTCTATAACCACGTGAGGAAGCTCTCCTTGTCGATCTTGGTGGCCGCCAGAACCGATTCCATATCGTTGAGGATTTCGGAGCTCAGCGCCTCCTGCAGGCTGGGCATCAGCTCCTCGCCCTCCACCGCCATGCTCTCGCCCTCCAGGGTGCCCAGGTCCACGTCCGTCCCCGGGATGGCGTCCAGGTAGTCCGGGAAGCGGCTGGGCTGCGTGCCCATGGAGCTCGGGAGCGGGTCTCCTGCCGGGGCAACATGGGAGGGGAAGGGGTGAGGGGCGAGCAACGCCACCGCGCGCGTCACGGCTTCGCTAGCACGATAGCCATCGTTCGACAGTAAACACCGTGGTTTCAAAATCCGACTTTGAAACCCCAACTCCAGTTTGAAACACTTACCATAGGTTGAAACACTAATTGGAAACCCTAACCCTAGTTTCAAATCCTACTTTGAAACCGTAATTCTAGTTTCAAATCCGGTGTTGAAACTCTAACCCCAGTTTGAAACCCTACTTTGAAAACCTAAGACTGGTTTGAAACGCTAATTGGAAACCCCAACCTACTTTAAAACCCTAATTCTAATTTCAAATGCTGTGTTGAAACCATAACCCTAGTTTGAAACCCTACTTTGAAATGCTAACCCTAGTTTGAAACCCTAATTGGAAACCCTAACCCTAGTTTGACACTAAGCAAAAACCCTACTTTGAAAACCCAAGACTAGTTTGAAACACTAATTGGAAACCCCAACCCTAGTTTTAAAGTACTTTAAAACCCTAATTATTGTTTCAAATCCTGTGTTGAAACCCTAACCCACGTTTGTAACCTGACCTTGAAACCCAAACCCTAGTTTGAAACCCTACTTTGAAACTCAAACCCTAGTTTGAACCCCTAATTGGAAACCCTAAGCCTAGTTTGACACTCTAAGCATAGTTTAAAACCATAATTTGAAAGTCTAACCCTCATTTGAAACCCTATTTTGAAAACCTGATGATAGTTAAAAACCCTAACCCTAGTTTGAAACACTGAAACCTAATGCCAGTTTGAAACCCTAACCCTAGTTTGAAACGCTATTTTGAAACCCAACTTTAAAACCCTAACCCTGGTTTGAAACGATACTTTGAAACCCTACCCTAGTTTGAAACCCTAATTGTGATGCCTAACCCTAGTTTTAAACCCTATTTTGAAACCATAACCCTGCTTTTAACCTTATTTTCAAACCTTGAATGCGTATGTGCCTTGAAAGGACAGGGACCTGACATCGTGAGTGACATGGGTGTCAGTGAATGAGTGTGAAGAGTTGGCTGGCCTTTCATGGGTTTTGCTTTGACTTCATCGAGCAATTCGACGGATCGTCGCAGCCCCACATACGACACTGTAGCATTCCGTTTCCAGGTGACCCTCTCCGCGTCCTCACCTGTGTCCATTTCGTCCACGCTGTTGAGGAAGTCATCCGGAGTGCGAGGGACGCTGTAGCTGCTCATGCTCAAGCCGCTGTCTGTGCTCTCGTCCCTGGAGTGGTACGTCCCGCTGTGGGGCGCAAAACGGGAAAACGGCACGCCGGCGGTGAGAGTTCGGTATCGGCGCGTACGGGACGGACGCGCCACTGTCGCGGAAAAGCCGCGAACCAACGGCGACAAAGAAGAGATGACATTGGACAAGCTGCACTAATGAGCAGAGGAAAAAAAAAATATGTGGGCAGAGTTCAGCGGCGACACCGTGAATGAGGCCATTGTGAGCGTCGGGGGTTGGGGAGCGGTGCCGGTGGGCGGGGGGGGGGGGATTAGGTCGGCCTGCCTACACGCTGGACCTCGTGCTCCCGGCCGGCCCGCTTCATACTTTTACATTTACTGACAAAAGAGTGAAAGAACATACGGCGCAAAAACAAGGTTTTTGGTGTATTTTAACAGAGCTGGCGGCACAACGGCTAAATGCTGCTTCACCATGTTTGCTTTCAACTCTGGGGGTCGACAAATTAATCCGAGTCCGCTGGATTTGCATTCCTTTCGTGTATTCCGGCGATGGACCATTTGATGATTTATCGAATGATAGCTTTGGGGAACCGACCTGTTGAGGAATGGGTCCGAGCTGTTGGCGGTCATGGTCCGGGCGTCCTGGGCCATCGGGGAGGACACGGGGTTGGTGCCACCGCCGTCTTGTTCCATGCTGGTGGGTAGCTGGTTCCTAAGAGCGAGCTCCTGCGGACCCCACCCCACACAGACGGGACACTCGTCATTGAGGGGCTTTTGTGGCGTGTTATGTCAGCTGCTTAACTTGCTTTTTTTTTTTTTTTTTTTTAGCACGAGCAAGTTTGTGTGGTCCTTATGATAAACTTTGAGAGAAAATTTAGGATGGGATGATAATCAAAGTGTTCGCCCGCCATTTTAAATTTTTTTTGACACAGAAGTCTGCAACAGCGTTAGAATAGTTTGGCTTTTTTTTGTTGTGGTTTTTATTTATTTATTTTTTATTCAGTTTTGATTTGGTTAATTTGTTGGGTTTTTTTGGAAAATTATTTTATTAAAAACTAGTTTTTGGTGTAACTTTTTTTTATACACAACAAAATCATCTTTATTTTTAATTTATTTGTTTAGATTTAGTTTTAGTTTTTATAGACACCGCAGATGGAGTAAAGTAAATGATAATCTTCAAATGACTTCACATTTTCTTTATGGCCTCCCAGTACTACTAAATAAATACTTGTAAAAGCACCGTCGGCTTCTCCTATTCACAATTGTCCTTCGGTCCAATCAGGTTTTCTGTCTGCGCACGCTTGGGTCACTTCCGAGTATGTGCGAGCGATACGGTAAACAAGTCAGCGGCAGCGGCCCCTCGTTCATCATCGCCATAAAGCTGCGTGATATTCCAGTGCCGGGACGCTGCCTTGAGTAAACTCCTGAACTCTTGACGCCGCACCGCCCTGCGCGGAGGCGGCGATGTGTCACTAGGAAGCGGTCAAATTACCAGCGATGAGTCACGAGACTTCGTGGCAGCGTGGCGTAACAATGGAGGCCCATCAAAGCGGGGGCTTGAAAGTTTGAACCTCCGAGTGAGATGAGTCACGGCGAAAAAAGGTTACAGCGGATGGAGTGCGCTAAAACGAAAGCGGTTGCCCAATTACGCACGGCTCGAACAGACATGTGGGGGGGGGGGGGGGAGGGGGGGGGGGGACATCTGCATGCTCAGGGAGATGTTTACACGACACGCTTTTTAACTTAAAACAGATTCAGCTTGTCAAGACCAAAACAACTCTGGCGGAGGAGCACAGCACCGCTTTTGTGCTTGCGGACGTTGACGGCGCTTCTTCAAAATTGCCCAATGGTCACATTCCTCCTTCCGTTCTCACTTTATGATGTTCCCGACTTTCGAGGTTAAGAACTCGGTTGCGTTTTACTCATTTGGATGATTTTTATTTTTTATTTTTTTTGCTTCATTTTGCATTCTTTTTTGCTTTCTGTGAATATTTTTCGGGCCTTTTTGGTTTCACTTTGCATTCTGTTTTAGTTTGGGGTTTTTTTGTGTATTTTTTTGCTTTACTTAGCTTTAATTGCGTAATTTTCTCTTAACAATAGGTCAGGCGTCACTCCATTAACACAATAGTATCGTTTATTATTTGGATTTTTTTTGTTTTTTTATGGCTTTGTGGTCATTTTGGCAACTGCTGCATTATTTGACAGACCCCCTGAATGTCAAACTCTAAACTATAGAACATGCCGATAAGAAGGACTCAAAAGATAAGACGCGGCACTAAACCAATTACCCCTCCCGACTTTAGTTTTGGTATAATTAAAAGCTCTGATATGATCGACATGCCTGCATAAATAACGTCGTTTTAATTTCGAACAAAAAGGCCTATTGCGTCATTTTTTCCCCTGAGTTAAAAAGTGTTTTCTAAAATTGTATTGATTTATTTTGTCGAATTAAGTTGACTTTTTCTGAGGAAAAATTGTAATATTAGGGAAAAAAAAGTATTTTTTAAATTCCCTTCCCTCGTTGAAACAATTTCATCTTCATAACCTTTCAACCTTTTTTTCTCTAGAAAATGAATTTGTCATTGCGACATTACGACTCGGGCTCAAACCGGTCCTCGAGTAATTTGAGTACCTCGTTTAAAAAAGAAAAAATGCTTGAGGCATTTTCTTCTGCCTCAAGTACCTGCTTATTTACATATACACTGTCAGGAAGAAGAACTCGAGCTAACCGCAGCGACAATTATTCACGCTATACATGATGGCAACACGCCAGCGACAGAGTAAGGAGGCCCGCCCTCGAAATAAACCTGAGTTACCCAACAATAGAGGACATGGTCGTTGATTGCCGTCGCTAACTGATGCTTCCTGAAATAACGTTTGCTAATTAAGGGTGTTTTGTAAATTAAAAAAAAGATGACTATGCTGACGCTATATTGTACGGAGCTAGCAGCACTAGAAGCGCGAGCGACGCAAGTAGCGCTTGACGCGCTAGCCACGCTAGAAGTGCTAGCACCGCTAGCACCGCCCGCCGGGCTAGCAAGGCTCAAGTTAATCGACCTAAATTTCTCCGCACACTGCAACGCTGACAGTGTGACACACAGTCGCCGTTTCTACTGATCGCTTTTTCATAAACCAGACAAGTGCGTTGTTTTAGCCGGCAAACGCTAGTGCGCTTCTGCTGTGACGTCGTCTCATGGACCAAAATTTACGGGGTCAGATTTATCTTAATTCTCACTTTCTAGAGAGCAAAATATTGTACTGGGGTGAACAGTTTGAATTGGAAGTACAAAATATTTCATGGCTGCAGCCGCGGCTATGAAATTTTCACGCAAAAAAGGCGACTTTTCGATTTCTGTGGCATTTCGGCAGTTGTGTTAAATTGCCGTTCAGAAAAACGTCACCCCTGTCGAACTAAAAAATTGAGAACCCCTGGTTTCGGGGTTCCTTGTCATTTTCGCGTGGAAAGAACTTGCTAATGATTTTCTTCGGTCCAAAAGTGGATCAAATCAGATGTTTTTGTTTGTTTACATTTTTTGGGGGGGATATGTGGATATAGACAGCCCCAGTGCTGACCTGAGGTCTTTGCCGAAGTAGCTCCTGTTTCAGCCTCAGCCTCTCCTTCTCCATCTTCTGCAGCCTCAGCTGGTTGACGCCGCTGAGGGTGGCCGAGGGCAGCTGGCCGCCCTGCTTCACAGGCGCACTCTGGGAAATCCTCTGCTGGTTCAGGGCTGGGAAGACAGCGAGGAGGAGGAGGGGGGGCATGGTTAGAAACTGAAAAGCTTTTCACAATTGACACCACTGCGATGTACTTTCTTACAGACTACGGTTACATCTGACAGTGCCTGCGTAACATTTTTCACCCCCCCCCCCGCAACCACGGATTTGAGTTACCACTGTTATGTAGAGTAATGCGTCGCTATTTGCGGGTCCCGGCTGGGACCGAGCCCTGCCGCGAAAACATTTTTCATGTTCATAGTTTAAGATGTAAATGTATCCCGATAGATCATGCTCATGTAACTTAAACACTGTCGGATTTAGAGGTCAGCAAACTCGGGGCAAGTTCAAAGTAAACACGGTGCATCAGCATTTAGCTGTTATGCTGCAAGCAAATGGAATAAGCTGCCAACAGAACTGAAGTTTGCCTCGAGTGTAAATCCAGGGTAAAAACTATCCCCCACCCCATACTTACTGTATGATTACATAGCATTTACAGAATCAATTTTTTTTTCAATGTTTTGTTCTTGTGTTGTATATAAACTACTTATTTTTCTCCTTTGCTTTAAAATGTCTTAAATTATTCAGTTTTTTTTAAATATCGTACATTATTTTGCCATTAAATGTTGCCTATATACAGTGTGTTGCTTGCGGATTTAAATTAACCGCAAAAAATCAGGGACTACTGTAACACCGTGCCTTTTGATTCTATGCGTTAGCCTGGCTATGGCATATTGCATTGCGTATTAGCATTAAGCTAGCGGAAGGCAAAACTGTGTGTGTTATTCAAATACACAACATGTGATTCGCTTTGGTTTGACAGGAATCTATCAACTTTTCTCTCACTTCAGAGCAAATTAAATATCTTGATAACTTGTACGTTAGGGCAATCAGTATCCCAAGGCACCGCTGCAAATAAATAAATAAATAAATAAATAAAGCAGCCAATTATCATGACCACAAGCTTCCGTTTTGCGCACGTGCATCCGGAACCGCTGCAAAAATAGTCCCGAGGATAATCCACGCCGTGACGTAAACGGAGCCAAATGTCCTTCATTTCCTACTACGGCGATTCCCAAAGTGCATCTCTCGATCTTTTTGGCAAGTTTGCGAGAGGGAAACTGTGTGCATCTGCGTGTGTGGCAATGCCGCCGTCAGTGCCGGGTGACGTCTCGAAAGCTAAACAAAAAAAAAAAAAACGGCACAACAGGACTTACAAGTTCACCTCGCAGCCTGCAGAAGGCTGGAGGTGAGCCAGTACAGCAGGTTATGTTGGCTACAGGAAGCCCCGGCGCAAGATTTTTAGCACGCGCAGTCCCCAACAAGCACAATTCCTGTAAGACCTGATCCCCGCCCACTCGCTGACTAAGACAGGCATTGTTGCTCGGCCGCATTGCATCAGTCCTGACTTATCCTGTTCATTGTGCCTTTTTTGTTTCCGTCCAAACAAATCTGATTGGAGGCCTGCAGCTGCCTCGCTTCATTAGGGAGCCTTGCGCAATCTTAACCACATCCGGTGGCTCAATAAATCCCCAACCACCTCCCCCTACAAAGATGATGCATGGGGTTTGGATTGGATAATTTCTAATTACAATCCCGGAATCTTGTTGATTAGTATTGTTCTGACAAAAGAATGGCCTTTTTTGGGGGGGGCCTGAGCATGCTGTTAGACCAAAATTGACCCCAGCACCATCTATGACACATGTTGAACCTCCTAAAATACATTTTCCACATACAACCAAACAAATGATGGGAAGAAAAAAATATATAGTCAAATGAGTGTATTCATGCTAAGCTGCAAGTATTTTTTTAGATTTTTTTTATGGACCCGCGGGCTGCTCGTTGCCGAGCCGTGGCCTACGTAGTGTCCCTAATGAAGTGGCCAGTCACCTTCCCTTTTGGCCGTGATTGTGTTTGGTTGTCAATCAAGCTTGTAACGCATCATTGTTATTTTATGGTCTGTTGTGAGGGAAGGGATGGGGGTGGGGTGGGGGTGGGGGGGGGGGGTCATTGGGGCTGCTTATAAACATGAGTAGTGCTAATCTATGCATGCAAAGCGGGTCACAGTTGTATTTCTATCAGCCAGGCAGGCAAATATGTCTGACCACAAGGGGCGGAAGAGTCAACACGAGGGCTGTTTGCTTATGCAGCGGAGCGCCCAACCACAACAAAGCCCTGACGGGGACACAATTTTCATGCGGTGGGGACGGGGATTTGGGGGGGGGTCTCGTCTCGCTCTCGCCCTGAGCTGCTCCTGCCCCGGCACCTTCCTCATCACTATTCAATCACTGTCTGTTGACACTATCTCCGCAGCAGAATGGAGCGCGGCCTGCAGGGCGCTCCCTGGGAAGCACCGAAAGGCCCCCGCCGGCAGTCCCGCCCGACTCCCGAACGCATCCATCCATCCATCCATCCGCCTCCCACTTCTACCGAGCTTCACTCCCCCACACACACGGTCCCAGAGCCGCCGCCTCCCCCCCCCCACACACACACAGTCCTGGGAGGGAATGCTCCTTGTCTCCACTTCTGATCGTTCTTCCTGCACATATCCCTCCACCAACTCAGGAACTACTTGACACAGGGCTGGGGAAGTTATGTCCTGGGGTGGGGGTGGGGGGGGGGCACATTTTCAATTCATTTACATCCACCACTGGGTGAAGCTTTCCCGCTAAGATGAACTGTTGCCCATAAAGTGCAGTTACATATTTCCCCCCCCAACCACAGTCCAAAATATATCCTGCAGTCATGCGGTCACCCAAAGCAAGGCACTTTGGTGGAGAGAAATTAGAGGCTGTTCAACGGCTTTCAGCACCAGCGAAACTGATTAAAATACGTTGGCGTCATTGTTCAAATTTGCGACGGCTGACTCACTTAATTGTCGATGACTTTAAGAAGTATTTTTTGTTTGTTTTCTGGGTTCATTCGAAGCGCTTTAACTTGACACGGGGACTGTCAACTTTTTTCCTTTTGGTGCTTTCTAAAAATATTGACGATTTTTCAGGATAATTAACAAAATATTTAGAAAAAAAATAATTTTACATTGTAAAATAACAATGGACATAATACAGATGCTTTTAATCCGGAGAGAAATTCCATAGAAATTTATTTTTAGTTGCAAAATAATGCCCCAAAAACTAATTCATTATATTTTCTAAAAAAATGTATTACTATACAGTACATCACTACAAAAAATATAAATACATAAAAAAATCAAAATATGTCAAATTCATTAAATTATGTTCGCATTAATTTCACTCAATATTTAAAAAGCCTTTCATATTATAAATAAAGTAGATTTCTTGATTGATCGGTTCGGTTTCGGTGCAGATCCGGACAACGGTGCTCATCCAAAACCATATCAAGGTCCATTCTATTTTTACTTTACTTCCCATCGTGACATCCTTTAGAATCGCACTACACTTCATAATTAATGCGCATATCCAAATTAGGCGTGTTCGGCCTTGGCGGAGGTCAACCTTCCTAAACACTTGAACCGAACATTCTTCCAACGTGTCCTTCGAGGCTTACATTCAGAGCGAAAATGATGTCATATAATGAAATGAAGGCCCGCCACGCAGACAAAACAGTAAAGCAAAGCGAGCGCGGCGAGTATGTGCCAACAATGGGGGGGGGGGAAGAAAAAAAAATCGCAGCCGTGAACGAGCTCAGCATGAGAGGACGAGATAGGAGCGAAGGACAGGTTCATTTCAGGGCCAGCCTGATAGCACACAAGGAGGTCGACTTTGTGTATATGTGCAAATGCGTGTGCGTGAGTTTCAGGGGGTTTGTGTTAGCAACACATGAGGGCGGCCTAAGCTGCCGGGCTGAGGGAGATAAGCGAGCAAGTTAATGCCGTCTGCCTTTTGTCTTCTTCACGCACGCCCGCAACACAACCAGCCAGCCAACAACGCCGCTTATCAGGCCATCACGCCAGGAGCCGCATTACAACACACACACACACACACACACATTCACACACACGCGCACACACACACCGCCGCCATCCACGTGGGGGTACAGATGCGAACGGACTACAATTAACTCATTGAGTACCAGCCAATTTTAGACCAAGTCTGAAAAGACGTTTAAAAACGTCTTTGGGAGTGAATGAGTTAAAAACGGCCCACGACAATTTTTGTGAGTTACAAAGCGCTATTACGATGTCGGATAACTTCAACTGATCGTGGCAATGGACAAGAAAGCTCGAAGCAAGAAATATGCCTCGTTTTTTTCAATATTTGCTCAACCGCTAGTTGTTGAGAAGCGTGTTGAGTTGCGTTCGCCTGCCGCCATCTAGAATCGGTTGAGCGATGACTGATGAAGTAGTCGAGGGCCTAATGTACTTTTCCACATCCTGATTTCGGATCGCAAGTCAAGTGTTGATTTTTGGTCATTTTTGTGTGCCGCTGTGACAGACACAATTGAGTATTTTTGGTGTGGCTCCGTTGATTCCTTCAAAGCGACTTACTGCTACTACTTTTACGGCAATTAGAGCGCCTTAGCGCACAATCCCATGAAAAGTCACATAAGAGATGAGATCATTGCTCCCTGCCAACTTTCAGACGAGGCGGAGGAGGGTCACATGATACGTAGGCCGCTTTTGACAAAAGCCGCCTAAGAACCCAGGAAGCCAGCAGGCTAGCTAGTTAGCTCGCTGCTGTACAAAAAAAACAATATGTCCTCCTTTTCCCCCGTCGCCACCTCCATGGAGAACGCAAGCTTATCTCTTCTGGATGTTCTGTGTTCTTTTCCATTCTTCCCCCGAAAACCCTGAACCCACTCCGGCCCCCCTTTTTCTCTCCCTTGCCCCCTCCTACCTACAAACACACACACACACATTGGAGTTCTATGACTGAAAAGGTCTGGAACAGATTAAGAGTTGGAGTGCAGAATAAAGAGGCCTGGCGGAGATTCGAGTCTGTCTGGAGCAACAGCACAACGAGGCCGTGCCTGCACTGGGCCTCACGAAAAATGGTGGGAAGGGGGTGATGGATGTTTGTGTGTGTGTGTGTTGGGGGCTGGGGGACGTGGAGCGGGGGCAGCTGGCAACAGGCCTCCGTTAAAGGCGCTGTACTGCTTTTCTCTTCCGAGCTCAAATTAGCCTCCATTATTAAAGCAGCTGGCCGGCGATTGGACACCTGCATGGCAGCAGAGTTCAGAGTAGAGCAATACGTTCCAAATCTGACACAACAAAGCAACATTTTATGTCTTTCAGCGACAACGCCAAGCGCCGTCAAAGCGGCCAGAAGTCAACAACTTCAAGCTGAAGCTTCACGATCGTTTTGGTGCATTACGTTGCTCATTCCCGAAGAAGAAAAGACTGAAAGACTTCGTTTTGGGAGTATTAATGCTAGCTAGCGTTAAAACTCCCAAAACGAAGTCTTTCAGTCTAGCTAGCTAGCGTTAATACTCTGCTAGCTTATAATACCCTGCTAGCTTATAATACCCTGCTAGCTTATAATACCCTGCTAGCTTATAATACCCTGCTAGCTAGCAGGGTCTTCTTTTAGCCCGCGTGATTCACCGTGGAACTGAATTTGGACAATATACGTTCCAGACCTGTCGGCCTAAAATAGGCAAAAATCTGCGATTTAGTGAGATCATATCAAAACATCCGAGAATGACTCAAAGATAAGAGCGACAACAACTGTGAATATCTAACTTCATCCGGCACTGTTGACGTGTTGAATTGGCGAAGACAAAAGTAGGACTAGAATACGGAGACCGGTTTAGAATCATGACATATGGTAACCGTCAAAGTGTTAGAGCTAACTAACGCAAGTACAGATGCGAGGGTATTTTGAAAAATTATCTTCATGCAGTCACGATTTACTGTGCGATTATTATTTATTTTTTTCCGGGGCACTATTCCCCCTCCCCCGAACAAACTTGCATGAGACTTGGAAGGCTAAGACACGTCTTGTACATATGTGTCTCTGGATCAAGGCCCGACTCGGCTCTGTGTGTTTCTGGCTCCGGCGGCGGCACGGGAACAGTTAACACGATGAAACGTCACTATCAGGCGCCCGCGAGCCGCGTGTGCGCTCATAACTTGGAAATCTTCAAAGCCGCCGTCTCCCCTCCCCAGCTGCTGCGCTCCCCTTTCAACTCGGTTTTTGGACTCTGCGCGCATTTAGCTGACGAGACATGCAGGCCTTCGTCTACTCCAAGGCTGCGCTGACATTGGATGAAGTGATTTTTTTTTTTTGTCTTAACCAACATACCTGGTCCTGTCACTTATCTCCTAACTGTGTGGAAAACCTCCGGTGAAACTTTAGCTAGGGCTGGAACAGAGGGCGGGTGGTGGGGTTGTGTGGTGGGGGGGGATTGCTGTATGTGTGTGTGTGTGCTGTTGCTAGGATTAACAGCCAACTCAGCTGTTGTTTCACCACTAAAATGGCTGACAAAAGGTGAGGTGCCGCATCAGAGCAAAGCGGCGCGAGGGGAGGCGCAACGTGGAGCAGTCCAAAATAAAATCAAAGTCGCTCAGGCTGCTACAGCTGTGAGGAACTTTCACGGGGCGGGGGGGAGGGAGGGAGGGAGGGAGTTTGAGTTTCTATGACGACAGCTTTTGACTCTGTTGTTTTCCGTTGACGATAAACGTCCGACTAACTTTTCTGCAGAACTCACCGAAGCGGGGGTCGAGCCGCGGGTCCAGCCAGGAAGTGGTTTTGTTCTTGTGGTTGATGTAGTAAATTTCACCCTCTGATGTAATCGCTTGTTCCCAGCCTTCAGGGAGTGGTCCTGGGGGAGGGCGGACAACACGTGTGACGTCAAAACATTTTGGCTTTTTTGTTGTGTCCGATGAGTGTGAGAGTGAGAGAACATGAAAATATTTTTAAAACGCGCGGAGGAAGGCAAAGTGTTGGGTTTCTGGAGTGCTGGTCCAGCTCACAAGTCTGAAATTAAACAACCACGTCGATCTTTCGCAAGCTGCCTATTTCTCAAAATATGTCGCAGCGAGCCATTCGGACATTTTCATGTCACAGCTCGCATTTGCAGTCGGCTGCATGCGCCACATACACTGATCTGCTTCTCTCATTCAGCGAGTCCCAAAAACCGGTCTGTGGGGAACTTGGTACCACGCCGCGGAATTATCTAAGGGGAAATAAAAAAGTTGGAGACCACTGCTCTGATGAATGAGTGCAATCAGGCGGCTTGGCCATGAAGTGCTGCCTTCACAAGTGAAAATACGAGCTGTGTCAACGCTCGCTATCACCAGGGGGCGTATGAAATTTTGTGGCGCATAAAGCCGTCGTGGGCGGCACGGTGTCAACTGTTTAGCACAGCCGCCTCACAGTGCACAGATGCAGGGTTCGAATCTGGCTCAGGCCTCCCTGTGTGGAGTTTGCATGTTTACACGTGTGTGCGTGGGTTTTCTCCGGGTATTCCGGTTTCTTCCCACATCCCCCAAAACTTGCACGGTAGGTTGATTGGGCGCTCCAAATGGTCGCCAGGTGTGATTGTGAGCGGGAATGGATAAAGCAGTTCTCATGCCTTTGGTTAGCATGTGGACAAGCTAGCGATAGCATCTGGCAGTAAATGCGTGCAATTAGCGAGCCAAAGATGATGGCAAGTACAGTAAGAAGAGTTGCTTTTTTTTCCTCTTTTGCACAATGAACGCTGCAATTGGTGAAAACCCACAATATCAGGAGACCATATTAAAAAAAAATTAAATAAGTATAAAACACAAATTTGAATCACTGTCAACAATCAAACGCTTTGCAATAGAACTTTTCACTGCTAAATGATACGTAAATCTCGACTGCAACAACTTCGATGATCTCGCTCTGACGCACATTGCGATCTAGCTATTCGATAATTCGAAACCGGAAACACGACTGTACAGTGGGAGCGAAATGTCATTTTGACACCTTTTGATGGGCTCCGAAATCCTTTTCCAGCTCTCAACAAGAGCAGATTTGCATGCAGGCAGCAATATGACGGCTGACGCTTCACTTCCTGTGTAATCTGGGAGTCGCGGCGCTCCGAAAAAACATGTCAGACAGGACCTGTCACGTTCTATTTGGGTCTCACCTCACCCGAGGCAAATTCCAGCAGCGCGGACTCCAGCGAGCAACGCCGAGCCTGGCTGACGAGTAGCGACTAGCACGTCGCCATGAAATGCCGAGACAGAAGTACCGGTGGTCGAGTCCGACGGTAGTTGTGCAAACTCGGAACCACACGGGGGGAAATGGAATGAAATGAGGGATTTATGACTTCATGTAAGATAAATGACACCGCCAAATCTTCATCGGGGATGGCTTTATGTGTCCTTAAATGTGTCATTGACGCTAACTTTAAAAAAAATTACATTTTTTTTTTCCCCAGCACATCGGGTTTTTAAGATGTATTTGACCGACAAAATCTGGTACGATACAGATTTTTACCATGCATTGTAATTTAGAGCTTTGACGTTTCAGGATAAAAATATATATATTCCACGTGTTGCTGGACCTCACCACTAACTCATAAATATTACAAAATATATGACACATTCATTGAGAGACGTTTACTTGCATTGCCTATTTTTTTAAAATTGAAAGCATTTTTTGGCCAGTGTTATGTGCCAATGCAATCGGAAAATAAAAGCACCGAATACATTTCTCAAATTAACAAAATATATGCTTGTGCTTGGTCTGCCAAGATATTTCTTGTTACCGGGCAGTTTTTTGTGCACCCCCCCCCCCGTAAAAATCACATGCTATTATTGAGATTTTCTGAAAGGTAATGAGTAAGAAAGTTCCTCTTAAAATAATAAAAATCATAATTCTGTAAGTGTAGGTCATATAAATATACAAAGTCATGCGATTGCTCCAATCAGGAACAAGTTAGGAATCACCTGATTTATCTTGCGCAAGTCCTGAGACCACACATGAAAAAATTGGTGCCATAAAGCAGACCGGGAAACAAATTGGGAGGGACAAAAAAACATAATTTTGAGCAAAGAGAGTGTTTTTTTTTCTTTTTTGCTCAAATTATTTTTGTATTACTTAGCCTGCGCTGTGGTTGAACTCGTTCAATGGGCATCAAGCTCTCAAACCCTTAGCTTAGCTAATTGCTAATGCACTCAGAGACAGAGGTCACAAATTTGTTCGGGGGTTAGGGTGAGTCAATTCGAACCAATTGCGCTCTCCGTATTTGAAAATAAGTCATGCATTTTCGTCTTAGTGTTGCGCAGGGATTTTCCATGCGATTGATTCGTAAACATGAAGCTCATTTGCATAGCAGTTTGAACTGCCCCAGGTCAAGACAGCAAGTTTGAGACGCAGCAGATCCCAGAACTTCTCTATTCCTCCTTTCTTACTTTTTTCTTGTTTTTTTTTTTATTTTAAGATTGACTGACTCATAATCAGCAATACAATTGCAATAGCGAGAAAAAATAAAATAAAAACACACCGCTGGCCGGGTTCATCAGATTCTGCTGCTGGACCGGCACGGAGCTGGGTGGGGGAGCCTGGTTCATCTGCAGCAGGGCCTTGCGGGGGTCCTGCCAAGTGGTGGTCTGATCAATGTGGCTGCCGGGGGACAAAGAAAGATAAGACAATCAGTTTGGGGGGGGGGGGGGGGGGAAGTTCAAAGCGGAGGGCGGCCTCATGTGAAGCGGCAGGCGCGCAGGAACTGATGAGTCAGTCGCGGAGCTTTCAACTAAACAATGGAAGTGATACAGCGAGTTTCCAAAATCAGCTTACACGTGCCCGGAAAACACGTTTGCCTTTAATTCTCGGGAAATCGGCGGCGTGAAAAACACTTGCAGTCGGGCAAAAAGGAGAGTTTCTGCCGTCGGTGGTGAGCCATCTGATGACACCAAGGCAACAGATGGCAGCTATTGCTCTTATACTGTCAAGTAGCATCGGCTAGCTAGCAGCAACTTACAGTTTTTGATTCTGTGGTGCTGGTGTGTTTCAAGGCTAAAAGATTTTTTTTTTTAAGGGCGGGGGGTGTCTAATACTTGTTGTGTTGCTGTATTATTTTTTTTCTAATAGTCAGCTATTCTGTTTTTGTATTTGTATTTTGTATTTGTATTTTGGCTAGTATTTGTGTATTTTGGCTAGTATTTGTGACTTTGTTTTGTCTAATCTATCAGAAAATTTGCATAATTTTTTTCTTCCAATATCTGGTATTCTGAAAAGTGTGTATTTTTTAGAACATGGGAGCATTTTGTCACATTTTTGTATTTTTCTCTTATATTTTGCATTGTTTTGAAATGGTTGGTGTCTACCATTTGACAATATTGATGAATATTTATTTGCTGTATTTTGTTTATTTAATCTTTTTTTGGTGATTTTATTGAAAAAAACGTTTAATATTTGTATTCAATATTTGTTTACTGTTGAATATTCTGCATTATTTAACAATATTTTATTCCTAAACATATTTGCATTTCCTCTCTAGGATTTCACATATTTGCCCGCTAGTTTTGTATTGTAATATTCATGCGATCTTAAATCTCAAATATGTCTATTTTTGAGTGTGAAAAACATGTGTTTCTATCTATTCATCTAATATTCTGTTTTCTAATATTGTACAAATTTTACTTTCAGTGTGTGTCTATTTTTTTTTGTTTTGTTTTGTAAAAATTTTTATTATGCAAGTGATATTTTGGTAGATTTCCCTCAAATGCTTTGCACAGTTTTCAAATCTTCTTGTATTGTAATATTTGTGTTTTCAAAATAGTTTTGTCCTTTATTGTTGATTTTTTTTGTGGGACTTTTTTTTTAAAAAATTTTTGCAGATTTGTTTTCTTCTTTTTAGATATTTTAAATTATGGTTTGACTAGTGCCACTCCAATTGGAGAACGTATGTAAACCTGACATTTAATCAGCAATAGTACTGCTCACTGGGATCATGAAGTGGAATTACCAAAGCATGTCATCTCGAAATCGAAACAAAACCCGTTGGCGGAGGGGCTACAAAAGGAGTTCGCGGCCTCAGGTGAGGCGCCGCTCTCAAAGCTTTGAAAACAACGAGCGAAGGTCGGAACAATGTTGCCGCATCTATTTCACGGCTCCTCTTTGCCTGGCAGTGAGGGTGGGGAAGCGGGAGGGGGTTTCGGGAGGATTGCGGTGGGTGTCGGGGGTAGTGGTGGTGCTGGTGGGGGGGGGGGGGGGGGTATTGTGTCGCATTCTGTGAAGGCATTGATAATTAGTGCTTTGTTGGTACTTGTTGCTTGATTAAGATGGAAAGCTAATACAGGAAGCCCTCCACTCCCGAGCGAGACCCTCTCTATTGAGGGAGGGTCAGTCCCAGGGCTCAACGCAGGGGGTCCTTCCCCCACCCCCTTTTCCTGGAAGCCCCCCCCCCACCCCCCCCACCCGCCGCCCCCCTGGACACTGTGGAGTGTCAGGGGCTTGAACAATCTGGCGCCACATTTACAAAGCGTTCACCTGCTTGACAAAAGCGCAGACTGAGCTACGACCTAAAACCCCTCACCATTCATGTTCTTTTTATTTCGCCGCGGAGGGAGACATCCCTCGGCTCAAACAAAACAGACCCCGGCAGTTTGTTGACGCCGTGTCCGCAACTCCTGTGTTTACAATATGGCCGACGAATTAACCTAGCGGCCAGTGGTCACATCCCGCGCCTTAGTTTTGGGATTCTTGGCACGATTCTCTTCAGCTGTAATCTGAAGAGAGCCTGACTGGGGCCCGACGACTCGGCACTCTTCCTTTATCTTAACTTGGTTTGGTGAAGTTGTCAAGCGGAGATTTTCTTACAACTGTAGTTAGCACTTAGCCTGAATTTGACAAGCCAAGAACTATTTTGATAGCAACTTTGCTCATATTTGAACCATTAAGTTGAATTCGTCATGGTAACAATTATTCGGCAACATTATATAAATATTTAAACAAGAATTTGTCAAGCTAAAAACTATTTTGATTTTTACTTCAGCTTGATTTTTTTGCCGCCGATTTGAACATTTTTGGGGCAACTTCAGCTTAACATTTCAGTTTGTATTCTCAAGTCAAGTACTGCTATTTTGTGGGCAACGCTATCTCAATTTTTAGCCACGAGTTTGAATTTAAGTCGGATTCTGAAATCCGCGTCATCCTGATTTGACTGTCAAAATAGCTCTAGATTGATTCATCCGAATTTCAGACAAAATTGTGAGCAAAACAAAAGCAAAATAAATTTTGATCATTAAAAAGTCAAACTAAAGTAGCGATTAAAATGAGTCAACGAATTAGTCGCCTGTTTGTTTTGGGTTTGACAAATTAAAGCGAAAAGCAAAAATGTCTTGCACTCAACATTGATCGCGGCTGAACAAATTCAAGCTAAATGGCTAACATTGAAGAAAGTTCCTTTGAAAATAGTTTTTGGTTTGTCAAATTCGTGCCAACAGCAAAAAATAAAATTAATTAAAAACCAAGATTGTGTCGACGTAAAACTTGGCTCGGCAAATTCAATCGAACGGCTAAAAAGAAATTTATCGCATGTATACGTACAGCACATTTGACAATAAAGTCATTTGGCATTCAATTCAATCCCAATCGTTCCTTTTGCTGAATTCAAGCGAAAATGTCAACTCATGTTTGACTATTTCTCTTTCGGCTGGGCCATAATCCCAGAGGGCCTGACTCAGCACTCCTCCCCGAGCCCCCACAGCCCAACCCTGACCACCCTCCGCTGCACAATGCAACCCATTTTGAAGCCCCCCTCTTGTTTATGCTTTACTGATCAAAGGAGCTGCCAGATCCCCGACCCCGGACTCCCTCCCCCTCGTTGCCCTCACACACACACACACACACACAGACACACAGCAAAGTAGCTGGAACTGCTCAGACTGGAGGGGCCCCCTTGAGAAAGAGGGGTCACAGGGAGCGGGGGCAATACAACTGTCCAATAGAGAAAAGGATTGAAAGAGGGGGGGGGGGGGGAAACATCCACGGAAGCCCCCCCCCCCTATTGGAAAGCGAATGGCCGCCCGAGTTGCCGTGGTCCCGTTGCACTCCGCCCTGACCTCCCCTTCCCACTATGGAAACTATGACATTTTGACATTTATTATAAAGGGGGAGGAGAATGGGAGAGAAGCAGTCGAAGAAGGAAAGGAAGCTTGGAGGAGATCCGAGTGCACCAGTGTCCGCAACTACAAATATTTCGGTCTTTTTCCCTTTCTCCCTTTCTCCCTGGAAGTCAGACATATCTTAAAAGTCCAGCCCGGGGCCACGCGTGGGCCGGCCGCACATTATTTTTTTTTAATTGGCCTGCCGCACGCATAGTCTAATCATAAAATTAAACACGGGCCACATCAAAGGGCTCGCAGAAATATAAATAAATGTCACTGTTTCAAGATTTACAGAGACAGTGAGAGAGAGAGGGAGAATTTTTTTTTGGGACACTTTGAGCACACTAATACTAATTACCGTTTGCTTTGTCACTTTTCACCCAACTGAGATTTACATTTGTTGATTTATACGGTTATGTTCAACTGCTTAGCATGTTAACCTACAACACACTCAATTGGTTATGAGCGTGTTTCATAAACACAAAGCGAAGTGGCCCACCTCTTCCTTTTCTATTGACGTTTCTATCAAGCTATCAAGATATTTGTTTGGACAAATCAACAACAAAAAAAACAACAAAAAAAGTTGATGATCAAAGGCGTTAGTGATCAAATCCAATCTTTTCCGCCTCACCAGCACTCTGTGTTCCAAACATTTAGTAACTCGGGAAGCGGGTCAATGAGTTACAAGCGGCAGGTAATTCATCACCAGGCTGTAAAACTAAACGATAATCCATTCAGCCGGCCCAATATGGTCCGAGCCGGATGCCACTTCCTGCGGGCGAAACATGAAACAAAACCAAAAAAAAAAAAAAAGAAGCGTGGCGGCAACTGTTGGGGTGGGGGTGGCCCACCAGTTGCCGCGAGGAATTGCTGATGATCCTCAAACCCGCACCGCGGCCGCAACTGCTGCGTGTTATCTTTACTCGCCTGTGGTGGGGTTGCTAGTACCCTCCCCCCCATGGCCTCTTTTCTCCCTGGGGGCAAACCACTAAATGGCAGGACACTGCCTAACTAATCAACTCTGGCTTGAATATTAGCTGTTAGCGTCATCGTTTTTTGTTTTTTTTTGGGGGGGGGGGGGGGGGGTTGTTTTTTTTTGTTTTTTTTGTTTTTTTAAAGATAAGAACCATTTTGTTATGTGCTTTAGCTTGAATTTCTCATGAACATGAACCTATGTTGACAGGTTTAGCTTACAGCATGGATTTGACATTAGCTTGAATATTTCTATCGTGAGCTTTGAATTTGTCAGGCCAAGAATTTGCTTCACAGCAACTTAAAACTTAGATTTTATCTTTCAGCTTAATCTATCAAGAGAAGAATAATTTTGTTCGCTCCTTTAGCTCGACATATAGCGGCTAGGAACTATCAAGCGTAAATAACTAACATGTTGGCAACGTTAGCTTGGCAGTTAGCTTGAATATGTCAACCCGAAAACAGATATATTATCAACTTTAGCCTTACTTTTAGCACATGCTATAGTTTGACAAGCCAATAAAAATCATGTTGGCAGCATTCAACTTATTAAATTATCAAACCAAGATATATTTAAAGAGCTAACTAATTTGATAACCACTTCAGACAGAATTTAAGATGGCATAATTTTACCAAGTCATACAAATAGATCCAATTATGTTAAATACAATGTTTCAATCATCCAGAGAATCAGACAAGTAATTTAAATGGGTGTTTTAAATCATTTTGAAACTGGACTTTGCAGGCCAGGTCTGTGGCTAACTGGAGGTATTTTACTGTGGAAATACTACAAATACAACACTAATCATGTGTAAGCGGACTTAGCTTAGGCAGCGGATGAGATGGCGGCGTTGTGCTATTTTGGTCCACTCAAAGGACTGCTTGTTGTTGATGAACCAGCCGTGGAGAATGAAGTCACGATTCTTAACCCATGCCCACCCCCGTCCTATTCATTTTTGTCACAGTACATTTACAGCTCAATTGTATCAAAATGGATGGCCGTGAAGATGCTCAGTTGGAGTCTCATCGCAGTTTCGTATGAGGACTCTTGATCCACCTGGACCATTGAGATGTCCTTGACGGCTGCCCCACTTATCATGGTGCCGATTATTGTGCGGGTGTTATTTATAATGTCCTGCTGAGGAACAGGAGGCGGGTTGTTGTTGTTCAGAGCTACAGAATCATAAGCGTACAACACGATGGCTCTGTCAGTGAGTTACTTTTCATGGAAACGGACCACGAGTCCTTGCACCCAACCGAGAACAATCACATCATCGGCAAAACCAGCAAATATCCGTTCTGAGAACTGATCCACTAATAAGTTCTATCACGCTGTCTAAAGTTAGACCAGAGGCGAAACTGGAATGATTGTGAAGATCTGTGTCATGAAAAATGCCCCCAAGAGATGAGTTGACAAGATTTTAGAAACGGTGCTCCCGAGGTTGTCAGGAGCTGCCCTTAGGATGGGTGTACACGCTCAGAAGGCGGTAGAAGCCAGGGACTAAAGACTGCACCAAGGGGGGCCAGATGTAATCAGGCCCCTAAGATGAGGATGACCACCTCGGCTCTGGTCTGGCTGGGGGATGCCTGGTTGCCTTTCTATCAGCAGGACATCATCAAGAGAGATTATTGGGGCAACCTCCGTGACCTCATTGTGGCTTTGGGTTTCCCTTTGAAGAGGCGTTTGTTTCGACAAGATGCAGCTAAAGACTGCGAGTGTGTGGCTTTCGCTCCACTGCCCCCCCCTCCCCACTAGAAATGTATATTTGTCATCTTAATAGGTTGATCCTGAAAGGTGTTAGTCATTAACACAGTTGTTTTCTTTTTCTAAAAACGATTGCCATTCCAGAAACTCAAGGAACTCTGTCAGTGGCAAGTTAGCCATTAGCTTGAATTATTCAAGCCAAGAACAATTTTGTTGGCAATCTATGTTGAATTTTTAGCTCAAAGCTTCGATTAGTCACGCCAACAACCATTTTCAAAGTTTTGAACTTGAGCTGTCAGCTTGTATTTGTCAAGGCAATAGCAATTTTGTTTGCAACGCAATCTTAAATGTTAGCGTGCCAGCGTAAAGCTTGGATTCTAAGCTATAATTTGATAGATAATTTATCTCAACTTTTAGCCACAAAGTTGAATTTGTCAAGCAAAGAATAACTTGGATAGCTACTTTAGCTGTTAGCCTAAATTTGTCAAACCAAGAAATGTTTTTAAAAAGACTCATGAAACGCCACACACATTTTGTTAGAAATGTAAGCCTAAATTTGAAGTTTTAGCTTGGACTTGTCATAACTGCTTTGTAGTGACTCCATCTCGAGTTTTAGCCGTTAGCTTGATTTTGTCAAGCGAAGAACAGTTTGATAGCAACTCTACAACATGCTGCCAGAGGAGAACTTTTAACGGTTGATTGTCTTTAAACAGCATGTTATGGACTGATCAATCTCGGACCCCACGGAACGGAAACATTTTAGTCAACAAACTCTGAAAGCAACTTAAATGAATTTCAACACACAAGACAAATTTGCCGGTCCTCAGCCGAGTCCCCCCCCCCCAATCATTTTCAAGATTTGTTTTGGTTGTGATTTTTAAAACAATGTGGCAAAGATATTAGTGTTGATGTATCATACGCAGAAAATAGTACTGAACATTCTGGATTAATTTCAATTGTTCCTGTGGGGAACGTAATTTGAAAACAACTCTTCTGGGGATATTGTGATAAGTGAAGGTCTTTGGGTGAGTTTAACCCCCGCTCCCACCTGAGGAGACCAACTTCCCATGCCGGAGATGCCCTCAGCTGACAGTGGAAGCATTGATGTCTGGGACAGAGGTGTTACATCAAGACTTTGGTAAACACCGGGCTCGACTTTCTCACAGTCCCATTTGTGTGCTGAGCTGACAGCCCCCTCGAGTGGAACAGGAAAGGGTCTTGTCTGTGTGTGTGGTCAATAAAGCAAAAGTTTGTCAAACACAAAGTTAGCCCAAATGAGCTCTTCACACAGGCCCACAATGGCGTCTTCCCCGAACGCCATTTGTGAAGCCACAGGGGTCACAACGGTCGGGAGTGAAATCAAATTTGGATGAGGAGAAGCACGAGTGCAAGGTCTTGTTAACGGACTGTAATAGACCGAACGAGATGGCGATGTAGATATTTGGTGCAATATTTAGAAGCAAAAATGAGCGCCTCGACCTCGTTTCAGGTTCTGTAGCTTGTAACGCAAACTTTACTTTTTACCGGATGGTATACAAACGAGGCGGTACTGTGGTGTGCCTGCGCACCATTCAAATGTCAATATTTTATTCGTTTCTGACAATCAAGACAGTGAGCGAGCCATCTTGCATTTTTGAAACACACGATTCGACTTGCTCAGCTTGCGGGAATTCCAGAGCCACTTTCAAGCAACTGCGCTGTCTGATGCGGACGCTATCAAGCAGAAATCCCCCCCCCCCCCCCCGATGCAAGGTTCTACCGCCCTGCTATCATGTCAAACCGAAAAAGTTGCACCAATTAGCGATAGTCTTTAACCCTCATGCAGTATTTAAGCGGCTGCATGAAGGGTATTACGTCCCAAAAATGTCCCTCTTCCAATGTGCAACAACTTTTAATTTTTTTTCACTTTCAACCCCTCAAAATGTTCAGTGGGAATTGGCCAAGACATAGATATACATCCTATGCAAAATTTCAGCTTCGTGGAGTTATTTTTCACTGTTTTGTCTGTGGTGTCCATTTGTCCAACAGTCCAAAATCGTCCAAAGTGTCCGAAATGTCCAATAAGCAGTGTTTGATTTTTTTCCCCTGTGTGTTAGATTAAAAAGATAATAATAATCAATCACTTTTTACTTTTGGCGGCCAAATGAAAATGGGAAGAATGAATAATACACAGACTGCCGTGCGTTTTTTTCCAAATTTGTTTTGTGATGCTAATAATAAAAAATAAAAAAACAACCACCACTGGACGTGGGAAAGTTGGCCCTGTCTAAAGTGTTTAAAATCCAATGGGAAAAAACAAGCGCTCATCAACGCATGGCTCTACCTGACCCTGAGGCCGGACAATAACAGCCCCCAGCCCAACCCTGCCCCCCCCCCACCCTCAAAGAAGCTCACCCCAGCTTAGGGCTGACTTCCCACGGACTAAAAGCTCATTGAAAGCTGCATTTAATAAGCGTCCGGAAACAGTGATTACCCTTCCTAGTTGGCCGGTGTGTCTAAATTAGAAACCTTCATTAGTTTATGACCCGAGACCCCCGCCACCCCCCTTGCCCCCACCCCTCAGTCCCACCAAGTCAGCCAGCACTAAGCAAGGTGACCCAACCTCCCTGCTGTCATAAATCAAAGGCCACAGCTAAGTGCTGGAAGAAAGGTCAACAGACTTTGTTGACGTTGGAGCACTCTTTAAATTGGAGCTGTTTTTCTTTCTCATGGAACAATTGTGCAACTCTATCGACATCATGATTAGTCCCGGAGCCCTCGCTACCAATTATTGCTGCATGCATTTAGGCCAACTCCATATGTCGATTTAAAAAAATTTTTTTTTAATTACAAACTACGATGCGATGTTTAAAAAAAGAAAAAAAAACAAGCAACGGGACTGTTTCTTTGTCCAATTAGATTTCAGATTTAGTAGCTGGCCCACGATGACCTAGGCCAGGGGTCGGCAACCCAAAATGTTTAAAGAGCCATATAGGACAAAAAAACCCACAAAAAACAAATATGTCTGGAGCCGCAAAAAAATAAACGCCTTCTATAAAACTTAGAATGTATGTAGGAGGCTGGACTGTCTCAGAATTGTTTATGTTCTTCATTCCTTTGTTGTGTGTTCACAAACGCCCCCATAGAATTTATTTCGTGTAATTTCCTCGCTTGATTTTTGGTTTTTGTTTTGGTGCATTGTTTTCGCTTTTCTTAGTGTCGGTGAAGTCATCACGAATTTCCGTTTTTCGGAGTCTGTCTTTGAACGCCTCTCGAGTCGAACGAGAAGAGAGAAGGCACGGATTCGTATTAAAAGCATAAATAAAGTGTACATTTTAAAAAAACAACACCACAGCTCTCCTTTTTCAGAGCTGCAACATGTATCTATATCTATTTGGGCTATATTAGCCTACTATCAAAATCTTTTTCCATTTTTAAACATTTTTTTTATAAAGCTCCAGGAGCCCCTAGATGTCGCTAAAGAGCCGCATGCGGCTCTGGAGCCGCGTGTTGCCGACCCCCGACTTACGCCAACATTTTTATGTAGATTGGTCGGTCAGAGCACGCCACGTTCAACTAGCAAAACCAAATATTTAATAACCAGCATCTCGAGTGAGTATTTTGCTATATAAATTCTCACCGATGTAAACAATTCTACCTCACATTGGTGGATACCCAGAAATTTTTCTTCCGTGATGGTTTAGTACTTCCGGTAGACACATTCTCTAAATGTTAATTGAACTGTTGCTATTCTTCAGGTTGATTTGCACCTGAAAAAAAAAAAAATATGAGTAAAGGCCAAGTCAAAGAGTGATTTTTTTTGGGACACCCTGAATTGTAGAAAGGCCCACATGAGCCAGCGGCATGAATAAGGATCACCGTTTCAGTGCCAGGACAAAAGGACCGTCCTCCCTCACCCCACCTACCCCTAACACACACAAACCTTTCTGCACATCTCCACACGGCTGCCATTTAACTCCGCAGACACAAAAGAGGGCCCCCGTCGCAGAGCGGCGGCTCTCTATTGACGCCGCCGCTTTTAAAGGGAGCGAGACGTCATCATCCGCGGGGTCGCAATGACTCCGAGGACCATCACCCACCGCGCCGCAGTCCTACAGTGCGCTCATAAACAACAGCCGAGGGGAATTCCCGGTCCGGCCCGGATTGACAAACGGCCGGCGAGCGAAACGTGAGCCGACGTGCCGCTTGCCCATCGTGGCCATCGACCCCGCTCGCCGCCATACGCTCGCTCTGCGGGACTTTGCCGCTCTGCCTCAACACTTGGGTCAGAGCCGGCCTGTTTATAAATAGGCGAGCGTCTTTTCCAAGCAGCGGCAGCCGAGGGCCGTCTGTGCTCCGGATCGAATGTCGCCGCTGTGATGTGCGATTTTCATTCACTTGTGTGACATCTCAGGGGGTTGCGAGCCAAGTGAAAATCGGCTTTCCTGCTTGAAACATTGTTCGGTGTCGAAAATTCTTTTTGGGATTTGCTTTTTCTTTTCTAAGTCTGTCACTAATTTACCTATTTTGGACCAATTATCCCATTATGTGTCAGTGTCAAAAAAAACGAACAATTGCAATTGAAAAACTCCTTCAGTACCAGCCAATTCTGGACCAAGTCTGAAAAGACGTTTAAAAACGTCTTTGGGAGTGAATGAGTTAAAAAAAAAAAAAAAGGAGGGCTGCTTTTCTCGTGGAGTCACCTAGTGAGAAATCTTAAGCCGCTGATCGATTCTGACTTGACTTTCGGCAATCATATATCAAATCAATCATTAAACAGCCTTGTACCATCTGAAAATCTAATCCAGAGTGCAAGACTACTTGCACCGAGCAGACAAGAGGGACCTTATCCGTGCTTTTATCTCCAGCAGAATTGATTATCGTCACAGTCTTCTGACTGGATGTACACAAAGAGCATCAAATAGCTGCAGATCATCCAGAGAACCCTGAAGCTCGGAAATCTGACCAGTACAAAAAAAAAAATTGAACATATTACTCCAGTCCTAAAGGCTTTTTTACTGGCTCCCAGTCAGCTGTGAAATAGATTTTAAAATTCTGTTATTGTGGAGTTCTGAGGTCTACAGACTTGCGTCAATTGGTGGGGCCCGGCTTTCAAAGCAAACATGGTGAAGTGGCATCTAGTTGTTATGCTGCACGCAAATGGAGTAAGATGGCAACGGAATCCATTAAGTGGAAGTTCATTTTGCTCCCGTAAATTAGTGATGGGATAAACTGTGGCGAGGTGTGTCCAGTGCGACTTCATTTATGTATTTTTTTTAAAGCACCAAACATGAGCTGCGCTGTGTGACATGACACTAGCACTCACTACAAATGTCATTTTGAAAATGACTACACTACAGTGCGCAGTCAACGAACACCATTCTGATTAGCGATGGTGCATATATTACATTACCTTGTCTATGGATTTTTTAAATCCGTAGAAAAAAAAAAATCCGTAGCATGCACTCTGTGTCCGCCTTATATTCCCAGTGTTCCCCGTCTCCAACTTCACTTGCCAGTGATGACTTCAAACTTTATTTTTGTCTCGTTTGTACTTTAAAGTGACCCCAAGCCTTGGGCATCTTTGACTATTCCGCCAAGGAAGTCCCCAATGACTGAGTCACTGAGTGCGTCTGCGACAAATGCGTGCGCAGGAACCACGGAAGTGGCTACACTTGGATATTTTTGTGACCGCCGATTTTTGTGGTCAACTTTGCCGAGTTAGACGATTTTTTTTTTTTTTTGGGACAGTCAACCACATGAAAACGCAAGTACAGTAATTGAAGTGAGTCAAACCCCATAATGGGCAAAATAGTTTCAGAACTGCTTTAAATTGTAAAAAAAAGGGGGCGGGGGTTAATTTTTGAACAAACAAACAAATGAAGACGACCCTTTCCCAAAGTTCAAAATCGAATCCGGGAAAAGACAGCCTTCAGTTTGAATGTAGGTGCTTTTTTGTATCTTTCCATTCGACTTTCACCATTGTTTTGGTTGAACACAAGCTCGAATCCCGGAAAGGGAGTCAAATCGCAACAAACTAGCTACAAGTGCACACAACTGACAATACGTTCCACTAAAGCCTTCCTTTATCCCACCCAATTGAATAATTAACAGTTTCTTAACAAAAGGATCCTGGGAGAGGCTGCAAAACACTGCCTCCACACTCCAAAACACACACATTTCTTTGAAACGCTACAGATGTGGTGCAGCTGTGAACTTTTCCCACATCTGGCAGCAAAATCTCTCTCTTTTTTTTTTTTATCCCGATTAAATCGGAGTGTTTGCGTTGTCATTTTTTTTTTTTTTTTTAATTTGTTGCACCAGAAACAGGAGACCTCCTGTGTCGAAATGGAGCTCTTCCACAATGATTATGCAGTAGCGGCAAAGCGCTAAGTCACTCCTGTTTAAACTGACGCCACTTAAGGGGTATCCAAAAGTTACAAAGGATGACTAAGTTCAGCCAAAAAAGGAAAAACAAGACAGACTGGTGAATGTAGAATGAGAAAAAAAGTTGAATGTTTTTCAGATCTAGTCTGAATTTGATGAGCTGTGCGGCTCTTTCTCGATTAAAAAAAAATTAAAAAAAATAAGACTGTAAACTGGTATTGTTATGACTTCAATCTTGGAAATGTTTTACTGAAAAAAGAAAATGGTAAAAAAATTCTTGATTCTCGTAATATGACATTGGTCAAAAAAACAAAAAAAAACTATATGACAAATATGTCTTGAAAAGTATGCAGTGTACAACAAGTTTCTCAATTATGTTTCCCTTTTTCCGCAAAAAAATTGAATTTTTGAGAATGCCACTTTATTCTGAAAATAATGCATCTTTTTTGTCATCTTGGTACAATTTTAATAAAATGATACCACTTTTTTTGTTTATGTGACCAACTTTTTTCCCTTCAAAATATGTTTTCATTAACCACGAAAACGTTTTTTTGGGTCTTGACTATATGCAACTATAAACCTGGTCAAACTAAATCACTACATTCAAGCACTTTGTTCTTATACTATGACACTTTTATGGTCGTATGGTTACGACTTTTTCTCTGACAGTGTTATTTTGGTCCGATTTTGGAAAAAAAAAAAAAAAAGTTACATTGAGAGGCTTGAAGCTTGACTTTATTTGCTCCTTTGGGGATGGCGAGTGGCATTCAGCTGGCCAGGTTAGCAGATGACGCCCGGCCGACTTGTGTCTGCCGAGGCCACCACAGTGGACCTTTTGTCTGCAACGGCGAAACCCGAGGAACGCTACATATGGCCCACTAAAGACTCGTCTTGTTTGCTAGCCAAATGTAATAACCTGCACTTGACTGCGTTTGGGAGGACTATCCGCCATTGTGTGCCGTCCCAGGCCAGAAAATGACCGTCAGCGTCACGTACAGCGACTTTGATTTCCGACGCAAAATCCTCAAACTCTTCCAAGACTTTCACTGTGTCAAGTTGGCACAAATGCCGAGATAAAGACACTTTTAGCGCTAGCCAAGGAAACCTTTAGCGCTAGCCAAAGAAACCTTTAGCGCTAGCCAAAAGACACCTTTAGCGCTAGCCAATGACTTCACATTTCGCAACGGGTGTACTAAAATGTGCGAAGAAAATATCATGGCGTTGAGCGTTTTAATTAGGTGACCAAAACATCTTCCATGACGGAAAAGCGCCAGAAAATGTTCGCCGCTCAAATCTAGTGCTAGCAGTTTTCAGGGATGGGAGATTACCGAGAACCGGTTTCAGTACGGGCCCATATCAGCCTTATTTTAAGGTATTAGACCCTGGTGGATGCTGCCGATACCGGCCTCCGATACTTAAGGGAAAAGAAAAAAATGTGACATCGAGTAAGCCCTGTACTGCAGAAATGTGTGACGCATCAGCGAATCATCTCTTGCGTCATTAATTTTTTTTGTCATTGTATTACATGAAATTTGATTGACCGAAAGTATGAGAGGTATGAGTACTTGGTGTCGGAGAGTGAACCATATTAGTATCGAACTGAAGAAAGGGAAAAAAAAAGGAGGTATCGAACATCCCAAGTTGTTTTACATTTTACAGCATCCGTGAACTGCATTTGAAACCAGATGTAGGTACTCAGTACAACCGCGAGTTGGCACACACAAACACACACGCGTCCATTAAAGGGGATGTTGTCACTTTTCAGAGCATACGGTACCGAGTCCCGACAGAAAACCCGAGTGTAATTTCTTGTGCCGCATGACCACATAATCGCAACCTCGAAAAATTAAGTTATCGATTTTTTTTTTTTTAAACAGGACCTTATTTTATTTTTGGGATTTAAAAAAATCTTTTTCTGCTCGCAACCACTTTAACCCTTTCATGCACCCTGCAAACTGATAACACGGTAAACTGTCCACTGAAGTAACGGCTGTCCCCGAAAGGGTTGTACGACGACGTTTGTTGTTTGAAAATTGGGAGTGATGTTGTGAATAGTTGACGTAATAAACACAAAAATAATCATTTGCAATGGATTCTGTCTTGTTAAAGATGTGCATAGCTACATACGGGGAGCGGCGCAGCAATTAACTTGCGCAACCAAATACTCCTCCCCCACTTTATCTTTGGGCCAATTCAAAGTCAATATGATTGTGACATGACATCAATCAAATGACAGTGACAATGGGAGCACATTTAATTTGATTTGGTTGAGTTCCTTTCTGTCAAACAGGTCATGAATATTTTGGGGATGTGTGGATTGTGTTTCCTTGCCGTTAAGATGACTATGAAAAGATATGGATTTAATGATCATGAGTGTTTTTTATGGATCTTTTTATGACTGAAATTTTGCTTCCTTCCGCCCTTTTTTTTCTTTCTTTTCTCTATTGTGTTGCTTTGATTTTTGTGATGGTTGGAGACAAATAAAAATCAAATCAACTCAGGGCATATGAGGGGTGACTGGATACATTTCACCCCCCCCCCCCAACCCCCCTCATCTCCCACCTGCAGGTTTGAACAAAAGGTGGCGAGTTGACGCCCTTACTTGAGGAAGTATCTCTGGCCCGAGGCAGTCTTGGCCATCTCCCATCCCGGAGGCAGCGGCACATCGTCCGGGATCTCGTAGGACGACTGCCGCAGGTGCTGGGGGGGGGCGGCGGCCGCCGGCATGCCGGACAGGGAGCCCCCGGAGACGGTGCCCATCTGCAGGGAGGCGGGCGAGGAGTGGGCGCGCACGTGGTGCGGAGTGAGCGCGCCGCCGGTGCCCGCGTCCGTGCTGGCCTGCGAAGTGGCACACAAACAAGATGCGCGGGGGTTTAGGGGTGCCACCTTGACGACGGTGATTCACAAAGTGTTGCATGTGTGACGCGGGTGGTACACGGGCACCCTCTAGTGGTATGCAACAGAATTGCTGATTAAGTGGATGCACGTAGAGCAAAACCGAAATAAAAACGTTTAAAATGAACCCCCAAAAAGGACAAGTGTGATATCAACGGACGAAAAATGAAAACAAAGGGCATCTTCGCTAACATTAGAGTTAGCTTTATAAATTCAGATGTATTTCAGTTCGCTTTCATTTTGCATCAAGCATTTTGTTTTTAACATTTGACAATAAGGTTGCACTTGACTTTAATTCCAGTTTGTTAACGAAAATGTGGTTAAACTATTTTAGTTTAAATGATTTTGCTAGTTTCCATTATCAGTTTCGCCATTGGAATGTACTAATTAGCCCAATGTGTTACTATCAGGGTGTTTTGTTTTTGGCGTTGTTGGCAGCGCTTAAAAAAATAAAATAAAATATATATATTATATATTATTATATATTTTTAAAGCTGGTTCTTTTAATTGCATTTATACATCAACATTACAGCAAGATGTGACAGACTGGTTTGGTTTAGACCAAACCAAACATTTTGATTTAGCACTAAATGCTTGCAGATTGTACGTTGATGGGATGCAAATGACCTCTCCCAGCATCAAAACTCTATTTTTAACAATGCGACAAAACAGCCAGTTACCCCCCCCCCCCCCCCCCGCTCAGACATTCTTTATATTCAAATGACAACTTTATATCTATGTTAGGAAGCTGTGCATCTGGAGGCAAGCTTGTCGGAGGCCCTGGAAGGAAGGGAAACAGAAAGGAAGGGAAGGGGATTGCAGGCAGAAAAGGGATGCAGGAGGAAGGACGGAGGCAGGGAGGGGAGAAAGGGGGTTGGGAATTGGGGGGGGGGGGGGGGGTGAGTGAGAGGGTGGGGGGGGTCACGCATGCGCATTGGCCAGCCAACTTCCAAAGGGGAGCAGCAACAGTTGTGGGTATGAGATGAGGGTGGGGGAGGAAAAGAAGCACAAATAGGGCAAAAAAATGAGATTGGTGGGCTGCAAAATTGGACATATTTGATCAAGATGGCAAAAATGTCATATTTCTAACATCAACATGCAATCTGACAAGTCACTGTCGTTTAGTAAATGCCATTTAGGCGTTTTTTTTTTGGGACGTTCTAAAAACATCACCCAAAAAGTGGGCTTTAGGTGCTGTGTTGGGTGTTTTAAGTCAATTTGGCAAGAGCAGAGGGAGTAAAATGGACATGGGAAGTGACACCCCCCCCCCCCTCCCTAACAGGACTGGGCCTGCTGTCTGGGTCGGGAACCGACACCGAGCCCAGCCTCGGAGGCCCCCATAGAGGGAAGAGGAGGGGGGGGGGGGGACTTACTTGTCTGGAGTGGGACTTGGGCTCCGGCGGCTTGAAGAAGGAGTCGGGAAGCTTCCTCATCCTCATGGGCACCGAGGGGGGCACGATGGTGTTTTTGGGGTTCATCACGGCGTTAAAGAGAGCCTCCAGGTCGGTCTCCGAGTCGCCCCGGACGTGGACGATCTGGTGTCCGGCCGGAGGGTTGTGCTGGCTCGGATCCATTGTCCCGAAAAAGTCTGCCGAGCCGAAAGTTAAGGGGGAAAAAAAAAAAAAAAAACCCCGAAGAAGAAAAAAAAAAAATCAAATCCCGAGCTTGTTTTTCCTTGGATTTCACGCAGCAGGAAATGTGTAAAAAAAAAAAACAAAAAAAAAAAACAACAACAACTGTCGTCGCTGCTCAGTAAAAGTTATCCCGGTGCATCTTAAAACGTTCACCTCACGAAAGTTGTTTGTTAGCTGTCGAAGTGTGCACACAAAGTCGACGACTTGCGGTTGTTTCTTGCGGGCATTCTCCAGGAGGCAACAAAGCGCATATCTGGAACTCTTTTCTTGCTGTCGTTCCGATCCAAAAACTTTTCCACTCCAAACAAAATGTCGACGCGCAAACGCGCCCCCCCACAACAACAACGAGTCCCAAATGTTGTAGTTTCGGCCCAGAAATGAGCCCGCTCGTTGCTGGCTTGATAAATCTCCGCTGCTCACTTTGGAGGAGGGAGGGAAAAAAAAAAAAAGTTTCGCCCCAGTCGAGTCTAAACTTTGGGCAGGACATAAAACTTTATGACTCATGGGACGGCTGCTCCAGGGGCGGGGCTAGCCTCCAACCGGGACAGGGGCCTTTAAAGGTACAAACTCGGGCGGGGTGGGCGCCCAACCCTATCAACTTTCTTTTAGGAATCATTCCGTTTTTATATTGTTATTTATTTCGTTGTATTATTTTATATTTTAATTAATTTCATTAGTTATTTAATTAATAATATATTTTATATATTATTTTCGTTGTAAAACACTGGGATAAGCATAAAATCGTTCAATATAGTTGTTCAAAGTGTATACATATTGATCTTCAAATAATCATAAGCATTAATAATTCTAATCAGTTTTCATATCAAATGAAATTTTTTTTAAAAAAAGATTATCGTCTCTTTGGCATGCACCATTACAACTAGTAGTTTAGTCAAGCGCATATTCACGTGTGTAAAAACTGAAAAGCACAAAAACAAAAAAAACAAAAAATCCACTTGGATTATAAATTGTTTGGTATTAGCTATGACAATTTATAATAGCATCATCAACTGTGTTGACTCTTTATTTCTATGCTGAACGCCCCCAAATGTGCGCGCCATGTGTTATGCTAGCTTGATCTTCCATGTAGCGTATTTACTTCACTTGTGTCAAAACGAATCCACACAAATACAGTCAGTTTGAAATCCAAATCAATCCATTTGTATGATAGCCTGTTTGGAGTTAGCTGTTAAATTTCTTAATAGTTTATTGACCCTCGCGGGAAACTATGAGTGGGCATGAATATTTTCATTTGAAGGGCTAATAGGTTTGAACGATAGCCTATTTGTCGTTAGCTCTTACAACTAACCATTTGCTTATTCAAGTGTATTGACACTCATGTTCAACGTAATAAGCAAAAAAAGGAAAATGTAATAGTCAATCCACTCTTAACAGTATTATTTCTATTTAATTATATATGTTTTGTTCTTCTACTTCCCCCTTTCGAAATGTTTGCTGCTGTAAATTGGGAATTTCTCCATTACGAGACAAATAAAGGTTTTCTTTCCTTATCTTACCTTCAAGTGCGCTGCCACTTTACTGATGCTAACAAATTCCAAGCGCTAATACGCTGTCCATTTTAACAAGTCGCAATAGTTTATTGCAGCGCAATGGCTAGCGAACTATTTTTATGTTGCAACTCTTTCATTTCACAGTTCCTTTATTTAGCTGAATAGCCAGTTTATTCGTTTATTTATTTTAATTGAACAGCCATGCCGGTTGCTGATATTAGCATTGTGTAAATGACACATATATTAGCATCTCATTCAAGTGTACCCTCACTTATTTAATAAGTTCTCACTTTATGTTGATACAGTATAGTTATTCGAAAGTGAATGGGGGAAACTAAACCAAAAACAAGAGTCATGCTGATTGCTTAGATTATTTCATCCCCCAAAATGGCCATTTTAGTCAAATTTTGACTAGCTTGACTTCATCATTATAAAAATAGTTGTTGTTGTGTCCAATGCCCAAAGGACCCACCCGGGAGGACCTCCTGCGGGTGAAACAACAGTGACATGTGGCCCATTTGCAAAGTGTGACACCAAAACGCCCCAAATGTGCGCGCCATGTGTTATGCTAGCTTGATCCTCAACACACGATACGGCGTCAACTTGTGCCCTCCTATGCATGACTGAACAAGGAAGGTTCTAGAATTGATGTTTGGATGACCACCCGTGTGCACAGGAAATCAAAGCACAACTTTCAAAATATTTTGACGGTTTTGCTTTTGACTTCTTGGTCACCGCGAGGGCCGCTCAGCGAATGTGGGTGGGCCCGGATGCGGCCCACAGACCGTACCTTTCTGTGGATATATCGGATTTCTGTGGTGGCACAATCACTTTTCATTGTCCAAAGTTAAAGTAGTGGAGGAGGAATTGGTTATGATTTGGTTTACTGGCACGCCAGTTCCTATATGAAGGAATGCAGTTAAATTATGACCCCCGCCCCTTCCCTGGGGTAAATTGGCACCCCGTTTGAGAACCGCTGCCACAAAAAATATTGATAAACTAATCCCTTTTGAGAGTGTCAACCCATTACACTGGTCAACAGCAAAATTTTAATCCGATGTGTCGATAGGTGTCGCTAAATGTACGTTTAACACCGATTTAAAAGATGGTTTACTGTTTTCATACCATGTCAGGTTTTTGAGCGTTTTTTGTTGTTTGTTTTCAAATTTGCCCTCTGACTTTATGCTTATAGCTATGATGTTGCAGATTTTATTACTTATTTTTACCTTACATTTTATATTGGTGTTATAATATTATTGTGACAACCTGATGTGCTGGAGAAAAAAAAAAAAAACAAGGGCAGATTCCGAGTCAGCACAAAAAAAATAATCTCGAAAAAAGTTGACCTACATCTCGGATTTAAAAATATAATAAATCAATTTTTTATTGTTATTTTTTTGGGTAAAACCCTCATTTACTGTACATGCCACGGTGCACAAAATATGCCATTCCAACACATCCTCTCCTCCTCACCCCCCCCCCCCCCCCAATACCCCCTTTCTCACAACCGTGACACATAATGGCACTATTTCTCCTCTTTTTTTTTTTTTTACAGTCTTTCATGAAAAGTAGATCCATGGAGTTCCCACAATTGTCATGCTAATGAGCCCCCTCTTCCATTGAGAAATCATTTTGTCAAGATCCACTGTTTCTGGACGCGCAGGCTCTGTTTCCCATACATCTCGCTGAATGAATGATTATGATGGAGCCCTTTTAAAAGGCCCGAAACAATGTCAAAGCAGATTAAGGGCTTGGGCCACCAATCACATGCTCATTTTTTTGTGTGTGCGTGTTCGACAAGGGTGTATTCATTATTACATGCTCTCAATTGGATCTGTGTAGAACAATGTGTAGGAGTGCAAAAAGTGATGATTTTTTTGGGGGGGGGGGGGCGCGGTTGTGTTTGTTTGGAGGTGGGGGGTTGGGGGGGGGGGGGCACGGAATTCCTCGTACATTTGTGAACATGCTAAAAGTAGCCGGCAAATATCCGCAGCATATTTAACCCCCATGCGGTAATTATCCCAAAATTGGACATTTCGGACACTTTGGACGATTTTGGACTGTTGGACAAATGGACACCACAGACAAAACAGTGAAAAATAACTCCACAAAGCTGAAATTTTGCATAGGATGTCTATCTATGTCTTGGCCGATTCCCACTGAACATTTTGAGGGGTTGAAAGTGAAAAGAAAATGAAAAGTGAAAAAAGTTGTTGCACATTGGAAGAGGGACAGTTTTTGGGACGTAATACCCTTCATGCAGCCGCTTAAAAATACTGCATGAGGGTTAAACTGGCCGCCTTATTTGTGTGGTCATCACTGTAACGCACTGAGACACATAAAAGGGACAGTCGGCAGTGATGCGAGCGGACCACCCACTTGGAGGTGGTCTCATGTTTGGTCAACATCTTTTCAGGCATCTGTCCCCCCCCCCCACCCGCCTTCCCTGCTCCTTCCTCCTTCCCCCGACTCCTCCATTTAAAGCTGTGCGCTGTCCTCCAATGTCCTCAAGATGTATTACTGTCAATCAATCTCTGGGTCACTTGTGTTACGATGCCTGATGCGACGGTATTATGGGATGGATCTGTTTAAGGCACAAAAGGGGAGCTTGGCTGCCCCCTACAGTCCATTGTGTTCAATCCGCTTAAATCAGGGGCGTGTGGCGAGAAATTATTCAGCGGGGTGGCCGAGGTGACGCAACGCCTCATTTGCAATCTTGTCACCGGGAAGGCATCGTTTATCATACCATCCACAGTTAGGGTTTATTGGAAATAATATTCACACACACAGAATACGGGTGATCAATTGTCACCGATGGCCAACGCCATTTTGCATACTGTGATCAATGGCCCATTCTTTCAAAGCATATACAGTAAAACCTCGGTTTTCGTCCATAATCCGTTCCAGAAGGCTGTCCGAAAACCTCAAATTGTTCGAAAACCGAAACCACGCCCTTTAAAATAAAAATGTTTACTGAACACGTCTGCTCACAATGGAAAGCAACACGGGGAAGCGTCACTTCCTCGTCTACCCGAGGAAGCGTCACTTCCTCGTGTAAGGAAGGCGAGAGGAGTCAAATGGTGCATTCAAGTGCGCTCAGTTTGTTCGAGAAACGAAATTTATTCGTCATCCGAGGCATAAAAAACTCAACATTTTTGGTCGAAAACCGAATTGGCCGAGAACCGAGACGTTCGAAAACCGAGGTTTGACTGTATCGTGTTTTAAAAATCTGTCTTTTTCAAGAAAACACGGCTTAAACATCTTATCGTTAGCATTAGCATTAGCAGTTCAGCAAGGAATTAGATGTTGCAACTGTCTGTTATCCGCTAAAAGCTGCTTTTATTCTTTCATTCTATTTATTTATGAAAAGGCAATTTGGTGCTGATGTTGAAGTAAGTTGAGGAGCTTCCATTGGACAAATGTAACACTTTGTCGCCAAAGCCGCGTGGCATTGGTAAGCAGTCCTCAACATTTTTCCGGGATGCCTCAATCCGTCAGGGATTTTCTCTTTGCAGCAGTTCCCTATTGGCTTCACAGGATTCATCTGAAAGTTATGATGCCGGTCAAACTGACCCACGGTATTGGTTAAAACACGAGAAGAAATATTGAGGGAAAAAAACAAACTAAAAAGCAAGGTCGTTTTTTTTCTCAATCGATTTGTCAAAAATCCCACGATATATCCAACTCCATTTTAGGACATTGATTGCTGTACAGCGGGTCATTGTGACCCAACAGACATTTTTTTTCCCCGAGTGCTTGTATTTTCCAGTGTGTATTGCATGACGGGGGAAGGCCGTCACGAATATTCTGGGTCTCAAATTCAGACGCCCCCCCCCCTATTGAGCGGGGGTGTCCCTAATATTCTGGCCGGCGACTTACCCTGTCATTGCAAACCAAGCATGACAACGCAATGTGCGCTTGCACGTCTCAATTATAAACATATTGCTGCAATGGATACCTGGCAACCTCATTTTTGTTTTTGGATCTGCTTAATGTTTGTCACTAGTGAGACGAAACAAATGGCCTAATCCTGCTATGATTGTTGACTTACTAGTTGACAGTACGTCAATTTCCAGGTAGCCAGGAAGCTTTACCTTCTTTACAAGCAGGGTTTTTTTTTTTTTGTAAGTCTTCAATGGACTGTGACAAAACCCTGGAGATTTAGGGCCCCGACGCCCGCGCAAGCTGCAACTTGCAACCAAGTGGAAACGTCTTCCCTTATTTTCCGTCTGTCTTTCTTGGGTGTTGTCCCGGCCCGGGGCTTAAATGTCACGAAAGCTCACCGCCTCCCGTTAGCGATAAAGGAGCACCGTGCAACAAATGCGCTACCGTGTGCTACTGAATCACTTACCGGAAAGTGGAAAGAAGTGATAATATTTTTTTTTGGGGGGGGGGGGGGGGGGGATGGGATTCAGTGCATGCACACAAAAGAGCAGAGCAGTTAAAAAAAAAAAAAAAAAGTGTCATCAATATGGAGAGGAGCCATTAACACTTTCGGTGGGCTTCCTCTATCTTTGTTTTTTTGGGGGGGCACAAGTCTGAGCAGGCCGACGATAGGGCAAAACCAGACCTGTCGGAGGAGGAGCGACATAACCCCCCCCCCCCCCTCCCGTAAGTGGCTGATAAAGCTGGAACCCCCACTCACCACCTGCGCTGCCATTATTGGATCACGCAAAAAGCTTCATAACCTGTTACACGAGTTGTATACAAAATACTTGTGGTTGTCTTTTTCAGCAACGAGTGCCTGGAAGCATTTTAAGAGTCAAAGAAAGTTCAAATGTAGGTTTCAGCTTGTTATACAACTATCACGATTGGACAACAAAAGGCACTTTTTCTACCAACTACGAGGACAGTCGTGTAAACATTGTCAAATGTCTTCACATTAAGCGCGAATGTAACGAATCCACCGGTTCGCATTTTCTTTCTGGAACCGAATGGTTTGTCAAAGCCAAAAGCAAAAATAATCCTTTCTGGTTAATAAAGTGACTGTACCAACCCACTGGGACATTTGGGGGACCTTTGTCGGGCTTAAAACCAAACTGAAATTATTCAATTTGATGGTGCGCGACATGAGCAGCAGCCAATCAAGAGCCCAAGAGAATAAAAACACCAAATGATTGCTGAAATCGTCATTATTTCGTATAGTTGATCCACACACTCTTGTTCAAAAGCCTGAGTGTGATGAAGTAAAAAAAGTAGACAAAAGTAAATCATTTCAAAAACATTTGTCACCTAAACACACAAAAAACATTGTTTTTTGGGGGGCGGGGGGGGGGGGGTAGAAATAAACAAAGTGGGGGTATGGTTGTGTTCAGAATGAACCACAAACTCACGTTAAAAAAAGGAAGGCAGCACAACTGCCATCATTTAATGACTCTAACCTCAAATAAAATTCGGATGTTCCAGTAGGCTGTTCCCGACATTTTTCTTTTTCACTTTTTAGCAGCAACCTGGAGATGGAGGTGTCGTCGCACTAAACCGCTGTTTGCAACACAAGGAAAAAAAAAAAGGCCCGACGCATGATTCCGCTCGGAAATTTCAGGCGTTGTTGCAATCGCATTTTAGGATGCCTGCCATTGAACATTCGGACAAGGGTGTGTAGACTTTTGATATCCACTGTGAATATTGATGATCGATGATCACTTATAAACTGCAGGTTTCCGCGAGCAAGGATTTTCACACAAGTCATGTAGAAAAAAGAAAAAAAAAGTGACTTAGTGCTACTGAGGTTAGCGTGGAAACAGGCATGAAATCGGAATGAGGCACTTGGACCTGTCGTGTAAATCCAGTTTTTGTTTTTTTAAATGAGGGATGATCCTCATTGCTGCCGAGTGATGGCTTGAACTTCCAAAGTTAGTGCGGAAGGAGCGTTCAATTAGGCTTACGCTTGCCCTCCTGGTTACTCACGTTCCTTCACGAGGCACACGCTTGTTCACCTGGAAGCTAAGTGCTACGTAGCGCCATTCGGCTACCGGGATGGAAGACTTTGGTCCAGGTGCCGGGTCAATGTAAGCCACCTTTGCGGTACAGCTGGCAGTTGAGCCGGTCCAGGGACTGAAAGATTCTCTGCTCCTCAACGGAGATGGACGTGGGCGCCGGGTGTCGGCGCAGGTACTGCTGCTGGTACTGCTGCGAGGTCGTCCTGTGCGCTTTGCCGCCACGTTCCTCCGGCGGAGGGTAAACGTACATGTCGGTCAGACGGCGCTGGCTGGCAGTTTTCGCGCCTGTGACAGAAAATTTCATGACGTCGGTGACTTGCCAGTTTGGACGGTGACTATTTTGTTGCCGACAAACCTTTGTTGGGGTGATCTGAGGAGTACCCTTTGGGAGATAGCCCGACTGGATTGGTAGCCTGGAGACATGTGATCTGGAATAGTTACGAAACGTGTTAAGAGTCCAGAATCTTATCGACGGCCACAGCAAAAGATTAAAAAGTTATCATTGGTTCAAAAATGTAATGGAAATGTGAACATCTAAAAATTACCTTAAAGAATTCAGGAGGCTTCTTATTGGTTGAACCAGAAGGCCGTCGGTTCTGATCCGCAACGGATTTGTTCGTGGCCCGCCCACCCGTCGAAGAAGCCTGACATCGGGGGGCCCCGGCTTTGTCTGAGAAAGTCGAGGCAAATGTAACATCAAAAAAAGAACAGAAGCGTAAACGACATTGTCAGCTAAGTGGAAGGTTCGTTTGACTGACGTTGATTGACACTCGACAACCCGTTCATTAGGTACACCCATCAACAATGCTGACTTGTCATTGACGCTGCCAGTTACATTAATTTAACAGCAGGAGTCGAAAGTGGTGTACAACAGGAGAGGTGTTCCTAATCTTTCGGTTTTTGAGGACACAAATGGGGTCCAAATCTTAAGACACATATTTGCATCGCGACGATGAAAATACACAAAAAATGGTCGTGGGCCAATGCTGTGCTTAGTCATAAAATCCATTATTTTGTTCGAAAATATATACATAAATATATATGCATATATATATAGATAATTATATTTACTTATAAAAATATGTATTTTATATATATATTAAATATTTGTCAAATATATTTTATTTTAGATACAAATACAAATCAAGATTACATTTCATTTACATTTAAAATAATTTTGGACAGTTTCTGTCCAAATTTGTGTCCGGTAGTGCATATGTAAAAGATAATGTAAAAAAAATAAACGAATCTTTCATTAATGAAGATATTTTCATTTTTAAAATGTACTAATTTCCTTCACATGATGTTGATTGTATCACTGAACCTGAAGCAGGTCACAACCCGTGAACATTTTTGATGAGGGTTCAGGTCATAGTTTTTCAATTTTATGACGAAACAATGAGAGATTTTTTTTTTTTTTAAATGACATATTATGTAACATTGAAAAAAATGGAGGCCATTCTTTTCCCACGGCAACATAAAAGAAGCGTTTTGGATGTCATTACGCTGTGCAGGTGTGCCTAATGATGTGTCCACTTGTGGTCCCGCGGTGCTGACGAAGGCGCTGCGGACATCCTGGCACAGCTGATAGATTTCCTCGTCGGTGGGGGTGCGGTCTAATACTTTTTCTCCTGATGTCGCCCCCCGCCCTCTGCCGCCGCCGCCCGCCGGCGTCTGCGGATGACCGAAAGCGGGCGAGCCTTTCCAGCTGCTGTCGGGGGTGGGGCGGCTAAATGAGGGCAGCAGGCGAGCGTTGATGACGCCGCCATCGCCCGTCATAAGTCGTTGCGTGTCCTTGTGCGTCACCTCCTCAGGAGGCGGAGGAGCGGGCTGATGGCTGGCGCGAGCAACCTGCTCGCTGCCGTGTGGGGCCCTGGTGTGGCCCCCTTGCTTCAATGCGGTCTGTAACTCCCCCCGGATCCTGGCCACCGGGACCGGGGATTGGGCGACGAAGCCCGAGGAAATCAGACCCGCCCCGAGCCTGGCCGAATAGTCCCCGCGAGGGATGTGCGGCGGCGCCACCGTGTCGGTGCCAACTTGAATCCCGACATCTGCCCACGTCTGCGAGTGACCGTCTCTCAGTCGCGGCCCTTCGGGTTCGCCCGCCTCCTCGTCCAGCCAGCGCAGCTTCTTGGAGGCGTTCTTGTATTCGGCGGCAGCCTTGGACCTGGCTTTGGCCACGTCGATGCTGTCACACACCAAAAACTGAACGGGTTTGGCGGCGTTGGCGTGAGTCCGCGGCGATTCTGCTGGCGTTTCGCCGGTCACGGTTTTAAGGATGCCTTTCGTGAACTGGACTCTGCAGGCCGCGGGCGACGAGGCCTTTGAGCCGCTGGATTCTTGGCTCAGGTGGCACTTTGGGCTTCCCGTATTCATGTGCTTCCACACACTGACGTCGGCTGAGAACTTGTTGAGGTTATTTACAGAGGCGCAGGTTTCCTTCTGGGTGGGCAGGTTGTAGTTGAGGTCCGCGGGGAGCCTGTGAACGTGCGGCTTGACGGCGACGAGGGTGGGCCCGGGCGCTGACAACGGAGAATGCGTGTCGTTGGGGCATTTGAGATCTTGGACGGGCTTTTCCGAGTAGTGCAGGACGGAGCTCTTGAAGGGTTCCTCGTTCTCCAGGCTGTCCTGACTGGACAAACTGTCGGACTTGGAGCAACAGGAGACGTTGTCGTCCTGAAATATGGAAGGACAACGTGATGAGTGGCGTATATTCACTCTTTGAGCACCGTTGACTTGAAACGTCATCAACGGGAATCGTAACAAGGAGGGCCAGTGATGGAAATGGTCATCAACTATGTTTTTTTATGGGAATGGGCACGACAAAGTCTGGGACAGCTCGTTTGATCATGAAGGGAAAGTTTACCAAAAAAAAAAACATAATAATGGCCAGCAGATGGCAGCATTTGGGTCACTTTTGGATTCGATGACAGCGTATCACTGAGTGCAGAAATTCGACTGTGACAAGCAGCTTGTTTGACATCTTAAATGTATCACAAAGAGTGCCATATAACAGAGTTTATATAAATGTACTGCCGATTACAAAAAAACAAATGGAATAAGGTAGGAACAAACTTTTTGGGGACGGATGAACACAAGGTATCCTGCAGGCAAATGTGCAATCCTGAGGAAAAAGGCTGCATTGCTTCCAATTGCCAACAGATGGCGACATTTATCCAGTCTATTGAGGAAAATTGTTGACAAGAAACCAAAAACAAAACAAAAAAAAACACTGTCGAGTAAGACTTTTTTTTTTTTTTTTTTTTTTTAATGAAAGCTGGCAATTTGAGCAGGAAAGGTAGATGTCGGAGAGCCCAACTCTGGAACGTACCTGTCCACTGTGCTCCAATTGCTTCTCTTGCCTCTTTGGAGTCTCCTCCTGCCTCTTTGGAATGTCCTGCCACCATCTGACACAAGGGCTCTGCTCCCGATGTGCCGCGCACGTCTGCGCCAGAGTGGGCGTGGGGCGAAGCGGGGATTCTGACAACGCGGTGGCGGCTTTGGAAGTGGGGGCGCTGCTTGTTTGACTGAGGACATAAACAGACAAGTGGACAGCTAGTTGCACAGTAGCATGAACCATTTTTTTTTTTTCCATTCTCATTTTTATTCTCATTGTCAATTTTATTATGTAAACCTGCACAATCGAATAAGATCCAAAGATAAGAATGCCCAAATTCGGACAGCGGTCAGTGTGTTTCTTTGGTCAGCTTAATCTGACAGTTGCTACATTTTAGTCACTATTGCATAGTCACAGAAATACACTTTTTTCATGTGGTTTAATTTCTGAACCCAAAATAATTTTGGTTTGTTACTATGAACGAATTTATTTTTTTTTTTTTGGGTTAGCTGTAGGTGTAATCATTAACATTATAATAAAAACGAAAACAATACAAAATACATCACACAATGTAGCTTTTACGGGGGCGTGGCCTACTTAGTAATATCTGAAGCGCTGACTCAAGCTCAGGTTGATCAATTTGTCTTCTCCCTGCTCTTTGCGAGTGTTGTCATTTTGTATTCACACGTTTGGCTAATTTCCCGTCCAAAATAAAATGCTAAACGAGCATCATGAGTGTAGTTTTACAAATTTTTTTCTTTTATTCACTAGCTCCTTGAAAGTGCTGTCATTTTGTATTTGTGCGTTTGGCTGTTTATTCAGTTTCCAAAAATAATTATAATAAAGAAATAAATAAACGGTTGAAAGTGTATATGGGAGTGTGGCTCTCTTTTTTTTTTTTTGTCTCTTCAACTCAAGTGGTGGTGTAGCCAAAGCTGACTTGCAAGTCAAATTTTGTGTCATAACCCAAGGAGAAAAAAAAAATCGTCCAAGTACCGGCAAAACTCAGAATTTAGGACAGTTGTAAGTCGAGGTACCACTGTACCGATTACAATTTGATCGACAGTGTTACCTGTTGACGTTAGATGGCAGTCTGGGGCCCCTGATTTGACTGAGGGCATCGTCCAAATGTGGACAGTCTCTCCCCAAACCGAGGCGCTCGCATTGGGTCGGCCTGTGAGAGGGAGGCATGTAAGCCCTCTGGAACATCTCAGTGGCATCATGGATCTTCTGCCGGCGCTGCTGCAGGACTTCTTCACGCCGCTGTTGCTCCTGCAGTACCCACAACCTCTGTTTCTCCCTCAGATCCCTGACACAGCCAGAAACAAGAAACTGAGACTCACCACGTTTGGTCATACCACAGATGCGCCAACACTTTTGATTTGACACTACCAAGAAGGACACATAATTTTTTGGAATGGCGAATTGGACGCCAGTCGAACTTTTGCAGGTGTGAAATTTTCCAGTCATGTACTTGGCAGTATAAAGGTTGAGTGTAGAGTACAAAAGGAGATGATAGCCTGGTATTCTACCTGCATCTGCGGTTAGTCTCCTGCACACATCTGCGAGCTCGCTCTCGGTTTACCTTCTGGTCCTCAACCAGAGCGTCTCTCTCCTCCCGGAGGCTCGACATCACTCATCTCTGTGTGGGGGACAGAAAACTTCAAGTCTATCAGTCATTTGGGAGCAGAAATATTCCTGCTGCTGCTGCTGCTGCCACTCATAAATGTGATCAAACGTGCAATGGCAGCTAGCCATTGTATACTAGCTTTGTAATAGTTGACGTGACGTCGGAGATTTTCTTTAAAAAAAAAAACAACCTTCCAGCCGTGAATTTTCTCCTGTATACCTCCATCCTTGCTGCAGAGCCTTGACGTTTATGATGTCACGGTGACGTATAATGTGGAGCCCCTTAAGCTTGCGTTGTGTTGAATATGTCGATTAGAAATTAAGTTAGGTAAACCCAATTAGATAAAATGGTGGCGAACTCATACGTCACTTTTAGCTTAGTTTGCTAACAGGTCGCTAACGATAAAAGCTCTTTATTCAAACGCCCGCTAAAATGTTGTCGCACTCATCAAAATGACGTCAATGTTGTGGGCTACCGTCTCCGGTGACTTGTGTTTGACTTATTCAACGACGTTAGTGAAAAAAGGAAGCGCTCACCTGTCTGTTTGTCAACGGTGCAGCCATCATTAGACGACTCAGGACGCATTTCCTTGACAACGGTTATTGTGTGAGTACCACATTTGTCCTGCAGAGGCCGCCAAACACGTGAGAAATATATGCTTTTTTAAAATTTGGTTTGTTTTTGTTTGTTTTTGTTTTTACCCTGGAGAACCCACGGGGTCAAATTTGGCCCCTATAAATTCTGCTACTCAAATGCTACCCTTCAATCCCAAAGAGTCAAATTTGGCCCTAATCCTAAATTAGGATTAATAGCATTGAATATTTGAAAAAAAAACATACATTTTGGTGTTCAGTGAACATATATCAGTCATTTAATGTATAATTCATCCTTTTCCAAAGAAGAAAAGGGTTCTTGGGTTCTCCAGGAGTTAAGACGGAGGTAGCATTTTATTAACTTGCATAGTCGCAAGAGATATTGCGTGAAAGAGATCCATAATTTGACTGTGCACTCTGATAGGTCACACCTGCATCGTGCCATCCCAAGTGTGACCTCACAACAAAACTGAGCGCGGTGACCACAACCTCTTGGACACTCAAGCAGGCGGGCAAACCAGAGACTGACAGGATACAGAGACAACCTTGATTTTAGTGAGATCCTCGGTGAGACTGATGGAAAAGTCACAGACAGATCTGACTTCCTTTGAGGTGGGTGGAAAAATAAGGATCATTACATCATTTTATTCATATTTCCCCCAAAATGGGTTTTGATGATTCTGGCGTGCATGCTTATTACTCATGATTTGCTACCATTTTTGTTGTATTGAAAAGAGCAAGCCCATGCTGTGTCATAATAATGACTGCACTCTTGAATATGTTATCTTCTCATGTCACTGAATGATGTTAAAACCTTAGAAACACTTCTTGACAATATGGAATAAATACTCTCAAAAAACCCGGAGTATATTGCTTAATTTAAGTAAGATGATCTGCCAATAGAACATCACCTTAAAAGTAGTGTATTTGTACAAAAAAATGTACCAATAAAAGGAGCATGTTTCTTTTTAATTTGGATTTTATTTAATCTTGGTTGGGTTTGCATTTTTGCACAGGACTTCACTACAAACTGCAAGCACCATAACAAACAAATGGGTCAAATTAATACAGCTTGAACAGCTTCAATGCGTATCCTCATTTGCATGTGGAGCTGTACCTAATTATGTGGCCCGTGACCGCACACCCGCTCGTGTCAAATCCGCACGAGCTAATCCTATCCGACAATACGTACAATTGGATGAAAGGAGAAGTCTCGCTTAGTCATCGTAAGCTGCAGCAATTACCGGCTGCCGTCAGGGCATCGCTCAAATAAAATCAGTGACGAGATTTACTCGGTTTGGTGATTCACTTTTAAACAATACCATATGCTGATCTCCGAGGGACGCTCACATGTAAACCCGTCGAGGATTGGTAATAAAAAGCTTGGCGACATGCTGCGAGTGTCCTCCCTGTGCTCGGCCTCCTTCAAGGCTGAGCTTCAGGGTGTCAAGGAGGCCAGATGATGAGTCTGTGGGTGGTGTCCTTCGTGGGGAGAGAGTAATAACTCGACTCTGCAGAGTTGTCACTTCTTTTGAAGCTCTCCGCAGGATATATGGACAGTCGGGTTGGTGAAAATAAATTAACCTTTGCTGCCCATGCGTGTGACAAAAAAAACAACAAATACCTGTAAGTGTGCCGTTACACGACAAAAAATGGCTCAAGAGTCTCCCGTATGTTCTCCTACGTTCAGATGACATCATAACAAATTGGCAGATGACAGCCAAACTGTCAGGATCGGCATCATGGAAGGCCGCCCACCTCTTCCGTCACCATCCCGGCTCCAGCCTTTCCCTGACTGAGGAATCCTTTTTAGAGGCCGTCGTGTGCGGCAACGTTCCCGAAGTGAAGCGCTTGCTGGATGAGCTTCCGGACATTAACATCAATAGCGTCAATTTCACAGGCCAGAACGCTTTGCAACTGGCTGTGGCCAACGAGCGTTTGGAGATCACCAAATTGCTCCTGGAGAGAAAAGAGCTGACCAGGATGGGCGACGCATTGCTCTTAGCCATCCGGAAAGGTTACGTGCACATCGCGGGGGCCATCCTGAGCCATCGGGCCTTTGCGGACGTTCAGAGGTTGACGTCCAGCCCCAGTCAGGTTGACGTCCATCGAGACCTCTTTGCTTATGACGAGAACGGCAGCCTTTTTCCAACGACATCACACCCATCATCCTGGCCTCCCAGTGCCAAGACTATGAGATAGTTCGCTTGCTTCTCGCCAGGGGGGCCCGTATCCAGCGGCCCCATGACTACTACTGCTGGTGCGACGCCTGCAGCCAGCAGCAGGCCGACGACTCCTTCAGACACTCGCAGTCCCGCATCGACGCCTACAAAGGTCTCGCCAGTCCGGCCTACTTATCGCTTTCAAATGAAGACCCCGTGATGGCGGCGCTGGAACTGAGCCACGAGCTGGCAGTCTTGGCGAGCACCGAGATGGAGTTCAAGGTAAATATACAGAGGACATGACATGACATGTCATTTCCGACAAGTTCAGTTGGTCTCAAGTCAAGGAATGTTTAAGATCTTGTACTGTAGAAGGTTTCGACACATCGGCCACTCCCCAGGCCAAAAGACTAAAGGCCTGAGTACCAGTTTCCTAAACATCTTCAGGGTGCTTTAAATCTGTCCATTGGTTCATATCAAACTATTAAAGTAGCAGACTTTTCAATTCTGAGATGAGACCAGTGCACCATGCTGACCTGTGTTTTCCATTTCCTTGCACCAGAACGACTATAAGATCCTGTCCATGCAGTGCAAAGACTTCATGGTGGGCCTCTTGGACTTGTGCCAGAACACGGAGGAAGTGGAGGCCATCTTGCACGGTGACTCGCTCGAGAGTGCGCAAAATCTGGCCAGGTTAAAACTTACCATCAAGTATGAAGTTAAGAAGGTGAGTTCTTGACAAAAAAAACCCCCCAAACAAACAAAAAAGACCCCCTGTCTTTATATATTCTCGCTCTTGTAGTGAGTACTTCTTCTGTGCCTGTCTGTCAGTTTGTGGCTCATCCCAATTGCCAGCAACAGCTACTCTCCATCTGGTATCAGAACGTTTCCGGACTACGTCAACGGACTCTGGCAGTTAAGATTCTCCTGGTCCTCGGGGTCGCGGTTGGCTTGCCCTTTCTAGCCCTCGTGTCCTGGATTGCACCATCCAGTAAGGTCAGCCATCAGAGAATGTGTCGGGTCTTGAGGGTGATACCCGCAACGATTTTGCCATTGTACCCTTCGAGACGTTTACAATTTGGAAACATTTACTGTATGTACCCTTTTGGACCCACAAAAAGTGTGCAATCTTTAATTTGAAGGTCCAACAGTTAGCTCTGTGTTAGCATGTACAAAGTAAGGACTTATCGGCCTGGGTCTTACAAACCTACTCCTAACTACCAACCTACCTAAAATGGCTTCCAATTGTCACCCCATTTCTGGTGTTCCACCCAAAATGATCCTGTTCCTGCCTGTTTCCCTCATTCCATTAGTTAGGGAAGCTGATGTGTGGCCCTTTCCTGAAGTTTGTGGCCCACGCCGCCTCCTTTGTGACATTCCTGTGCCTCCTGGTCCTGAACACAGCTGACCGCTTCAACGGTCCACCGTTTATGCCCAATGTGACAGTCCAGGATCGGCCCTCGCAGCTCTTCCGCATGAAGATAACTCCCTTCACCTGGATGGAGATTCTCATCATGTCCTGGGTGCTAGGTTAGGTCTTCTCCTACCATTCGACCAACATACCTACCAACCTCCTCGTCCAGTGAACAGTTGGTTGTCGCGTCCAGTAAGATGTCAATGTTGACAGGGTGATGGTTTTCTGTGTTTACAGGGAAAATTTGGGAAGAATGCAATAACATTTGGTCACAGGACATCAGAGAATATATCTCAGAGCCGTGGAACCTTCTGGATTTCAACATTTTGGCCGTCTTCACCGGCTCATTCATTGCACGGCTGATGGCGTTCTGGCACGTGTACGCCGCTCAGCGCTACGTGGACCAGCACCACGCAAACCTGTCCTGCGCCTCCTTGCCCGCGGACGTTCAGTATTTTCACCTCGGTAAGTCAGAGTAGAAGTCCTCTTGTCATTCACATGAGTTTGGTTTCACAGCATCAGGCGTAGGTTTTCATGGGTTTCTTGTCAGTACTGTCTTCATAAGAATTCTCAATTCTTCAGATTTTGAAGGAACCACTTGATCTTTCAAAATATGCCAAATTCATCTGATTGCTTCTGATTGATTCAGCTTCACTGCACTGTTGTGTTCTACACTTGCAGCCCGAGTCAAGTGGCTTCCTTCCGATCCACAGCTCATTTCCGAGGGCCTGTACGCCATTGCAGTGGTGCTCAGCTTCTGCCGTATCGCTTATGTGCTGCCAGCCAACGAGAGCTTCGGCCCGTTGCAGATCTCGCTCGGCAGGACGGTGAAGGACATCTTCAAGTTCCTGGTGATTTTCATCACCGTCTTTGTGGCGTTCATGTTTGGGATGTTCAACCTGTACTCATACTACCTCGGGGTCAAGCACAACGACGCTTTCACCACGTGAGTTGCTGTTCGTACCGAATTTATGCTACATTTCCGATCGGATTTAATTCTGTACAAAACTTGTTTTGAAAAGAGACTGAAAACAAAATAGTTTCTCTCTGATGAACTTCCGGAGGGAAGACATTTATTTCTTCAAAATTAGTTATCGTTGTGTAAGACCTAGCTAGTGCTCTGCTCCCATAAAACGTTTGGATAGCTTTGCTAACAGTGAGAACTGAGCGACAAATGCTAACTTAGCTAACTGTAACAACTGCAATCTGTGTTTTTCCAGATTAGACAATGAATTTTTGAAAGCCAGAAGCCGGTGGTTTTTAGGTTGTCACAAGACACAGCACATTCACCATGAATGATGCTAGGCGGCAACTATCAAATTTTAAATAAGGCCGCGGATAGGGAACTGTTTTGCTTCGCCAAATGTTCTGCATTGTCTCCATTAATGCTGCTTGGTTCACATTCCTCCATGTTGTAGTTGTTTTTTTTTTATGCCTTATAAATCCCCAAACCGATCGATAAATCAAGATCTCAACTGCAGTTGACTTAAGTGCCGTAGCAGAGTATTTATACTTTGTTTCTTCCCACCGCTCTTCATCACAGGCTAGAGGAAAGCTTCAAAACGCTTTTCTGGGCCATCTTTGGCCTGTCAGAAGTGAAGTCGGTGGTGATAGATATCGACCACAAATTCATCGAGAACATCGGCTACATCCTGTACGGTGTCTACAACGTCATCATGGTGATCGTCTTGCTGAACATGCTCATCGCCATGTTCAATAGCTCCTATCAGGAGATTGAGGTACACTTTGCAAAAACTGGCATGTTAGTTTCATTGATGACTCTTCGATTGATCGTTGGTGCGAATGGGAGTGTGACCGGATGTTTGTCAATACGTGTCTATGTTGGCTCTGAAAAAAATGGTTTTGTATCTTGTACAGGGTGACGCTGACGTGGAGTGGAAGTTCGCCCGAGCCAAATTGTGGTTTTCGTATTTCGATCAAGGCACTTCGCTGCCCGTCCCCTTCAACCTGCTCCCGAGTCTCAGCCCAATCGCTTCACTCTTGCGGGGACTCAAAGGATGTCTGTGGGAAGCAGCTAGAGGAAAAGTCCAAGAAAATATGCAGGGTGATGAAATGGAGCGAAACAAGGTCGGGAACATAGACCAGTCCGGGATTTCATTTTGTAAAACTTGTTTTTTGTCGGCCTCAAGTTTCTTCTTCTGTTGTTTTGGGTCTTAGTTAAGTCAACAAGAAGACTCCGGAGTGGACGCATCGACTTGTCCAACACCTTATCAAGTAAACTTACCCACCTATCCACCTGCCCTACCTCGAGTACCAGCTGCGCAACCTCCCTGACAACCAATGCCTAGCTTCCGAAACAACTACAGTGCCCACAGTAAACCTACCAACCGACCAATGTACCTACTGTATTATACTTATCCAGCAACTACTACTTAGCCTCTACTGACCAACTACCTACCTACATCCTGCCTGACCTTGCTAATGGTATTTCACCGACTGTACCTACCTACGCCCACCTACTTAACCTACAACCTACTTAACTTCCCACAAACGAAACCTAGCTAATACCCCTACTAACTACACCTAGTGTACCTTCCCACATCAACTTAATGACCTACAACTACCTTCTTAAACACCTAGCTATAGTTAAGCTACGAAGCTAGCTCCCTATCAACCAAGCTAGCACGCACTGCGACTGGATTTTCTCTCCCCTGGGGCTAAAGGGAGGCTTGACCAATGCATGGGGTAGCGCGCGTGAGGTGGGGGGGGGGTGTGATTTAGAATATTAAATATGATGGAGGGGCTTAACTGGGGCGACACAGGTTTCTGATTAGGCGAAAGCACCCACTAGCCCCGGTGTAGTGTCAACCCTGCTAGCTAGCTAACTCGCTCTTCTTCCCCCTACCAAGTACACTTACCTACCTACACTTACTTGCCTACATCTACTGCAGTCTGCCAACAAACTTCACCTACCTACTGTACTTATTACTACAACTTACTCCTAGCAACTACACCTAGCTACTCCAGTGACCTATTTAACCCCAACATTCTCACCCTTTATTCTGGGAAACTAATCAGTCATTTTTGTTGTCAGGTAAGAAGATAAAACTTGCTGATATTTTATACATTTTGAAGGCTCCATACTAATTGAAAATATCAAATGACTATTTCCACAACAAAAAACTCAAATTAAATATACACCAGATACCAGTATGTGTATGTACAACAGTATGGCCGACGATGTTTTTCCAACTCCCCCCACAAGGTTGAATTTGTGTATTGGAAAGCAAGGTCAAAGGTCCCGAGGGATACACTGTAGTCATCCATCAACTCTTCATTTCAATGGTTTTACCTCGAAACACGGTGACATATCGTTCGGGATCAGCCTGTCATTTTGAAATTAGCCATCTCCGTTTCCAATTTCCAGAAGATCATGAACCGCCTCGTCAAGAGGCACATCCTGAAAGCGCAGCGGGACAAAGAGAGCGACGGGGTGAATGAAGGTGATTGGCGCACACACAAACACACACATACGCACACGCACGCCGTGTTCTCGACGTCTCCGTTGCATAACATCTTGTCCCCCTAGGCGAACTGAACGAGATCAAGCGGGACATCTCCAGCCTCCGATTCGAGTTGCTGGGGATGGGCAAGCGGGAAGTGAGGACCCTGGCCGAGCTCGTCAGGCAGCTGGGGGAAATGACACAAGGACACCATGCGTCTCATTAGGTTGCATGCAAGGATACGTTCCAAGTCAGGGTACACTACTGTACATCTTGAATATGCTGTTTTGATTGTAACACTGACAGATAGGTCGTGGCTTACAATGTTCTACTACGCCACTGTTTCCACATACTAATCAGGAAACAGCTAAATAGCAACATGCAACACGGCATTTCTAGAAATTTCTGCCAGGAATTTGCAAATAATCGCCTGGGCAACATTCCTAGAAAATCATAATGCCCCATCGCTGGCGACTTATTTTTAGAACAGGCCTGCAAGATACTCATGCGGTCCTTGCGGGGCTAACCTGGTGCTCGTGGGCACCACATTGGTGACCCCTGCATTAAACCAATGTTTTTATTTGATTAAATGATGAGCTATTATTAGGGCGGCACAGTGGTCGACCGGTTAACACGCTGGAGGTGCAAGGTGCTGAAAAGTCACAACAACGTTGAACATGGCCTCCACATTGCGTCAATATCAGAGATAACCACACGATGGCGCTGTCGAACTCTGCCAATTTTGCCACATGACGTCTGATGTGGATTTCACAATCAGATTGTTTTGTTTCAAATTGTGGCGCGTGGGAGTTAGAAGAAGGATGTGGTTGCATCATGCTTGATAGCCTTTGTGATAAAAGAAATTGACCTGCTGTCAGAGGGCATAAAAGTAGGCCATTCTTATTCAGATGGTGCCAATTCATGTCATGTCGAGAGACCTCACACATGAGGCATGAAAAAAAGAATTCAACTGAAAACTCACTGAATGATCCGGTTTTTGAGTTCAGGGCAAGTCAAGTGAAGAATTCGTGTTTAGGTTCACTGCATGTTGAACCTGCTTGCTGGAATACAACCCTGGACAGGTAAGGAATGAATGAATAAGAAATGTAGGAAATGTCACTCATGGAATTAAAAAAAAAATATATATATATATATATATTTTGGGCTTGTGCATCATTTTAGAAAATAGAAAACAGGAAAATATTGAAACTGTCGGCCATCAGAGAAGTAAACACAAAATGAGCAAATGTCAGAACTGTTCCCCATGAAATAAGTACATTGAAAAAAATTTGGTCAACCACCACAAGAGTAAAACTAAAATAGGAGAGAAAAAAAAGAAAATATGAACGTCCATCATCCATGCAGACAGACAGTGGACATCCTTAGAAACGTACACAGATCAAATTAGAGGTGCAATGACTATTGATTATCACGTTAATCCAGAATCAAATTTCTGTGACGCGATCAATCATTTAGAGACTTTTTTTCCATTTAAAATTCTGACTCTTCACAGTAAATATTAGGGATGTTTGATACAGCTTTTTTGGGGTTTTTTTCAGACTGATACAGTTATTAGTAATCACTCGAGTACTCGCCGATGCCAAGTAGATAAACACTATTCCAGTGTAGCACAGACTACTGCCAAAGCAGACTTATCTGATTTCGGACCTTTTATTTATTTATTTTAGCTTGACGTATCGGTGGCTGGTATCGGCATCCTTCACAAAAGCTCTATTACCTTTTTATGGGGATGGTATCAGACGGATCCAGATACCTGGTATCAGTACTCAGCCATTCTCAGATATTTGTAGTCCTCCATGAAAGCAGACTGATTTTTCTTTTTAACGCAAGCATCTGCTTTTAGTTCATCATAATCACCGTTTTTTTGCGCATTTCCTGCACTGTCAAGCTCAAATAATGCCGTTTTAATATAAAGAGATGGACCATAAAATTATTTAGAATTTTTTTCTGTCAAGTTGTGCAAAAAGTACAGAAACAATCACCTGTTGGACCTTCAAAAGTCGACAGAAGGTCAAATGATTTTATGTGGTCGTGACCATCCATTTTGAACCGACTAGGGTCGCGGGGGGTGCTGGAGCCTATCCCAGCTTCTTCGGGCAGTAGGCGGGGGCATTGGTTATGTGGATCGTGACATTTCACCAAAACATTCCTTTTGTGAGTTGAGTAGTTTCGCTAAAAGTCAAGTCAAAGTGACATGACAGTGGCACAACAAGCAGACGTCGCCGAGTTTCCCCGATCACGTAGCAAATCTGGATTGGCGCTGCCGCCGCACATGTGGAAGACGGTTGCACTGATACAAAGATGCCAGTGTTAATCTACAGTCACAATGTCGGCCACATCCTCCTTCCCAAACCACACACACTCACACACCGACAACTGATAGCGACACGGTTATGACGCAGGAGATAGTGCCAAGGCCTACGTGTGCATCACTGCCGTGAGCAACGGCAGCATCCGAGAACTTCAATCAGACACCAAACAAAGCGACAAAAGGCTACATGTGAATTCATACTTTTTGTAACACGTCCGTTTCATGCTTACATGAGCAAAAAATTGTGTTTTCTGTATTTTTTTTTTTTGGGGGGTGGGGGGGGGGGCAAAGTCTCAGCACATTTTATCATTGTTTTGTTTGAACAGTTCTGGAAACCGGATTGTTTTGTTGCATAATGCAGAATCATCCAAAAAAAGAAATGGGCGAATGCCAATGTTGGATACATATTTCTACTTCAGTTCACCAATGAGGTCATTCAAAGGGAATTTCCTCACAAGGCAGGTTTAACCGCCCTGTTATGTTGCAGGTCAAATTGACCAGTTTTTAAAAAGTTTGGAATTTGATTTCATTCTTTTTATGGAAAAAAACAAAAACAAAGCAATTCTCAAAAGTGTGTTAAGATTAAGATAAAATGCATCATCATCATTACCGCACGTGGTACTCGGCTCTGATCTAGTGGCATGTGAGAACCACTCAATTACATTTTGAAATTTTGCATAATATTATTTGCTATGTCAAATGTTATGTGGCATAAACTTTTTTTTTTTATTTTTAATCCAGTGCAGTACATTTGTGAAGTAAAGTTCAGTATTTCACTTTGACATATGTTTGCATTTAAAAGTGTTATTTGCATTTCACTTTGATGTGCAATACATTGGAATTGAATTATTTCAGTTTTTAAATATTCCCCGCCCCCATTTTCCCGATATTTAAACGGGGTGCATAATCTGACGTTGGTGATTTTAATTTAAACCCAATTTTTGTCCCCCCCCCCCGTTATATTTCATGACATTAAATTCCGGGACATCATCGTTGTGACGTGAAATGATTGCCTATATGTCAATGACTGACAGTATGTTTTGGGGTTTAGTGGGTGGGGGGGTCGGAGTCGAGTGATCGCAGGAAACTCCCTCGAGCCTTCAGCTCCTTCACTCCCGTCCTGCCTGCGAGTCGCACGGGACTCACGCGTCTCCCTTTTACGCACACCGAGATGGAGAAAGTCCACGGCGGGATGATTGAATCCGTGGGTGACATCATCGACTTCAACGACACGAAGCTCCCCGGCGGCGATGGTTACGCGGCGGCCGGCGTGCCGACGAGCCAGGGCGACGGCTCGGTGTTCAGAGACTGCGCCAACCTGTTGGACGCCCCGCAAGAGGAGCACCGGCAGCGGGAGGAGGAAGGGGAGACTGCGTACGAGCGCGGAAGTGACTTTTTAAAATGGGAGCATTTCGTCAAAGGCAACCTGGCGCAGGTGGGCTCGAGTATGTCGTCTAAATTCATCAAGGACGAGCAAGAAGCGTCCGTCATCATGGAGGCGCCGTGCCCGGCCTTCGAGGCGCTCGACGGCTGCTCCCAAGGCGGCCGCAAGCAGCCCCACTTCGGCTTCGGGGAGCCCGAGTCCGCGCGCTTCGCCACGGTGGGTCCCCGGCCGGCGCAGGAGGCTTCGCCCAACTTCCTGGTACACGCGAACCCCGCCGAGCAGATGGCCCAGCAGGGCCAGGCGAGGGCCGACTCCCGCGGAGGCTTCGCCGGCAAGGGCGCCGCGCTCCACTTGGACGCCAGCGCGCCCACGCCGGCTCACCTGACCGTGTACAAGAGCGAGGTGGCCCGCTGGCAGGTGCCCGCCGTCGGCCCGGGGGAGGCGCAATTCTGGTGCCAACCGGCCGGGGTGACGGAGGACCCGTTCGGTTACAATGGGATGCACAGCCAGGCCGTGACCCAGCGGAACCAGACGCCTTTCAACGCCTTTGCCGGGTAAATTGGAACCTCCGCACACCCCACGGGGCACAGGTGTCACTGTCATTTTTTTTGGGGGGGGGGGGGTGGTTTTTAGGCTTTAGACGATCGGGATTTTGGAGACGATCACGGATCAGAGTTTCATAAAGCGATCACCAATCCGATCAGGAAAACGGACCAATCCATTCAACCTATTTACACAATTGGGAGGATTGGAAATGAAAATGACTGTAAAAATAATCATTTCCTGACCCCCAGAGGGGGGAATCTATGTGTTATAGCCGGCATTTTGCCGATTGGCAGGTATTTTTTGAAGAGTCTAAAAGTGATTGTTTTTTGCTGCTCCAAGTTCAAGTTCACAGTTAAGCTAAACTTTAGAATTGCAGCTGTTTTTATAAAACAACCACATAGCTTTGCCTTAAAACTATTTCTTAGCTTAACCCCCCCAACCCTAACTCCACCCAAAAAATGTCAAATGCCATAGACAGGCTAATGTATAACTTCGGTGTCGCTGTGTGAAAACTCCAAGTAATGGAGATTAGAAAATCAATCGGTGCCGCAACACATATAGACCGACAATATAACGATGTGCATTATATCGCTCCCAAATGGTAAAGCACATTATTATAGACAATACCAATAACAGTTTACCACCTTTTTAAGCATGGAAAAAAGTTGAATGAATTTAACTGGGATTCCCCCCCTTCCATTGACAGTATGCCTCCTCAGAGGTCCTGTGTGATCTGTGGCGACGAGGCCTCCGGGTGCCATTACGGAGTTCTAACCTGCGGCAGCTGCAAGGTGTTTTTTAAAAGAGCAGTGGAAGGTGAGGACGTTGCACACATGGAACTGTCCATCGTCATTTTTCAGATGGCGGTAGCTCGGAATTTTTTTTGGCATTTCTGTGAGCGCAGCCTCATGCGATCGTCCCGTTACCGCACATGCACGCACACACGCTTGCAGGCGCTAGCAACGGCCATCACGGGAACGCGATTGTCAAACATGGCCATTCCCAAATGGCATGCAAGTAGTTGTCATCGTCACAAAGAGCTCTGTCCAGCTTGCTAGTAATAACACATTACAATATAGAAAAAAATCGAATAATTCTATCAATAATTATAGATACGCACATTTAAACATTACCCCATCAAAATGATGGGCAAAAAAAAAAAACAATCTGCCAATTGTTTACAGTTTTTCTCTCTCAGTTGTTAAATTAAACTACAGGGCAAAGTGTAAATATTTTTAAAAATGTTGTAAGCACTATGGGAAGCATCCCCACTATGGAGAGCAGTCTTCCAGGCGGGGGAAAATCGGTTGCCAGTTTATTTCACTCAATTTATATATTTTATCGATGAATCAATTAATTAAGGGAGTTTTACTCTGCCAAATATTGGAATCGGCATTAGCCACAAAAAAAATATCCAAATTGGTCAGGCCAGTCTTGAGCAGAAGGAATTTTCACATGGAACATACAGCAAGGTGGAAAAGTAAAAAAAAAAAAAAAAAAAAAAAAATCCTTCTCAGAGTTGGGACCAAACATTTATGTCCATTAATGCTATTCTCCCCCCAAAAGTGTCCGCTAACCTTCTTGAGTAACAGTTCGAGGTGGTCGGAGACGCTATCTGAGGCTTTTTGGATCTGTTTTCCTTGTTATCGCAGAGCAGCGGTTACACGAGAGCCACCATGTCTCACCGTGGCCGTGTCACTCCGTCCTTACAGCCTTGCCACTATCTCATTTTCTCCTTCAGAGCTCTTTGCGGAACACTCGGAAGCCCTTCAACACCCCCCCACCCCACCCCACCTCACTCCCTCCCTCCTCGTCATGCCCCTCTCTTGTATTTGAGAATGAAAAGAAGACCTGTGAAAATTATGTTTTCTGCTCGCGCCCTCTCGTCCGAAAGGTCATCATAGCTACCTGTGCGCCGGGCGGAATGATTGCATCGTGGACAAGATCCGGAGGAAAAACTGCCCCGCATGTCGCCTGCGGAAGTGTTATCAAGCGGGAATGATGCTGGGAGGTGATTTTTTTGCATCATGAATGAGACCCAAATGTTTAAAAAAAAAAAAAACACACAAAAAAAAAAAACGGTGCAGCAACACATTTAGACAGACAATATATTATATATAATTAAAAATAAATGATAATGAAATTTTTAAATAATAATAATAATCATCACATATAATAACAGATCATATTTACCCACTTTAAACAAGGAAGTGATCCACAAATAGCCTAAATAACATGAACTGGCAATGCGCATGAGCAAAGAAACTTCCCCTTGCAGTGTACAGAGTCATTCAATTCAGCTTTTGGCCTTTACACACCATCATAAATATTTGGGAATACTGTAGTGGGAAAACGATGAAGGAGAAGTAGACTGCATGGGCCATTATTGATCGCTCCCGAGGGAAAGAAGCAGAAAGATACTTTTACTCTTGATGCAGCCCAAGGTGCATTCAAGTATCAACCAAAAAATAGGACATCACAGACACTGAAAACCACCATTTTCAATTAAAAAAAAAAAATGCATTTGAGCTGACTGACATGGTTGTTTCAATTTTCATTTGGAGTATTTTTTTCCCAGGCTTCTTCTACTTTAGGAATATTTTTGGGAAAAAAAAATCCCCAAATTGATGTCTGGAACTCTGCTCTGCTCACAAATAAATAGGCGTATTTGGCGCACACGCGCAAACAATGAATTTGATTCATAACCCGGCTCCCTGAACCCAAACCTTTTGCTCCGCCCCTTTCAGGTAGGAAGCTGAAGCGTTTCGGAGCCTACAAGGCACTGGGCTTGTCGCCCTCCGTCATGTTCCCGTCGCACTTGTCCGTGCCGGGCGACACTCAGGCCCTGGGCACCATGGCGGGCATGGCGGGCATTCAGGAGATGCAGTTTTCCCAGCACATCAGCGCCATCCTGGAGAACATCGAACCCGACGTGGTGTTTTCGGGCTACGACAGCGCGCAGGCCGACGTCCCTCACATGCTGCTCAACAGCCTCAACAAGCTGTGTGAGAAGCAGCTGCTGTGGATCGTAAAGTGGTCCAAGGCTTTGCCAGGTAAGCTTTCTCGGCGTCGCTGCGGGTCTCGGATTGACGTGCTGGGGGGGGGGGGGGGGGGGGGCTTGGCAATTAATTTGAACCCTTTCAGCGTCAGATTTTTAAATTATATTTTTGGCGGCATGTTGACATAGCAAATTGGATGAGCCCTTCCAGGATTTGCCGTTAAAAATCGATATTGCTATTGATATCTTGTATTGGCCGAAACTTGACCAGTACGGTCGATATACAGTGACCCCACTTCCACGATTCGCAAATCTGAATGTGATTTTCTTTGCTCAGGCTTCCGCAACCTTCACATCACCGACCAGATGACTCTCATCCAGTACTCGTGGATGAACCTGATGGTGTTTTCTTGGGCTGGCGCTCCTTTCAGAACGTCACCAGGGAATATTTGTACTTTGCGCCTGATCTCGTGCTAAGCCTGTAAGTATGAATGCCAGTCAACAGATCGCTTTTTTGGGGGAGTGGGGGGGTTATTCTCACAGGGCGACCCAAAAAGATGGACCGCTATTCAGTTTTTGACTTGCCATTTTCTGATGCAGTATATTTAAATTGGATTTACCGTACAATTGTAGATTTTTCTTGGCAGAAATCGTTCCGATGAGTTTCATGAAAGAAAATAACAAATAAGCTAATTTCATGAAAGTTAAAAAAGAAAACGGTCATCTCCCCCATTTCCAGTAGATCTCGAACTGAGGCGCGCCAAGTCCATAGCTTAGGGATGTAGCTTTAAAAAAATTAAAAAAAAGCATACATATGAGGTTCCCAAAAATGTAAATATAGAAACGTATTCCTGAAATTCACTCATTAAAGTGGGACTCATCCGATGCTAATTTTTTTTTTGGTTATCCCAACAAAATATCTTGCTAAGATTATATTTTTTCCCCCCTCTAAAAAATATGATTTCATGATTAAAACATTATGACTTTGCTCACGAAAAGAGACAGCTCTAACCAATTTTCTTTCTCCGAAATAATTTTACGTTTGCATGACAGTCAAACCTCGGTTTTCGTCCATAATCCGTTCCAGAAGGCTGTTCGAAAACCGAAATTGTTCGAAAACCGAAACCACGCTCTTTTTAAAATAAAAATGTTTACTGAACACGTCTGCTCACAATGGAAAGCAACACGAGGAAGCGTCACTTCCTCGTGTAAGGAAGGCGAGAGGAGTCAAATGGTGCATTCAAGTGCGCTCAGTTTGTTCGAGAACCGAAATTTGTTCGTCATCTGAGGCATAAAAAACTCAAATTTTTGGTCGAAAACCAAATTGGTCGAGAACTGGGACGTTCGAAAACCGAGGTTTGACTGTATTTAGGCTTATTGGCACCTGAGAGACAAGCAAAAAAACAAAACAACCCCCCCCCCCCCCCCCCCAAAGTCAAGGTCAGTCTCTATTTTTCACTCTGTACCTCGCCCTCCTCGTCAGGGAACAAATGCAGAGATCCCCCATTTACGACCTGTGCCTCGCCATCCAGTTCATCCCGCAGGAGTTTGCCAACCTTCAAGTCACCCGCGAGGAATTCCTGTGCATGAAGGCCATCATCTTGCTCAACACAGGTAAAAACTGTTTCGCAGCACCGGCGACCCAAGCTGCAGCTGCTAGCGCAAGTTAGCCTAGCGCCCTCGCATTCCCCCGCTATTTTTGGAAAAGTAGCGTTAGCTGGACCACGTGAAACACAAGACCGCACACAAAGACGCTCGCTTTGTTGCAGCTGGAGTATTTGAACCACTGTGACCTCCGAACGGTTTCTCCCCAAACACACCGTTTTACTGCAGGAGGATTTTCCTGGACATTTTTCTCGTCACATCTTACAGCACCAGCAAGAGAATTCCCAGAACTTAAGTGATCTCATTGTTCCAAGGAATCAGACAGGAGAAGGTGTCAGAAAGAATTTCCAAGACCTTAAATGGACCGCGGCACATCGTCGAAACGGTCGAGTGAAGAAAATATGAAAAATCAGCGGCGTGAACAAAAATTTGACGTCACTCCAGAATGGATGGAGAGAAGAAAACTGGTCAGAGAGGCTGCTAAGAAGCTGACGGAAACAGTGAAGGGGAGGCAGGAATTTCCGGCAAGTACTGGCTGTTTGAGTACGTGTGACAACAATCCACCATCCATCCATCAATTATCCGAACCGCTTATTCCTCACGGGGGTCGCGAGCGTGCCGCAATCTATCCCGGCCGTCTTCGGGGAGTAGGCGCGGGACACCCCGAACCGATTGCCAGCCAATCGCGGCGCACACATAGACAAACGACCATTCACACTCACAACTCCACCGAGGGACAATTTAGAGTGTCCCGTTGACCTGCCACGCATGTTTTCGGAATGTGGGAGTAAACCGGAGTACCCGGAGAAAACCCACGCAAGCGCGGGGAGAACATGCAAACTCCACACGGGAAGGCTGCAGCCGGAATCGAAGCCTGCAACCTATGCACGGTTTAGCAGACGTGCTAACAGTCCACAACAATCGACCGTTCTTCTCGATTTGTCTGGGCTACGTTGTGGAGCAGCGAGACGAAAGCCGACGTAGCTTTATAACGAGAAACATCCGAGCCTGACCTCACACCTGAAATCTCCCCAAATGCGGGCACGCGTGTGGCGCGGGTCCAATCCAAAAACGTCCTTGTGGTTGTGCCCTTCAGTGCCTCTGGAGGGTCTGAAAAGCCAAGGCGCCTTTGAGGAGATGCGGCAGAATTACATCCGGGAGCTGACCAAGGCCATCCACGGGAAGGAGAAGGGCGTGGTGGCCAGCTCGCAGCGTTTCTACCACCTGACCAAGCTCATGGACGCCATGCATGAAGTACCAAAAACTCTTCGATCTCTGACACGCTAATATTTGTAATATTTGACCATGGCAAATATCCCAAAGTATAACCCTCGCCTCCCTGACCCCCTCCTTTTTGTTGTTGTTTTTGGGTCAGATCGTGAAAAAGGTCAACCTGTTCTGCCTGAGCACGTTCATCCAGGCCGACGCCATGAAGGTGGAGTTCCCCGAGATGATGACGGAGGTGATCGCCTCGCAGCTGCCCAAGGTCCTGGCGGGCATGGTGAGGCCGCTGCTCTTCCACCCCAAGTGACCGCACGGTGACTGGATTGCTTTGTCTTTCCTCTTCAAGTCAATCTTTTGCCAAAAGCCGCCCCCCGACCTCCTCGTGCCTCTCCTGCCTTTTTACTCTTTACTGTGTGGGATCAATCAAAAACGGTCTATGAATAAAAATAAAGCGACACTTTCAAAGAAACTCATCCGTATGATTGACAAATACCTTCTGAGGCGACCAACATGCAGGCGGCACACTTGCTCTCGATAAAAAACAGCAAAGTCACGAATGTGCATGAATCAGGACCCAGAGATGGTCAAACCCAAGGCCCTGGGGCCAGATCTGGCCCGCTGCATCGTTGGAGTGGCCCATGAAAGCAAAAAGTCGACGAGTCTCAAGGCCGAATGGAACAATATTAGTACAGTCAAACCTCGGTTTTCGTCCATAATCCGTTCCAGAAGGCTGAAATTGTTCGTACACCGAAACCACGCTCTTTTTAAAATAAAAATGTTTACTGAACACGTCTGCTCACAATGGAAAGCAACACGAGGAAGCGTCACTTCCTCGTCTACCCGAGGAAGCGTCACTTCCTCGTGTAAGGAAGGCGAGAGGAGTCAAATGGTGCATTCAAGTGCGCTCAGTTTGTTCGAGAACCGAAATTTGTTCGTCATCCGAGGCAGAAGAAAACTCGAAATTTTTGGTTGAAAACCGAATTGGTCGAGAACTGAGACGTTCGAAAGCCGAGGTTTGACTGTATAACAATCATAATAATACTAATAATAACGGGCTTGTTGAAAACTGATTTTTCTTTTGTGTCGATTCTCAGTGGCCCAAGCGCTCATGCTCAGCTGCAAAGGTTGAATCGACATGACTGGAATTTTTTGTTGTTGGTCGATATGATTGAGCTAGCGACATGCAGCATACCGGTAAGCTAACCATAGCGTTAACCGTCCACCTGGATTATTGAGAATCAACAAAAAACATTTGTAGCAAGCATGTTTGTATTTTTTCACTTGATATGTGACAATAAGTTAAAAAAAAAATTATTGAGGCAAGTGCGCTTTATGCAAAAGGTGACGTCACCAAAACAGGAAACACGTTGGCGGACTCCCTGTGTGTGCGGCGACGTTTTACTGACGTTGCATTCAAAAGCTGTTCCCATGGGAAATGAGTAGGATTTTGCAATCAAGATGTACCACATCGACAGACTTCCTTTCGGCCAATTACTACTTTCCTACCAGCCAGGTCTTAGGCACCATCTTGTTGCATTACAAAAAGCGCACCAAAAAAAAAAAAAATGCACAAATAGGCTCCAACTTGGAAGTTTGGTGCAAGACAAATGTGGTAGAAGTCTAATTTGTGCAACATAGAGCGCTCGAAATAAATAAATAAATAAACAAACAAACAAACAAATAAAATAAAATAAAATAAATAAATTCCGACTGACATCCTGAGCTCGTGACAACACACTAGCCAAGTTGGGGGAATTAAAAAAAAAATGCCAGCCTTTATAAATCATTGTGTTTATTTAGAGACAGACAGTAGTTGCTTGCAGAGGAAACAACCTCCTCCACGTGGAAATGTTACACAATGCGGGACATGATTCGAATTTCCGCGACGCGCCCGCGCAACTCCTCAACTTTTAGGGAGTTTTCTCCTCATTCTTCCCACGTCGCTCAAAAGCAGCCAAGGCCACCTGACATTCCCGAAATACACTTTCAGCCCCTCCTTCCCTGCCCGGCGGCAGTGCGGTCACACTGAAAGGTTTTCTTCTTTCCAACTCTTCAAACGTCCACACAGTTTTAGAAAAAACAAGAATAATATTAAGAGGGAGGATAATAAAATATGGCGGCAAGTTGAATATAGATATACATTCTATTTGGAGAACGGAAGGTGTATTTTTCAAGAATACATTTACTTTTCGGCGCAGTGGTTCTTCAAGTGCAGTGCATGTACTACTCGTGGTGCACAGGCTCCCTCTAGTGGTATGCCAAAGAATCACTGAATTAAATATTCAAACTGCATCATGTTATCGGGGCTAATTCAGTACACTACATTTGTTTAGTATCGTCAATTTTTTTGGGGAGTTGACTATATTTTCATCGAATCTTTTAAATTAGTTTGTTTTCAAGCGTTTGTTGGGGTAAATGTTAACATCCATGCAAAATACAGTTGAATCGAATTATTTTGTCAAGTACAGTTTTTAAAAAAAAAATTTTACTATACGGAAGCGTTGTGTTCACGTTCAGAATGCTACAGAATGTTACCGTGGCTTATAATATAAAATGAGACTTTTTAGGAATGCTACTTGGAAAATCGAGTATTTTTCCCAAGGTGGCACTCTGTGTAAAAAAATTGCTTTGACTTTTTAACTCCACAAAATATGTCTTATGTTCTTATAACAATTACAACTTCTTTTTTTTTTTTTTAATAGGCAACGTTTTAAAAGACCAAGCACCAGCTGGTGTAAAAAATAAAAAATAAATAAAAGAATTATTTCCGTTGTCGTGTGCAGGGGGAGCAAGGCGGTTAATTTTGCCGACTTGCCGTTGTGGGGTGCGAGGGCTTAGTTCTTTTGCTGATCTCTGTTTTTAACATTAAAAAAAAAAAAAGAAAAAAGGAAAGGTTCATCACAGACTGTTGAAGATCATTTTCCAGGGTAATAAAACTAGTCAAGTGGTTCTCGTGTGTCATTGGAGGTCGTAAAAAAAACGCGTTGCAAAAAGACAAACGATGTCTAGGTCTGATTAAAAGCACATTGGAGGAAGTTTTGTTCAAATAAAAAAAAAAAAAAAAAAAAAAAGGAGGTATAGTTGTCATGTTGTAGCCCCTATCCAAGCAGCTAGACATCACACAGCTACGTGAAACCGGTAGTGGGCGTTTCCATGGATACCATGGAAGGAGGGGGGTTTAAAAGAAAAAAAAATTAAAGATAGACGACGTAGTTTTCAGGGATTAAACCCGTTTTTCCCTGGTACGTCGCTTGCAGCCATCCTGGTTCGACTGACCGGTACACTGCCAGAGAAAAGAACACAGATGAAGAAGATAAGGACAAATGTGGGTCAGAATGTTCTTTTATGAAAGCAGGATCGCCTTACATCCGACAAACAGAAAAGAACAGCGAGGCTTGCACCCACACAAAAATCAGGAAATGCAAACTCTACAAAAAGTCTTATACATGGAAAGAAAGTCGGGCATATTGACATCAGTTTTACAACTTTTCTAATTGCATTCAAATGAAAAGCGAATTATTTTATTTTTTTCAGTGTATAGTACAAATGAGGCGATTCTCGAGGGTGACAAGGTCAGCGCGAGGCAATTAACTGGCACCTTGCACCTCGATTGGTTGTTTTTCCTCGGGCGCTGTGGTTTCTTAGCTATCAAACTAGAGGCACAAGCTGGGTCGACGCTCACACACACAACTGTCAAGCCACAATGATTGTTTTAACAAATATGACTAAAAAGTAAATCCTATCATATGTTTACGTTGGTGACATCTTCCCCCAGATTAACTTTACCGGAAATTTACCGGACATTGGCCATTCCTTTGCAAGCCTATTGGTGTGATGATGTCCGGTTTCCTGGTACCGGTAAACAGGACTACATTGTGGAACTTGATCAGAGCAGCTCTAAAAATGATGAAGTGCTGCGGGTTCGCTAATGCAGAGCCATAAAAAGCCTTTTGCTAAATGGCGAGCAGCATTTGTAGTCGCTTTTTTTTTTTTTTTTTTTTGGTATCTGGCAGCAGGCTCTGCTGGACCAGAGAGGCGCAGTGGGGGCGGGGTTAGCGGGCCCCGGGTGCCTTCCATCACTAGGTTACTGTGACCTGCCTCCCTGCTGTTAGCGGGCCAAGCGGGCTCGTCACGGAAAGGCAATAAAACGAGGGAGACAAAAAAAAAAAAAAAAAAAGGCGCCGTTTGTATTTTAGCAGTGCTCACACTGAAAACTGGGATGAAGCCAAATGGGTTCTAATGAGCCACTGCAGAGCAGATAAGCAACCGGCAAGTCATGAAGTACCAATACTTATTTGACTGTTTTTCGGGGGATCTGTACTTTTCTTGAGAATTGATTTTTCTTGTGACCTTTGTTTAATTAAAAAAAAAAAACAACAAAAAAAGGCTCTTTACTTTTTTCCAGTCTCTGCAGATGATGAAAGCATGTAAAATAAGACAGAAAGAGAGAGAGAGAGTGTGTGTGTGTGTGTGAAGGCGATGGGCAGTAATGATTTAGAAAAATTACCAGTACCTCCAGATAAAAAAAAAATATGTGAACAAAACATGCACAATGTTGCCTTGACTGACAAGCTGAATTCATTTTGCATGCGTGTTTTCGGTAGCGCTCACCATCGGAGAATTGCGCCCCCTGGGGGAAGCTGAGCTCATGGCTGTGCTCGGCCTCGCACGAGTAGACGGCTTGAGCGTCCCTGTCGGAAGAACACGTTTACAAAATGCCTTTTTGAGCATCCATTCAATCTCTTTGATAGCCGGCTAAAAGGTGCGAGTGCGAGTACGCTGTTCGTTTTTTCACGAGTCTTTCGCTGGAGATTCTACTTTCCTATTAGGCGGGGGTTTTAAGCACCATCTTGTGGCCTTTGATGGCATTACAAAAAAAAACCAAAAAAGGACAAAGTTTGAAATGTTTAATTTGTCCTTTTTTGTAATGCCCTCAAAGGCCACAAGATGGTGCTTAAAACCCTGCCTAATAGGAAAGTAGAATGTTAAAAGTTTTTAGAATTATGGTTTGCAGTACTGTATATCTATGGTTTAAACGACTCGTACCTGTATAGACAATTTTGAACTTTTTTATTTTTTTTTTTTTTGGGTGGGGTGGTGTCACTGACTGCCTTATTTTCACAATTCGAGCACCTGGCCTGAAAATGAGTCACGTGTTGTATTTGACATGCCGGTTACCTCCCGAGCGTGGCGGGCCGCTGGGTGGCGGCGTGTTCGAAAAGCTGCGCTCTGGTAGCAACCCTGTGAGAGAGGCAAGAGGAAGGAGAAACTCTGAGACAAGCAAGGAATTCTCCCGACAGACAACCAAGCTAAAAAAAAAAAAAGCACAAAAAGTTTTGCGATGACACCGGATCGTGAAAAGTATTTGTTTTTTTTTTTGTCAGCATAAATATTCCATAAACTCTCCTCCAACATGTGTAATATAATTACTAATTCCTTTTCCAACATTTCCCGTAAAAATAAAGAAGTTGAATATTATCATTCCACGAACAACCCAAAACTTAGCTCCTCCCCCAACATACAAACCTTATCACTTGAACATATTTTACTTAAAAAAACAACAACAAAAAAACCCCCCAAAAAGCCGCCAAATGGTGGCAAAAAGAGCTCCTCTTCTGTAAATGAAGCTACTCAACTCACGTCAACAGTTCTTTTATTGGTTGGATTGCTGAGCATTTCGGCGAATATCAGAGGATAAGGTTTCAAAAAATAAAACGCTGCGAACCAGCAATTTCTCTGGAATTTCAGAAAGAGCACAAAAACGTCAGTTGGGTGAAACTGGATAATTGATCCGTTATGGCACACGAACGCGGTTGAAAATGGCTTTTTCTGGAAAGTCAAGAGTCTTGGTGACTGTTTTGTCCGGACCCGCAAAAACGCACACGTTGGCTTTTCACAGCCAGCATTTCTGATGAAGTGAAAAGATGGAATGACACAATGCGGGACGTTTCCTTCCTTCCTCAGGATTTTTTTTTTTTTTTTAATGCGAGGCGACGTCATAACAAGGTTGCACATGACCCTTTCCGTGTGCCACCGTGACCTGTGAGTCAAGGCGACGCTAAACTGCGAGGTGGCAAGGGGGGGGATGGGGTGTGTGTGCGAGTGCTTTCGCATACACAGATGCGCGTATTCCTAATTTCATTATCTATTATCTTGTTTTTTTTTTTTTTAATACCCTTTTTTTGCAGTGTTAGCGCATGCGCACGCACACACACACACACACACATGCACAAATGAGGAGGAGGACGAGGAGCGCAGTCTGCTGGGTCACATCAACCCCCGAGAATTAAGAGCAGCTCTCCCACCACAGAGGAGAGATCTCATAAATCTCTCCACGCTCGCACGCAGGCCAGAGGTGGCGGCCAAGCGGCCCGACGGCGGCAGAAATGCGGCTAAACCTTATTGTCCTTATTGATGTGTAACGCACTTTAAATCAATATATTAAATATATCCTGCAAGAGCAGAGAGAAAAACACAAATACCCATTGGACACATTATTAGGTACACCTGCAAATCGAAACGTAATGAAAATCAAATCAGCTCTTGGTGTTTATGCTGCGGCTAATTATTTCTAACTTTCCTGGAGTGGCTACTTGACTGCGTTTTGGTCGGTCCTGTTGTGGACATTTCAAGCAGGATGCAAATTTGGGTGACTTGTCAGGCATCTGGAGGCCCCTTTATTTCCTTAAATGTCCTTCTTCAAGTGTTTTGACTCGCATAAAATTCCAATCTTCTGATGTCGATGGTGCTGCGCTCTCCCCTTCTGACAGTCGTTTGCGCGTGCCAAATAGTGAGCCAACACGTTCAGGACGACGATTGAAATAGGACGGGGACTTTATTGGGCGTACTTACACTGAGCCTGGTCTTTGGTATCCGTTGCCGGCGGAGGCTGCGGCGCCTCGCCGCCGGATCGCAAGCTTGGGCGGAAGCTGCGGGTGCTCCGTCGGCTTCAAGTGATCGATCAGATCCAGCGTGGAGAGATTGTGGGCGGACTTTGAGTAGCTCCTTTGGCCTTGAAAGGGAGTTTCTCAGTTTATAGTCAGCGATTTTCATGCTCAGTAGGGAAAGCTATGCAGAGTGGACTCTAAAAAGGAAAGTCGTCTTTTTTTTTTTTTTTTTTTCCCTTTATAGGAAGTATGCTGAAGTGACACATTTCAACTATGAGACGAGCTTTAAATGTGACGGGGTGGCAAAGTTTAGCCTTTGTTGTGTCTGGAAGTTACCTTCAGACACACGCAGTGACTTGAGAGAGGTTGTAGCCGTGAGATCCGGCGGCCTAGGTTCAGGGTGCCCTTGGTGGGGGGCCTTTTTGGGGGCCACGCCGGTAACGGAAGACGCAGTGAGCGCGTCCTCCGACTCCACGTCGGTCGGGCCGGGATCCTCCTTGGAGCTGGATTCGGTGCTCCGGGGCCCGCTGGAGCGCAGGGACGCGGTGTCGGGGAGCCTTGCGCTCTGAGCTTGAACGGAGGCCGGCGTCTCGGCCTTGGAGGAGCCGTTGTGCTCCGACGAGTGCGAGGACAGAGACTCGATGCTGCCCATGGGGGTGCTGCCTGGACTGCTGCTGGACGCGTCGCCTGTGCAGGGACCAGAGGGGAGGCACGCCGGGGGGGGGGCCTCATTAAAATCGGCCTCATCACTTCAAATGAGGAATTGTTCTCCGAACTGATACAGCCTCAGAGGAAGGCGAGTTTTTGATTATACAAAGTCCAGTGTGATTTTCTTTAAAAGAGCAAATCAAGCACATTCATTCAAAAGTGTCAATTACATTCAGAATTAAACTAAGACAAATCCAATAATTAAGTGCAGTTTCCAATATAAATAAGTGCAATACTGTACTGGAATACATTTAGAAACATAGAAATGATTAGCATCAAAGCTGAATCAAAAAGAATGATAAATATGAAATAAAATACAAGAGAAAATGAAATACAAAAATGAAAACACTTAAAAGTAAAATAAAATTAATAACCACGGTGGAAAAAATAATATCCTTAAAGCAGAAAAAGATTACATACTAAACTTAAACTAAAAGCACTCACAAAAAAATAAACTGAAAAAAAATCAATGCTAAAAATAAAATACAAAAAAGAAATACTACAAATAAAATAAAAAACACTAAAAATAAAATGTAAATAGAGTTGAAATACGCCTCCATATTTATCATATAAACAATATTACTGGTCGCTGTAGCCAAATTGTACAGTACATATCCCATATTTTTCGTCCGTACATAGATGGAAAATGCAAATTATGAGAAAAAAAAGTAAATATAAAAATAAATCGAAATAACCTCTATGCTACTTAAACATGTTTTTTTGGAACAATTACCTCACTCGAGTCAATACTGTAGACCTTGATTTATTTTCAAAAGGGGGCACATAGTTTGAACAGAAGATGTCAAAGAACAGACCCCTGTGGGACGCACCGTGTCAAAGCCGCTCACATTCATAACCGCCAATCGAGGAAATGGTGCAGCCCTGCAGGTTTTATTTCCTCTTGGTACTCACTTTCAGCGTCGGCCAAGCACAGGGTGGGGGTGTAGAGGCCGCGAGGCTTCCGGGGGCCGCTCGACAGACAAATGGCTCTGCTCCTGCGGGAACCGGGCCGGTTCTGAGGCTGCGGTGGTGGCACATTGGGGTCTGGAGGCTGATGGAAGATCTGGGCCCCAAAAATTAAATAATACTAATAATAATATTTTAATCCCACTTTTATTTTGACATTGAGAGGTTTGACTCCGTGGCCCACCTTTTTAAAATTCTCAATCAGAATTTCCACCACAATATTCTGGAACTTGATGTTCATCATGGCGGCCACCGTCTCCTCCTGTGAGCGCATCAGCGTGGGCCCGAAGATGACGCCCAGGTTGGACACGGTCATCATGTTGGACTGATTTTGCGTGGAAACTCTGCGGGTGGAAAACATCGGCAAGGTGTGACTCGCTTCTTCGCCGCCGCCGACAAACATCGTTCTTCTCATCGGGTGGGTTCTCCAATTTTTGACACCAAGTATTACTTTCGAGAAATACTTCATGTATCAGCACCAACATTAAAAACGCAATCGATGCATTGGGCCTAAGTACGGAAGAGGATTAGGGTCGGTGATAAAATAAAATAAAAACGATTTAAATATTGATTAATTTTAAAATGCAGACAAATACAATACACTGCTTTTGTCTTCTCTATTCATTGACAAGAATGAAGCGCAATCCTACATGACGAGGTGTTTGATGAGCATCTCCAGCATTTCCTTGTTCCTCCCTGGCAGCTTGTGGACCAAAGAATGGACAGCGCACACGCGGTAGTTCTGGTCGTCCGATTCTGAGAAGGAAATGTTGAAAAAGTTGCAAAATTACAAAATACTGTAGTTCTTTTAAAACGACATATTATGAAGGAGAAAAAAAAATGCTTGTATACAAACAATTGGTTCTTTCGCACTTTTTGGTAAGCCTCAAAGGGACTGAAATTTGTTGCTCTTTTTGTCCCACAAACTTACTGACAGCCATGATGAATTCTTTATGCAGCTTGAAGGTCATTAGCGGCTCAGAGAGACACCTAGAGAATTGAAAAATAAATCAATTAAATGCATCAAGAGAGCCATTGCTTGTCATTCATTTCCAAATCTTGGCAGCCGCTTCTTCCCGTGTGAGTCGGCCGCCCGATTTCCTGATTAATAGCTGTGCCGTCGGTCAGCGAGACACGTTCCGACGCTCAATGGGGATTTGTGACGGACGAGGACGGGGCGAGCTGACCTGAGATAATTCTTCAGGCCGCTGGTGATGGTCTTGTTGTCCCACGTCTCGGGATCCAGGTCCATGTCCGCTGGTGCCTTGGTTGCTTTGAGAAACACGCAGTGGATGTGAATAACGCAGTTGACAACGGCGCCACGTATTAAAAAAAAAAAAAAAAAAAAAAAAAAAAGTGCAATCAAACGTTAAAACACGAAGCTAAACCTAACCTAAAAACTGCTATAATTGTAGATAGTAGTGAAATTATTTTTCCAAAAGAAATCAAAACATACGCTTCCCCAAAAATAATCAAATAACCAAATCTACATCTTACATTTATAAAACAATCACAATCATGATAGCCAAAATGTAAAAAAAACCCATGAGATTTCATTTGAAATATAATTATTTCATTATTATCTGCAGTCGCACGCAGAAATTTTCTTTAACGACGTTTTGTTTTGATCTTGCACTTGACAAATACTCCATATATATTTTTAAAGAAATAAAACTCATAAAAACGAAAATAAAATGAAGCATTTCCGGAATTTTTACAATTTTTTTTTTTTAAACAATCAAATGAACAACCAGTCCTCGTGACCCCACCGTGGCCACCGAGTCGAATCCTGTTGCGCTCAACTAGTGCACCCAACTGGCCTCGCGCGGTTACTTACAAAAAGCCGTCGCCATCAACTTCTGCACTTTGGAGTTGACGCCTCCGATCCTGTACAGCCCCATGGTATTGATGCCTGCATGCGAGAGCAAAGGCCGTGAAGTCGTATTCTCGATTGATTCGTCGTGGTTTTGAAGACGCCTCACCTCTGCTCTCCACCAGGTCGATGCACTTCCGCACAAAGTTAAAGCCGGCCTCGTTCAGGAACGCTGGAATGCAACATTAAGAGCGGTGTGGAGAATTAAGCGCATCAGCCCAGAATTAATACTGCATCAATAACTTTTACCGTCATAAATAAGGTGGCTTCTCGAAGAAGTGTTCATTCAATTGCGTCATATTACAACTTTATTTTCCTCTGAAATTATTTTAAATTCTTATGGAATTTTAGGCGAACACTCCGATTGTGAGTCGGTCTTGTGTTTTGATGAGAAAGTAATAGACTCACTGGCCACTTCATTAGGTACACACACACACTCGAGTACCGTTGGGTACTCGAACTCATCTGACAATGTCACTGTACCTCATGTTGCGACAGGCAGGATTTTTAGATTGAGTGGCAAAACAGAACACGTTAGATATGTGCTAAACACAAAAATAAAGGTCACACTTACTCTCTTCCTTCTTGCTCAGGATGGCAGGCAGGTTGTAAATCTAGACAATTACCCAAAAAAAAAAAAAAAAACGTTTAGAGTAATATTTCTAAAACTCGGTTAATTAAATTAATTATTTTTGGGGGTCACTATAAACTAATATCTGGTCAAAAATTAAAGTACATTTGTAAAAAAAACAATTGTACATGTAAAACATTTTTTTATTGTAACATAAAAAAATTACAAATATTAGAAAATCCAATCAAAATGTGAAATCAATAAACAACATAAAATGATTAAAATGTACAATTTTACATCTTTCCATCATAATCACATTTTGGTTAATTTGCTTTATCTCCTAATCATTTGATGAATGTGCATTGACTACACGATGATTGTATTTGAATAAAAGTGGTACAGAACCATGGATGGATTTATGAAAACAAAACACGTGAATGAATTATCAGTCCAAGGTCAAATAATCTGATTTAAAAATCAAATTCAAGACGGCAAAAAGTGAGAGTAACTCAGGCCCTCCATGTTGTGCATGTTGTAGTTTCGAGCAACAGCCACGCGAGGGAGCCAGTGGCACACGATTGCGTTTTCGGCTCGTTTTTGGTCCACCCGCCTGCTTTGCAGGTTTGTCATTTTGTCCTGAAAAGGTTCTTACCGGCTCCTTGCCATCCATGGCCTCCAGCCACAGCCTCCTGTTGGACTCGGACAGCGCCTGCAGCGTCATGACACCATGCCTTGGGTCATAAAAAATAAATAAATTATATATATAAATAAAAAATAAATGAATAAAATTATTTTGGTATGATGACATTGCCTCTGGGGTGTTTAGAGTTTCTGTGGTCACTTTTAAAGGGCCAGCGTGACCAAATGCAGCTTTGCCGGTGCTTGGCATCCCGCGCGGGATGATTGATTGATTGATTAAAACCCGCATAGTGCCAGCATGATTCACCACTGCATAATTCACCACTGCATACCCAGCATGCATGCGCGTTCTCATCACCTCAACAGCGCGTCACACAAAAGCGCTCGGATGAATTGATTTGGAGGCGCGGCTCACGAGTTTGCTGCATATGATTGATTTCACCGGCATTAAGCATGAATCTGGACACGGAGGGAAACAAAATGAAAAGCAGAAAAGCGGCATGTTTATCAGACTTTGGTTATTTACACAAAAAAAGTTTTTTTTTTGGAGTTCAACATTTGTAATAGGACAATAGGTTCGGAATTTTGGGAGACAAGAAATGTTGGCTTCTTGAATATCGAAATGCATACTTTTCAAAATAAAAGTAAAATTTTTCATTGGGTACAATATCCGAATGTTGTAAGAATAAAGGGGTATTTTTTTTCCAAAAAGTAATCTTGGTAGAATATCTCTCTCTCGATGTAAGTTATAGAAACTTGAAAAAAAGACTTTCTTTGGCAAGTTTACAACTTTTTCCTTTAAAAATATATTTAAAAAAAGATATATAACTTATTCAGTTCATAACTTTCTGCAGACCTTCAAAAAATATTTTATTCATCTAAGACGTTCGGACTCTTTCCCTTCAGCAACATTTTCGCTGTCAACTTTTTTTTCCCCCTGTCGTAAATACTTGTGTATCTCCTATTCATTCTCAGTGTGGCCCGGCCACTCCTTTATCGAACATATTACATTCTAAGTCCACGTTAAAAACGGAAGCCATTTAAGTGCCACTGCTTTCAAATGACATGGTTGTCCAAGTTCAATCTGATCCATTCAAGTCGAAATTGGAAGATTTGACAACAATCGCTGCAAAACACACGCCAAAAGCATCTGCACATTTTGCCCCAGCGAGGCAGCAAACGAGGCAGAAAGAGAAGATGGCGCCAATCACACGGAAGCGGCACACAAAACACACACGTGCAAATGCGACGAGGGTCCACTCACGTACCGGACTTTATAGAACAATCGAAGAGGCCTGAAAAGAGTTCCGCGGCAGACGCCGTTTCTATGTGGACATGAAGACAGAAGAAGAAGAAGAAGAAAAAGAAAAAAAAAAGGGACTGGGAAGGGCTTTTAAACGTCGAGGTTACAGTAATCCCCCGCATATTAAAATTCCGTTGCCTGACGTTGAGTTCCTGCTTTGTTTCGCGATCCAAAATTTGATGCATGAGTGAGTGTTTCATACGCCGCCGCTGGAGGGAGGTGACGAGAAAATAACAAAACAAAATTATGTACTGTGATGCTCTTGGATGTGGGCAAGAAGAGCCACAGTCACAGATTTTTTTTTTTTTTTTTTTAAAGCTGTTTGGTAAACGGGACAACAGTCAAACACAAAAATACAAAATGAGGGCACTCGCAATGAGCTGCTGTAGGCCGCAACTGGTGCCCGGAACTTCAGGTCTCAATTTCACTCATTCAGCACAGAGATAACAGAAAGTACATTAATCACACTTTACAACTACTACTTTCTTTTATGTTGGGGGGGGGAGCTAAGTTAAGCCTGGGTCGTTAGCGGAAATTACAAAGCGTCTTTGCCAGAGGTACATTTATATGCACCTTTCTGGTTCATTCTTTTTCAAAACCAAATGATCTGGAAGCCATTTACTCTTTATGGTCCTGAAAGATGACGTTATAATGAAGTGAAATTGTTTTGGATCATACTTTGTGATACATCTGCGTTTTTAACCTACCAATATAGGCGATTTTAAAGAAATGAGTCAATAATTTGCAGCTTTTCCATTCGTGACAGGTCTCGCTACCGAGCTGTCATGAATAGCGGGGGGACTACTGTATACGCAACAAAGAGGTGTGAGGGGGAATCATGCCAGACTCAAAGGGAAAAGAAAACATGGGAGCCTTCCAGGATGTTAATGGGGGCTGAACAACGTTGGTGCGTTAATTTGATGGAACACAAAAAACATCTCACATGCACTTCAACTGAGCTTTTTCTTGAGCACTGAACAAACATAATGGGAAAGATTCACATTTTTAAAAAGCTACAATCATGTTACTTTTTTTTTTTTTTTTTAAGGTATTTTAAGAAATTTCACACAAAGGCACAGACCTTTCCACCACCTCAACGTCGAAGCAGAAGCGCTTGTCGATGGAGTCCGTTTTCCTTCGGATGCATGACTTGAGTTTGAACATCTCGGGCTGGTTGAGCACCAGACCATTCTAAAATGTAAACGCAATAAAAACAGCCATAAATAATCCAATATTAAAAGCTGCAATGTAACAAACAAACAACACTAAACTAAGCTAAAATAAAGTTGGTTAAACTAAACAAGACTTGAACTAAGATTAACACACTCAGACTGAACTAAAACCAAACTACACTAACCTAAAATTAGCTTAAACTCAGGCAAACAAAACAGAACAAACTCCCAAACTCAAATAAGATAAGCAAAACTAAAATATGCTCAACTAAAACCAAACTGAAGACTAAACAAAAGTGTGCAAAGTAAAGCTAACAGACAAATAATCTAAACCCAACTAAAATAAGCAAAAATGAAGTATACTGAACAAAGATAAACCAAACCCAAAGTATTCGGACCAAAACAAAAGGCCAAACTCAGCAACGATTCAATATGCTAAAAACAAACAATGCTAAACTAAAATAAACTCGGTTAGATTAAGCTAAATTAGGATTAGACCTAAAATAAACTAAAGTGAATCACATTGAAAGTAATCTAAACTAAGAACAAACTAAGCAGAACAGCACTAAAACCAAAATCCAAAATTCTAAGTTAAGCAAAGACCAAATAAAACAAAACTAAACTAAGCTAGGCTAAAACTAAAAGAAAAAAAAGGAGGAGAGTAAACTACCTGCTTATTGCCCGATTTATTGTCTGTATTGCTCATCGTAAAAGTTTTGCTGCTTTTCTCATACGTGCAGTAGTGCCTTGCCCAAGTGCAGCCCAGCGGACCTATGGCAACAAACAAGAAAATATTGTCATCTTTCATCAGGATTAAAAATAAATGGCTTACAGATAGTTTAATTTTGAAAAGAAAATGCAAGATACTGTTAGTTACTTTTTAAATACTTCCTTAACACCACTTTCCTATTATCTGAGTTCTTCAGTGACTAAAGGAGGATCGTTACTTTGATTTAGGAGTTTAATTCCTATTGTGACCTAGCTTGTCAACATACATTTGTATGCATTTTGGCAACACTGTAATTTTTCCAAAACAAAGTCGAACAAAATACGGGTTTCTTCACTGGAACATTTGAGTGGCACTTCCAAACTTCCATGAAATCGTCACTCACGTTTCTCCTGTACATACAGGAAGCCTTCCATGCTCCATCGGCCTGGAGCTTTGTAGTCCTGGTCGGCAGACCTGATCCTCCTCATCAGTTTCTCCACTTCCTGCTTGGTGCTCACAAAGTTGTTGCGTGTCTGCGTGGGGGAGGGATGGGGGGGGTGAGAATTTGTTTGCTGCAGTCGTTCTCTCTGCACATCATCGTGAAACCATCAAGTCAATGTTCTATGTAGCCCCACGAGTATCAACACGGATTGCTGATTAATATTGTGATTGTGGAATGTGAAATAAGAAAGTAACCCCACCCCCTGTCCCCAGCTCCGTTTTTTTTTTATCCACCTCAGGGGGGAGGTGGCCATTTCGCCACTGGCTGAAAATGACATCGCAGTCCCAGTTGACAACAGGTGGCAAAATGGCCGCCTCTTGAGATGGCTAAAAACAAGTGGATTTGTCTGCTTAAGTGATGCTCCCCAGATGTGATATTAATCTGAATCCCTTGTTTAGACTAGTAGGGGAATGTAGAAGATACTGTATCATTGTAAACCAAATTTTGGAATTGACTTCCCCCCCTTTAATTACAAATATCTATCACTAGTTAGCTCACTATCTTGAAAACAAAAACATCTGTCTTTCGATCCATCTATCACGAGCTAGCTAGCTATCTTGAAAACAAAAACATTCATCCATCTATCATCCATCACTAGCCAGATAGCTATCTTGGAAACAAAAACATCTATCGCTCAATCAATCAATACATGCATCCATTGCTAGTTAGCTAGCTGTCTAGAAAACAAAAACATCCATCCATCAACCATCACTAGCTAGCTAACTATCTTGAAAACAAAAACATCTTCCTTTCTGGCTATCTAACATTCTTACCAGCTATCTAAAAGTAAAACATAAAAGAACTTAATAAATGCTCAAGTAAAAGAAGAAATATCTGCAAAATCAACCACCAAAAAAAAAAAAAAAAAACATCGAGTGAGGAAGTATTTGTCAAACTTTATTTGCCACGGCGGACTGCAGTGTGTCATGGCGCTGAGCAGCGAGATGCTGATGCAGCCTTGCAGTGCTATCAGAGCCCTCAGCCTTGCGGGGCGTGAAGAGCAAGTGTAAAATGTCAGCGCGACGGCTGCTGCGTCAGGCCGATTTCCAGGGGCCCTGGGGCTGCCACTGCTGTCGAATGCAGCCTGCTGTTCTTTGACTCTTTACCTTTCTTCTTATTTTATTTATTTATTTATTTTTAATTAAGGGCAGGATATCATAAAGGAGACATGTTAAGGAAAATTTACTTTTTCTTTTTATCACTTGTTCATGGGATGGACAGATTACAACAGAGTTCTGCTCAGAAATACAACAAAGTCCGAATGCATGTGCCCACTTGGTGAAGTGCTGCTTCCATGAGTGAAAATCCCTCCGCTTTTTATGGTAATGCAAACAAAAGTAGTTCTCGTAGTAGCCCACCCTGCAGTAGAGCGGGCGTGGGCGGTGAGCAGTGGCGAGGCCGCCCCCTCAATACTTAATTGCTTAGCAATGAAAGTCTGCCTCCACCAGTGAAAATACAAATTATGCTTTTACTTAGTCTTTAAAAAGCAGCAGCAGAGAAACCTGACGGCCATACAGGGCACGGTGAGATGCGGGTCGGTGCTTACGTTCTGCAGGTTGAACTGGAGCTGTTGCTTGTACGGCTCAAACTCGTGAGCCAGCTCGTATCCCTCGTGGTAGAACGTAAACAAGCCCTGCAGGAAGGCCAGGAGCTGTGAAGGAGCAACGCTGAGGCATTAGCACGCACAGACACTCACGGACACACACAGACACACACAGACAAGCCCGTATACTGTATCAACATACAAATAGGATAGAGAGGGCGCTCGAAAAAGTTAGAGACGAGGTGCACTTCCGTGTGACCCTCTTGGTCCAAACTCCTCCACAGTTGAGCAGCTGCTGGCAATGTTGTTGTTATGCACAGACTACGTCAATTACAGCATCTCGTTGAAAAAAAAAAAATCACAACTCAGTGGTGTTATGCGCGGTACTCTAAATCTGATATTGTTTATTTTAATACAGATGAATCAATCGATTGTGTTTGTTAAAAAAAAACATGGGAAGAGGACTTTGAAAAGATGATCGCGTGATCAATTGCGATTGCAATATTGAGGACAGAAAGTTCAATTAGATTTTATTTTATTATTATTATTTTTTTTAATCAGTCATTCGTTGCGAGCGTGGTCACGATTAAAGTCATAAATCAAGGCAGCGCTGTGCTTGTGTTATTTTTTTTTTTTTGGAACCTGTTCTGTTATTCACTGAAAAACTCCTCCAATTCAATTTTCTCCATTAAAAAGCAAATCTGAGAATCACCGATTTTTTTGGTTTTGGTTTTCCGATAAATGTATGGCAGAGACACTCCCCGAAAGCTTTGATGGGCTTTACGTACGTTAGAAAATGTGACAAAAGGAGCATATGTAAACGACCTGCGTGTTGTTGGAGGTTGAAACAAGCATGGCGCTAATTGCGCCGCCCTAGCTAGCTCGCAGTAAGCTTCAGCTGGCTAGTGAGTGCGAACAAACACGTTGGGGATCGGCTATTCGGTCAGTAATCGTCGCCTCCATGGCGGCGAATAAGACAAATTTCTGACAAAAATCCTCCTCACGAAGGAACTAACAGAAAAATGGAGAAGGCATGTTAATCGCTAAGCTAACCGAAAACGCACACATAATCATTTCAGCCTGAAATTAAGTGCTTGGGTAATCTAGTACACATTTCACTGACCATAAAACCCATCCCGAAATAAGAAATATAATTTATTATAATTTATATATTTATTAAAAAAATTATATCTGCGCTTGAAATACACCAACTGAAAATACCGTTTTGTTGCTCAACACAATGTTCATTTCAGAAACAGAACACTATTACACTGTTGTATTTTTATTGGTTACCAAAATCCTTGATTCAGGTCCCTGCATATCATTGTCAAGTCATTGCTCCGCAAAAGAAAAAAAAAAAAATTTGATCCTTGCCAACTGTTGTGGCTGACGAGAGCGGCTCTCAGTCAAATTCCGGCGACACAACCCCTGATTTGATATTTGGTATGAGCTCGGCTGTATCAAACGCTCTTCAAAAGGATGCGTCATTTTATCTATGGAGAGATTCATCTCGTCACGGTGACCCAGCGGGCCAATAGATTTACATTTCGTTTGGTGAGGTGGGGGGAGGTGGGCCCTGCTTTGCAAGGTGGGTTGACGTAAACAAATGGAAGCCGGGGAAGGAGCGAGTTGAGGGGGATACTTTAAAAGAAATACTTGACTCTCATCTCACGTCTCCAACACATGCAGTACAGTGAGAACTTCATATTACCTGTCACCGTCGCCTATGGAGCCGCGTTGGAAATAACAGCGCAGAGTGCTACGGTTGGTTTTATACCGCACCCTGCGGTGTGAACTAGCGGGACACATTATTAGGCACGCTCAAACCATCCAATGAGAACCGACGCAAGAGCCGTATCAAAAAAGAAACCGACTTCCATTACAAAGATAATGCTCAATTTTGATTGACAATCATTGCATGCCCAATATTAAAATGCCGAGGTTTCATCTCTATAAAGTTTATTTTAAGCATTTCTAAAGTTGTGCACTTATGGAGAAAAAATAACCATTCATCAATTTTTTTTATCATGATTAATTAAAAACAAATAGAGTCTTTCAAAACTTTGTATTCATTCAACTACTCAAAACTACCCTCATTTTTTTAAATTAAATAATAATTTTCCATCTTTTCACTGAACTTTGTTTTTATTCATTATGTCTTTGCCACTGAAAAGCACGATGGATTTTGCCTCGTGTTTGCCTGACACTATGAAAATAAACTTCCCTTGCCTCATACAAACAAGGTGTTGAAAATAAGTTACTTACCGGCTCCACAAACTCAAACTTCTTCTTTTCTTGCACTTCCTGTATTTTGAAGACGTACTCGAGGGACGCGTCATAAAAGAACTGCCTCTCCTTATCAATCTGTGCGTCGGCCTGCCAACCAGCAAAAGTGTCCAGTCAAAGAAAGGTGAGCCCGAGCTTTATTCATCTTGAGATGACAGACAAAGCTGCATTAACTATTTAAAAAACAAAACAAAAAAAAAAACAGGTTTGTTTGGGTTTTACCTCTTGAAGATAAGCTTCTTTCTTTTTGGACGACAGGTTGAGGTGCCTTTCAAGCGTGGAGTAATATTTCTCCGTCTCCTTATCAAATTTCTTCTTCCCGTCCTAAAATAAAAAGGAATAGATAAATAAAAGGAGAACCTACCTCTAAACACCGGGTTTTAGGTCCTGGGGAAAGGGTGATGCAGCTGCCACTAGGTGGAAGTCAAACCACATTCACACTCCACAAGCACATGACGGCAGTCAAGAGAATTGAGAGTCATGAAAGCAGCACAGGACACTTTCATCATACCTGTTGGTGGAATTATCAGAAGCAGTGGTTCATTTTTAGACCAAAGACCACATGTAAAATATAGAATTTTTTCCCCCTCCAAGTACCACTATTATAACCAACACTAAAATACAGTACAGTAGTGTAGTAGGTCTGAGTGTTCCTCAAAAAAAAAAGAAGGTATTATTTCCTGAAAGTATCATTTTAACCCGCTGTAACTTCACACACAGTTTGAACCCCAACACTGGAGAAATTCAATACGACTTATTTTCAGGCAGATACCAGTAGAAGTAGTCCATTTTCGAGCACTCGCCGAAACCAAGTACCGTAATCGATACCACGAATACTTTTGCTACAAAACATTTCTATTATATCAATGACAGATCATTTTAAAGAAAGACCTTTAGTTTAGTTCTAACAAAAAGGCAGTCAATTTGCAGTAGAGAATCAAAGACCACAACAAAAAACAAACAACCTACTCTGAATTTAGGGATTCACTTGTCATAAATTAACCAAAGTGCAAAATAAGATTCCCTGCGTTTTGGATTTAGTTCAAAATAAATTGAAATGCAAAATAATATTGGTTCACCTGTTAAATGTTAAAGCCTGACACTACAAAGTTGGAAAATAGGGCTTGCCGTTATGGCAGATTTGTTTTTCTTTTTTAATCATATTTTAAGTATTTCAGTATTATGATAATACCATTGATATCACAAAATATAGCTACATACATCCAAGTACAAAAATGTAGGCAACAGATGAGTATGGCATACTCTGTATACTTTAACAAAAAAGGAGTAAGTCAAAGACCAATGTTTATGATGTTTAGCATCGTGTGTTAGCATTAAGCTAGCAGACTTTCAGAATCCTAAATTGTTAAGTTGTTAAATATTGTTTGGTGAAATAAATGTAATTCTCTTGGTTTAATCTTCAACTGAGAGTGGCTAAAAGAGCTAAACTAGCAGTGGACCTCTTTTTGAAGAATAGTTCACTGTTTGGCGATCTGCTACTTGTTGTGAAGTTGGCTAGCAAAAAAAACAAAAAAACAAAACTTCTCAGTTGAGATGCCACAGCATAGTTTTTAGTTGACCTTTTAGTGAACTCTAAGGTCTACCACATAAAAATCTTGATACTGTACAGCTATTCGGGAGTTGGGAAAGAGTGAATGATTCTATCATTCCGAGGGGGCACGAGAATGGGGGTGGGGGCAGGCTTACAGTAAAACCTCAACAGAAACATAAATTTAGCAGCAGATCTGCTTGGGGTTAAGAACTTCTTTTTTTCCCCCCCTATAAAGTGGCTGGATGACGTTTGTATTTTCCAAAAATGATCCCTAAGGATCTGACAAAATGTTCCTGAGAGAGGAGCAGGAAATGGACTTTTCATGACAGACGGCCATCTCGCAAGCAAGTAAGACCAACAAGACTCAATTTTTAAGACCCTCCCCCAAATCGGATCCAAATCAGAGGCTTCTATTCTATGAAGGCGTGTGTGTTGTCTGACCTCTTGGGCTGAGGCACAGTAACAGAAAAAAGGGAGGGGAGTGGGCCCTGAGGGGGGGGGGGGGGGGCATTGGAGGGGGCTTGAAATCAGAGCCTGCTTGTTTGTTTTCATTCCCATGGCCCTGATGTTCAGCAAGCCGACTGGACCCACACGAGCGTTCCGCCTGAGCGAGTTAAAACTCACCACGAGACACGACGATGCAACAATTCCACCAGAGCGAGAGAAAGAAAGAGAGAGTGAGAAAGAAAAAAAAAAAAAAAAATCAATAGATAATTTTACATGGCTTCTTATTTCCATCACACCCGCTGTTCCTGGCGCACAATTGATTTTTGTCGGCAGAGGATGAAGGGGTGCTGTTGTCGAGAGAGACAAGCCACACAAACAGGTGTCGAGCTAAATAAACACACTTAAGTATGATACGACGCTGACAGCAAATATATTTCCCCCAAGAACCTACCGTCTACTTTTTCTTTGAGTAAAAAAACAAAACAACAACAAACAAACAAAAAACTGCCGTTGTTGGTAAAGTGCCGTTGACGTGACACTATTTTGGAAGCACGCATGCAAGTGAAGCGAATTCCCCCCGGGAGAAAGAAAACACACACACACACACACACACACTCACTACGGCAATCACAATAAATTAGGAGCTCGGGTTTTATCAGAGGACCCCCGTGGCCAAAGCGGAAGTCTGACCAGCACGAGCCGCACGCCACATGCCGACAAGCCATCTCGCGCTGTGGGGACTGCGCAGTGAAAATGTGAGGAGGTGCCAGTCACAATCTGTCACCCTGCTTTGTTTGTTTGCTACAAATACAAAGCACTTCATTACTTTACCTGAAAAAGCCTGTCAAGTGAATTCAGAGATTTGTCTCTCAGCACTATCCACAAGTTTGATAAGAACTGCACACTGTTCTTTTGGGAAATGTTTTCACCATTTCGGTTGTCGACATGAATATAGTAAGATACATTACAGGCCTTTGTAGCTGCGTGACTATGCTGAAACCAAGCTGGGAGAGGCAACGGCGTTTGTGCGTGTGGACGGCAATAAAAACAAAAACAAAGGATGGCAACACACTGTGTTGCCATCCAGTTGTGCACAATGCCAAGCAATTACAACAAATTACGCACACATTTTGGCATTGACAAAAAAAAGTCAACCGCAATCACTTTTGATGGGAACATTAGCCCCTGCCAACATGGCGGCTATGTAGGCACCTCACTTAAGCAAGGCTGCTACAGCATTCTGGTGCATCTTAGGGTGCGTTTGGGAATGTGCTCCAAACGTGCTTTGCTTCACTCTAATCGTTTGGAAACTCAGAGCATTATTAAAATGTGCCATTCGGTCATTTGGTGTAGCTACCACAAAAACCGGGAGGGACTGGAGCGTTACACCGAGTGCAAGAGCTGCTACAGGGTTCCTCACTCTTCCACTCTTCTTTTTTTATGGATTTTTATGAACTTTAAGGACCCGTGGGAACCCTGTGCTAATTGAGTTGTAACATGGGGTGCGTTCGGGTATTAATAGGAGGGAAGCGTGCTCTAGTGTTCCAAACACACCACGCTCAAACTCATGTTAGGGCGTCAGAGTGAATTTCCGTACGCACCACTAGGGGCCTATTTTCGTGGCCAGCACAATCTGGCGCATGTACAATATTTTCCTAGATGGGCGGATGGAGAAAGGGGCATTTGCGCCATTCTGGGAGTGAACATAATCATCATATTGGAGATTTCACTTCCCTTGATTTTTTGGGGTGTGTGGCTAAAAGAGCACCCAGTGTCAGACTTGGGCGTCCAGCATGAGTCGCCCCTCCTGCACCACGACATTTACTTGAGCGCATTTGTTCCGTTGTGGCTAACTAGCGAAATTGCAAGTTACTTAGTTATACACTGAAATTGCCCATTTGTACCACTTAAAAGTTCATCAAATCAAACAATCGCAATCTTGTAACGAGAACGTTTGTAAGTTGGGGCACTTGTAAGATTTGTGTTTTAATTGGAGGAGTGGTTAATTTTTTTTTTCCCCAGACAAGTACCTGTACTTTCACTCGAGTATGCAGTCTGAGTACTTTCGCCACCTGTGTCGACAGCGGTCTCGCAGAGTGCACCAGGTGCTCTATGATTTGTCCCAGAAATAAGTATGGCACCTACATCACCTTGCGAGGCCTGTCGGATGGGGGGGGGAACAATACAAGTCGGGGGAATCAGACGAAGGAATCCTGCCAAGCTTCAGACTGATGTCATTGTGTGTGTCACTGTGGAAGGTAAAAGGAGGAGCAGAGGGTAGCAGTTCAAGCCCACCCGCGGACCAAAAATAAGGCGATAGCAGCTTCCTCTGTGGCCAGGGCGCAGGTCATCTGAAGCGGGGTCGCCTAGATTGAGTGCCGGCCAAGTGAGAGCATTCTGACTCATCTTTTCGGGCAAACGGAATATTGTGCTTTACGACGATGTCAACACAGAAACGAACCAATTAAACATTAAACTCACTTATTTCATCAGAATAAAGTGTTTCTTTCCACCGTCCACATCAGCGACAAAATGTGCTTTGGATGGCAAAATAATGTTTTTACAAATCTCACCAGTTTAACAATTGTACATTTGAGAAGCATGACAAACTATTTGCACCCTATTTAGTAGTAGTAGTAGTAGTAGTAGTATTTAGTTGTGTGTGTGCGTGCATCATGCCATGCATGCATGTTATGTATGTATATATATATATATATATATATATATATATGTGGGCATGTATCGCTATACATGCACATGCAAATGCCAAAACACTTAACCGTAATATCATGGGAATGTCATGTGATCATGAGCGATCATCCCGTGAAGTGGGGTGTGCCCAGAGTGATAGTCCTTCCCTGAATCGGATTTCAGAACGGATGCAGTAAACGTTCCCTCCACTCATACAATAACCGCAATATGAAATAGTCGCCAGCCTCGAGCAGGGATAGCTACTTAAAAGCGTTGCTGCTTTTACCGCTTGCGGCGCGTTTAACATTTACCTATTTGACACTGTGGCCTTGTTTATCACGAACACGTCGCAGCGAGTTGTTATTGAAGTATCAGATGCGTTACGGTAGCGTTTAAAACCCCGCAGCGCAGCAGAGAAGGAATCTTTGACCCAGAGTGATCCCGGGTGCCCAAGAGTAATCAGCTGGCTGGGAAAAGAAGAGAAACAAAGCAGTTGTAAGCACTCGGCAACTAACGTACTCAACAAATGCAAGCGTACACACACACACACACACACACACACTCTGCTCTACTGTACGACCTGGAAGATTTCCCCATCTGATGACTTTGTACTCCCTCATGAATAAATCGCACGCAAGAAGAGATGATTCCGATGCGGAGCAATGTTGGAATGCCCGTTGTGTGTTTGTATGGAAGATTTAGTGGGGAAAAAAAATGCATTACCCAACGGTATTTTCACAAGATCCAATATGGACAAAAATTCTACAATCAGCAAATATCAGTCGTAGTGCAGATGACCGCTAGGTATAGATCTGGCTTCTCCAATGCGTTCCAATCCACAAGATGAAATTGATTTTAAAGCGCACCATGATAGCGATGGTTCTGAAACGCAGGCCCCGGGATCCCGAGGGTCTGCAAGCGGTAGTGATAAATAAGTAAATGGTTATGTTGTATCATTAAACGTGCATATCTACATATGGAGACCAACAAAAACCAACATACAAAGCAATTACGGCTTGACTCCGTAACTTTGGGCCAAATTAAAAGCACTCACAGGATTATGACCTATCATGTAAATCATTCTCGCATTAATTTTTTTTCAAGAAAAAAAAAAAAAGCACAATGTTGCAGGATTATATTCAGATATTTTTAGAGCGCAGAGGTGTCGTATTCCAAAATAAAAGGGCATTACATGACGAAAATACTTTCCGAGTAGGACTTCAACCCTTTCATGCAACCTGTAACCTGATAACATAAATTGTCCACTGTAGTAACCGCTGTCCCGGAAAGGGTTAACATCATAATCTTATGACTTTATCTTGGAATATGACTATTTCTACAAAAAAAAGAATCTTACTGTCACATTGCAATTTTTTTTTTTTTAAAGTCCTAATGTCATTCAGGGGTTCGCGCTTCATTTTAGGATCATAAGCAGGAAAACGTCTCTGCTGTGTGAGCTCAATTTGTGACCCCCTACAGCATAGGTGTCAAACTCAGGTCCTGGTGGGCCGCTGTCCTGCATGTTTTCCAAGTCTCCCTGTTGCAACACACCTGATTCAAATGAGCAGGTTCAATGTCTGGCTTCCGCAAAGCTTGCTGATGATCTGATCATTTGAATCAGGTGTGTTGCAACAGGGAGACTTGGAAAACATGCAGGACAGCGGCCCTCCAGGACCTGAGTTTGACACCTATGCCCTACAGTGTACAGTGTACGCGTCATTAGCTGTGCAGGTGTACCGTGCCTAATGTTGTGGCCAGTGAGTTTATCATGTGATGAATACAGAGGGGATGAACATTTAAAAAAAAATTTTTTTTAAAAAAAAGATGTATACACCTCGCTAACTTTGCCATTCGTAACAGGGGCTCTAATGAGCCACACGGCCATGGTCTCCTTGCCTCTCATCACCATGGCAACAGATGTCAGCAGAAGGAGGCCCAACGTTCACTTATGTGTACAGCAAATAAGGGAAAACGTCTCAATATCACGCACCGTAACATTTCAGCAGTAAAGCGAACATCTGTGGCCGACGAGGTGTCACCTGCACATTCAGTTGAAATGGCTTCTCCGGAACGGTGACAAGAAATAGGAGGGGGGGGGGGCTCGGTATGAGGCAGCTCATTACAGGAAGCTAATTTGTAGCGAGCGTGGATCACGCCTGTCAAACGGCAAGGGATTTATATCTAACCTTATCGAAAATGCCGGCTATATTAAATTTTTTTAGCCTGCGTTTGTGAATAATTGTGAGGGACTGGTGGCTCGCCCCAGAAATGTTCCGGGTTCGGAGTCTTGCTGGTTCACAATTTTTTATTTATTCATTTTTTTGGTGTACAGTTTCAAAACTGTAATTTGTTCGGCTTGTCAATTGTTTCAGATGTAATTCCACTGTCAACCACTAGATGGTGGCACACTTGCATTACACTGTGTGAATGTGAAAGACGAGCGAGACCGGCAAACCTGATTTTCCTGCCGACAGAGAGGGACGGCTGTAGGTTCATTTTGGAATGTACATCTTTTGGGATTATTATTGATATGCAGTGTTTGGCGAGATTAGGAGTTAACTTTGCAAATTTGAAAAAAAAAAAAGAACAAAACAAAGAGTAACGCATGCGCTGGATACTACTCCTTGATTTTGTCAGTGCTTTGGCGTGTGGGTACATTTGTGAATCATAAACCAGGAATAGGCTGGCGTTTGCTATATTTGTTTAAAAGTTCATGGTCGCGGTTGCGTCATATACAGTACGTACGTTGCAATTATCACATTTCAAGCTGAACATGAAAAAAGGTAAATGTCACGTCCTCCAGAGATCCAAAGTAGCCATGAACTATCTGCGGTGTGTGCACTGACATGTTTTAATTAGCAGTGGTCACATCCCCCGTGTGTGTGTGTGTGTGTGTGTGTGTGTGTGTGTGCGCGCGCGCGCATTCATTCCTCCACACTCAAGCTGATGATGGACCTCAACAGTAACCCTGCTGACGAAATCCCTCAACCGGAACATCATAATGTGATTATTTTTTTTCTTTTTCTTAACCACGAGCTAAAAGGGTCACCCATGAATCTGAAGCTCCTCTGCTGATTCCAGGACGAAAGTTAAAAGTAGCACAGCCCCCCCCCCCGCTCCCTCAAAAAAGAAATAAATAAAATAAAACACACACACACACACACACACACACACACACACACACACACACACACACACACACACACTTTTGAGCAGCTTAACTCTGATACATCTCAGTATGTGTTAAAAGGAAAAAAAAATGACACCATGAATGAAAGTACAAATACAACGACTTCAGTCTTTATGACAGTTCTTAAAATATATTTTTGTGTGGGAAGAAGACTAACAACAGGGGGTGGAGGCGGATTAAATATTTCACGTACTAAATCCCCTTTTGATTAAATAGCGGTGGATATTGGATGTAATGATCGAAAGTGAACATGGAGAAAACGAATAATGAGAAAATCAAAATTTTTAATCGTTACATTTTCGAAACCACTTGATATATTCACTAGGGCCTGACCGATTCATTCTCTCTCACTAAAGGACAAAATATCAAAGCATTGTAAAACAATCCAATGTTCATCCTGCAAGTCATATGTTTTGTTGGTGTAAGCTTGAAGGGAACAAAAAAGAAATTATTCTCTTGATATTTTTTAATCAATCGGCCAATTAATCAATTATTGGAATTTTACTCTAATTAGTCTCCCCACAAAAAAAAACAAAAAACATGTCAGTTCAGCCCCAATCTTTACGCTCTCTTTTATTGTGTTATTTACGAGGCTGGAACGGATTAATGGAATTTCAATTCATTTCAATGGGGAACATGTACTTCATGTGCAAGTAAATTACATTCCAGTCTAATAGGTCACACAAAACAAATTACATTTGTAATTTGAGGCATAAAGTGCATAGGATTTGCATAAAAGCAATTACAATAGTCACTTTTCCATCATATATTCCTTTTAACGTGCATGTCCTCTGCTTAGTTGTAATTGTTATGCCAACAGTGTGTGTGTTAAGAAGCTGTCACGGGACCGATGTGGATTTCCCTGCAGTGGTGCAGTTCACGCGCCGGCTCGCCGTGAGCGTCACGCATCAGCACCCGCCGAGGTGAAGCATCCATACGTGACCTCGAGGGATTACTCGCAGTGCCGCCAAATAAGGCGCTAACTGGAAGGGGGCCATGTGGGGGTTGGGTGGATGGTGGGAGGGGGGCGGTCAGAAAGGCCGAGCGTGGCTCCGCATTCTCGGAATCGTGTAAAAGTCGCCACTCGTGATGGCCGGCTTTTATCTCCCTCCAGTCCGAGCTAATGTTTGGCGATACGAGAGGAGAAAGCCATTAGGAGGAAGTGGGCGGAGTTCAGAGTGACACGGGGAGCGGGCTTCTAAGGAGCCGCTCTATAAACATGTGCAATAATAACACTGAAAAGTGGAGTGCGGGGAAAAAGTGGAGGCAGATCACCCGAGGGATGGAAATTCATAGATCTTATACATATAATTATAATAATAAGGAGAATAAAATGACAGGTTTCATGGAGGATAAGGAATATATGTCTATGAGTATATTATGCATTGACTGCTATCGATGCGAACTGTCGGCACGTCAATGTCGCTTTGCGTCGTTAAAGCTAAGCATTTTAAAAGTATTCTTTCAAGCCTGGGTTACAGTTTCAAAGGAGAAGTAGGATTTCAAATAACGGTTTCAAGACAGTTTCAAAGTTCTCTGGTGGAGGGTAATGCATTAAATAAAGAAGGCTACGTATCAAAGGGACAGGCGGACTCACAAGGGATAAGAAGACCACATAACGACGGCGACAGGGCTGAAGCGAGCGCAGAGACTCGGCGGGGCGCCGTGGGAACGACCACAAACACGGACGGGGCCGTGCTTTCATTTGACGGCTCCGCACTAGCCGGGGAATGAAAGCCACGTTCCTGTGAAGCAACAAAGCAACTCTGCGCTTTTTACAAGTCATCCGCGGGGGCCCGAGGATGCCCCGCAGCCAGCACTTTCGGCCCCCTATCAATCCTGTGTGTCCACTCGGGTGTGGAGCATGTAACCGGATTACAGTAATCTGATTAGAAAAAATGGCTCATACTATAAATTAGATACTGGTGGGTTGGCACAATAAGATTAGCAAATCTTATGAAAAAAAAAAAAATGCTGGTCAGCAGGATTGTGGAGAAGTATCTTTGAAAGAATGACAGTGACCATAAAAGGATTTTTACTGCAAATAGACATGAAAGTAGAAGGACAGTAATCCCCCAAGATTATGGATCGAGCCCCCTGAGAATGTCCATCATTTCCTATATTAATAGTGTCAACTGTACAAATTACGATTCCCAAACACTTGATTTCAATTTTATATTTTGTCGTTGTGTATATTGTAAACTGTTATCTTGAGAAAATATGTTATATTTATAATAGAAAAAATACGAAACCCAAGTGGCCAGCCTGAAATATGATTTGCTTCTGCCTGCGCTATTCTGTCACCAATCTTTACGATTATTGGTTGTGATCGTGTGAATTTGTGGAATGTACAGTCCGACGACAGGATGAACAATATCAAACATAAATAAATGGGAGAAACAACACATCGTTAGGCTGCTAGCAGAATTGCCCGCCCAAAATTGTTTCGTTCTCCTTTTTCCAAAAAATCTTCAAATATGATTAAGGCAACTATTTTTTAAGCGAATGATCTGCAAAAATGTCCCCAGCAATATTAAAATTCATTTCAGGTACGATCTTATATGCATCATTTGTAACACAGTGTAAATACAATAATCGGAACCAAACCCTGCCACAACATTTCAACGTCATTTACATCTGGACCCCGACTTCTATTTCGGGATGCCGCATTTCATCGCCTTGCAAAACGACACTTGCACGATTCATCAAGCAAAGATTCAATCTTCCGGGTGACTTGCGTCCCGCACAGCGTGATGCTAAGCAGCTAGCGCTCCATAGCGGAACGGTTCGCTTACCTTGGCGGCGCCAATCTGCTCCTTGCGAAATCTTTCCAAGGGCGTGATCAAGACATCGTCTGCGTTCTGAATCTGGGGGGGGGGGGGGGGGGGTGACAAAACAAAAGCAGACAAATGTCAAGCTGTGTTCTTCAAAGAGAGTACTCAAACTGAAAAGATCGCTAATTAAAAAGCTCGATGTAGCTGTCATTGCGCCGCAGTGTTCCGCAGAGGCTCCGCAGCGAGTGTGACACGTGAGCTCATGCAGTGGAAATGATGCCAAGCAGAGCATTCAATTGTCATTTATTATCGAGGTATGTGTAGGGTTGTAAAAGTTTGGGTTTGAAACCTGGGTTGCGGTTTCCAGTTCGTTTCACGTTAGGGATGTGGTTTCAAAGTATAATTTTGGAGTGAAGGTTTTAGACAAGGTTTAAGATTGCACACCTGCTCGGGGTTTCGATTTAGGGTTTCAAGCCCGAGCGAGAGTTTCAAATGAGGTTTTCAAGCCTGGGGGTTTGGGTTCCAAATTGGGGATTTCAAATTATGATTTCAAGCCAGAGTTTGAATTTTCACAATAGGGTTTCGAGATTGGCTTGCGGTTTCGAAAGCAGAGTGAGGGTTTTAAAGGATGGTTCAATTTGGGGTTTTCAAAATGTGGTTTCAAGCTTGGGTTATGTTTCAAACAAAGCTTTAAAGCTTAGTCCAGGACACAGTTTGGGTTTTGAAGTTGGGTTTCCAAAACATGGTTTTAATACTGCGTTACAAAGGTTAGGATTTAAAATTCAGGGTTAACCCTTTCAGGGACAGCGGTTACTACAGTGGACAGTTGATCATGTTATCAGGTTACAGGCTGCGTGAAAGGGTTAAGGCCAAGGTTTGGGTTTTCAAATTAGGGTTTCAATCTAGGGTTAAGGCTTTTAAATTAATATTTAAAAGCAGGGTCAAAAAATTCAAATTGGAGTTTTAAGACCGCCTTGGGGTTTCTAATCTGAGTTGGAGTTTCAAGTTAAGGTTTCAAACAAGATCCTTGTGAGGGCTTTTTATTTGTAATTTTTTGTCAATTTGTGTCTTGCTTCAAACTTACAGGTTAGGACTTGCGTATGCCTTGCACATAACATGACCTTCTTCCACCTCTGATTTGAAGAAATATGGCCCGGCGCTACGTCGATAAACCTGAGGTGCATTTCACATTCGGGAGTCCTTTTTGTCTCCCCCCCGTGCTATCGGGGCTCACCATCCGGAGTGTCTCGCGACTCGTTAGGCCCAGAAACAGATAAACTGGAGATGTATTGCCCCATTTACGGCCCACGTTCAATCCTTGGGTGGCCGCGCCGGGTGAAGGTGCCGTTAGCGCCTTGGAAAATTCAACGCGGGATAGGCTTTCGTCCATGGTGAATCGATGACATCAGAGCAACTATGCTAAGGAAGGGGGGGGGGGGGCACCGACAGGTCTGTTAGGTTGATGGAAGTGTGTTATTCCGCGCGGTGAGAAAAGTAAAATAATTCATCGAGGCAGCAGATGGGGGAGGTGGAGGTAGCAGTTTGTTTGGTTCGTTGGTGTTTCAAGAACCCACACCTAACAAAAAAAGGACTAATTGAATTATTAGCATGCAAAAATAAATAAATAGGAGTTAAAAATAAAGGTTTCAAGTCAGGGGTAGGGTTTCAAAGTATGATTTCGAGCTTGAGTTGGCGTTTCAAACAAGGGTGACAGTTTTAAATTGGGGCTTCAAATAAGGGTAAAAGGTTTGGGTTCATTTCAAACTCTCATCCTGACCCTTTTGAACCTGAGTTTCAAGTTAATTTTAGGTAATAAAACTGGGTTCAGGTTTCAAAAAGAAAATGTTGGTTTCAAAGTAGGGTTTTAAGTCCGTGTTAGAGGTTCAAGTTATTGTGAATTTTCAAAGTAAAAGAGCAAAAGAATATAAATGACATCATTTTAAAAAGTCGTTTTCTTTTCTCTGTAGCAAACAGCCTGGTGATTGGGGACCTCTGAGCTCCAGAACTCGATTCCGAGTTTTTATTTTGCATCATTAATCACAGCGCAATTTTAGCATCCCGAACATCTGCCAGGGCCTACATGGACACTCCAAGAGGAGCTTTGGTCCTTGTCGATTGCCCCATTCTTTATTTTAATCACCACAAATGCAGTTTCAAATGGTGGCGGCGACACAAAGGGCTCCAAACGTCCTTGCCAGACCTTTTCCAATATGTATAAATCATCCTATCATCTGCATGCATCTGCCGGCTAACCCCAGGACGTCTGTCAGATAGGTCATTCATATACATGCAAAATAGCAGCGGGTCCTGAGATGGACCCCTGGGGTATCCCTCCACGACCGTTCTCGGAAAATTGTACTTGTCCCCTGAGGTGCCAGTCAAAGCAATGCAGAAAAACACAATTTGGATTCCAACACACTGTGGGGAACATTACGAGAAAACGTTTTTAGTCAGCGTGATCTCACAGGAAATCTTCAGTCCAACACAAATGAGCCCAAGCACAAATAGCAAATTCACGCCAATAATTCATGCTACCTGAAAGTGATTATAACGTACATATATTATTTCAACCATAACTATACAACAAACTATGTCCCCGTACCTCGCTAACAGAATTTCTAACATCCGCATACACCGTTGCATTCTGAAAATTACACATATACTGGTGACACTCATTAATAAAGTACATGGCTTGAGAACGAACCAACCTATGCTATAATCTGGAGGCGTGTCTTGATCATCTGTAGCGTTTTGCTTCTTAAACATTAGAAAACTAGGATGCATGTTTTTTTTCCTGCTGCAGCGCGCATTAAAATGTGGCTTGGTTTTAAATGTGCAAACGGTGAGGCTTCAGTGACAAATTGGCTGAGGCGATAGCCTTTTTCCCTTCACACTTACTGGAATATTGGCCTAGCACTCATTAGCGTAGCATGTGATGCATGCACTCCATTGGAGATGAGGTCAGCCTTTTCGTCACTTGTTTTCTTCGCCGGGGGTGACAATTTCATTTTGGCATCGTCTGTGCACATGTATACAAAAAAAATAAAATAAAAAATAGCGCAGTATGAGGGTCTTAAATCACAAAATCACGGCATAACCACGAGAGCGTTTTGCGCGAGACTCCACCTGAGATCGTCGGAGGACGTTTGGCGGTCGTACTAACGGTTTGTAATCCCACTGCCGCCCCACCCCCCCACGAGTCGCGGTGTTATCTACGTGCACCGGGAGTAATCTGCCGGTGTGCTAATGTCGTTTCCGACGCTTTATCTCCTCTGTGCTTGCTCGTCTAATTGAGCCTGCGGTGTGTGCCGTTGCGCTTTTCCAATGGAGACATCTAATAGCGCTCGCTTGTCCAATTCCACTTGAACAGACAGGACAGTTAAACACGCAGCTTGATAAGGGCCAGAGATTAACGCCTGCAATGTAAACGTGGAGGAAAGAATGTGTACTTCTCCTTAGCTTGTAATCAGTTGCCCATGCAACCTCAGAACATTTGCATTTTTAATACATCTCAGACCGAAAAGGATGGTCGTAAACCGCCATCAGGGAAGATTTTTTGTTTGTTTGGTTTTTTCCCCCCCAGAGGACCACCTCAAAAACAGAACCTTGAACCTTTCGACAATGAGGCAGATGCGAAAAGCACACACCTGCTACTGCTTTCCCATCATCTGCAATAGATTTTAGTTCAAAATGGTGAAAACCCATTCAAATTGGAAGACTCTGCATAAACACACTCGATGATGCTTGTTGCTCGGCGACCGGTGGTCTAATGCAAGTAACTGTGTGTTGTCAAAGCTCTGGCTGAGAGGAAATTGGTGTCAAGGAAGTACAGGTATGTTCAATTGAAACATCCTAAGATATTAACCTCCGTGTTTGTCAGAGAGGTACCAAGTTTAGCCTGGGTTGTTAGTGGAAGTACTGTATTTTCTGCATTATAAGGCGCACCTAAAAGCATTCAAACTTTCTCAAAAGCCGACAGAATACACCTTATAATCCGATGCGCCTTACATCCATCCATTTTCCGAACCGCTTGATCCTCACTAGGGTCGCGGGGGGTGCTGGAGCCTATCCCAGCAGTCTTCGGGCAGTAGGCGGGGGACACCCTGAATTGGTTGCCAGCCAATCGCAGGGCACACAGAGACGAACAACCATCCACGCCCACACTCACACCTAGGGACAATTTAGAGTGCCCAACGAGCCTGCCATGCATGTTTTTGGAATGTGGGAGGAAACCGGAGCACCCGGAGAAAACCCACGCAAGCCCGGGGAGAACATGCAAACTCCACACAGGGAGGCCGGAGCTGGGATCGAACCTGGTACCTGTGCACTGTGAAGCCGACGTGCTAACCACTGGACTACCGGGCCGCCCTGCGCCTTACATATGAATCAATATTCTGATTTCTTGCACGTAGTATTTTAAATGTTCTGCAAAGCGCTTTGTTATAGCTGCAGCGTTTGTGAAAGCGCTATATAAATAAAGCTGTATTGTATTGAATTCCCTTTAGCGTAGCTCCATCTAGGGGACGCATAACAACTGCGGCCACTATTGTTGTGCGGTGCGCCCTATATATGAAAACAGTTTTACAGTAGGTCATTCGTCGAAGGTGCGCCTTATACTCCGGTGCGCCTTATAGTGCGGAAAATACGGTACTTGTATATTTTCCGTCGATATTTTTCAAAATCATCTGTCATCCACTTTCCCTCTAGAAAGACGAATTTGAAATAGAAGTATTTGGATTTGACTTTACCACCGATTTGATAGGCCGGATGTGATCGGCAGATATTTTGCAAAATAGGTGATTGGTTGTAACGGCCATTATTTGCCAATCCACCAATGATGTCTACTCGGAGCCGCAAAATAAGACATTCCAGCAAACACAGTCTCGTAGACTCCGGGGGCGTTCTGTGCTGCCATATTTACGGTTTAAACTGCCGCAAATAGCGGGGAGCTTTACGAGCTGTACGTGCGTTTCATTGGGCAGCTCACCCCGGAAACCCTTGCAATGAAGCAAACTGGATCATGCCTCAAACGTCGCTCATTCAGTTCACAGCACAAAAACATCCCAATTGAATCCAGTTGTCTTTGCAGTAAACCAACTGGGCAGATTTACACCTGAACTGAAAGCAACCTTATCCACGGCTCGCCAGCTAAGTCGGCATTGTTCCGGATGCCCTCAGCAGCCGCTTCTCTCAAACGGATTAAATCCGCGATGCTCGAAAGGACGCGGCAGCAGCGCTGAAGAATTTCATTACGGAGCAGGTGCGGCGGAATCACAGCGCGCTCAGCTTCTGCCGCTGAACGTGTTTTTTCCTCAGACCACCAGCGGCTCATTAAACACTACAAAGTGCACAAAGGGAGCCCGCGCTAAGTGTCACGTTGAGTCTTTCATTCGACTGCTGTGCGGAGAGCTTTGGAAACCGTGTGTAAAAGAAATTGTTTGCATCTCTTCCTACGCAAAGAGAGACAACAACCGCGTTATGCAACTTTACACTTCTTAAAATAACACTTTGTGGTAAGTTTACAAAGAACCGTTTCACTTTCACAATGAAAACAAATTGATCCGCAAAGAATGCGATTACATGCATGGAGTCCTGTTACACGGGAGGTAGAAAGGGATTTGTGCAAAAATAACCAACAGGGAATAGACCTCAATCATTATTATTTAAAAAAAAAAAAAAAAGGGATCTTTCCTGCTCATCATGTCAAGTCTTCATCGCTATCAACCGTTTATTAAGTTGAAAATCAAAATTAGGAGGCGAATCTCAGGTTGCCATGAGTATGAGGGAGAGAAATAGTGGTTGCATTATTTGAAGTAAATTGAAAGTAAGTTCCACGAGACCATTATCAGGAATCGCATTTTGCATCCTTACACAGGATAATAACTACCGTAATTCCACTGCACACTGTATAAAAGCCTTTTTCCAAATCCATTATTAGCCATGTTGTCCGGGGCATATTTATGACTCATTATCAGTAACGAGGAGCAAGCTCTCAGTCTGATATTGATTTTGTTGTTTTTTTTTAAGTCAAAGTGGTTCCTGCGAGCAGGCGGTCTGCTGAGCCAATAAAGTGTTGAGAAGTCAAGAGGTGACAAAACAACAGCATTTTGCAGGAACGAGCAAAGTGGATATGCCATGTTCAGCTAAACATTGATTTAGCAGAATTGGCTTCAATTCAAAGAGGGGAAAAAAAAAAAAAAAAAGAGTGACGTGGAATGTTTTGGCGAAGGAAGGACGGAAAGTAAGGATGCATGGATAAAAAGCGGGTCTGAGGAATGGACGGCATAAAGGAATCTAGGAAGGCGGGAAGGGAAGAAGGAAGGATCTAAGTATGCATGAATAAAAACAGGTCTGATGGAAGGAAGACGGGAAGGAGGGTGGAATGGATGGAAGGCAAGAAAGTCGGTTTCAGGAGAGGGAGGAAGGAAGAAAGGATGCATAGAGTACATAAAAGGCAAGTTTGAGGGAAAGAAGATTGGAAGGAAGGAGGGGAAAAAAGGAACCAAGGCAGAAAAGGAGATTCAAGTGAAGGAAGCATGGGTGAATAAAAAGTAGGATTGAAAAGAAAGTGGACAAGAAGGAAGGCAGAAAAGTTGCTTTAGGGACGGACGAATGAATCAAAAGTAGGTCTGAGAGAAGGAAAGAAGGAAGCAAGTCAGGGTGGGAAGGAAGGACGGCCAAAAAAATAGATCCAAACAAAGGAAGGATGTCAGGATGAATAAAAAGACAGTTTGAGGAAAGGAAGGAGGTGAAGAAGGCAATGAAGCCATTTATTTTGAAGAGCCGCGCAAGATGAAACAATATTCAAATGTTTCGAGATCATCGCTTGTGGTACATGTCCCCTTTTCATGTATCAATTTGAACCGTTCTTAGGCATCATCTACTCGCAGGTAGGTCGGCATTGATTCATCTCGACATCAACGCGAAGTCATCGGCTGCAAAACCGTTTCCCCCCCCATCCCTTCGTCTGGAGCCACATTCCCGCTAATGATCGCCGGCAGCACGGCATAAAAGAAATATAGGGGCCGCTCGCACCTATAATCACAACGACAGACGCCGCGCCCTGAAGAAATTAGCCTGGCTCGTTAAAGTAGTCCTAAGCACGCGCGCCCGCCAAATGAACGCCTAATAAACATTCCACCCTCGTCATTACGATCGAATAAAATCCCCCATTTCATGCCGAGGGTGTGAAATGACCTTTATTAAAAACGCTCGGCGTGTAGATTGGTTTCGGGACGGGCGGGGTGGGGGGGCGCGGCATCGGAGACAAGTGAGGGAGGGCGGAACCATGCGATTGTACGGCTAAATATTTATCTGTTCCACAAATGGCACCTGGAGCAAGGTTAGTCGAGAGCTATTTCGTCACAAACGGAAAAACCTTGACAACTGCCGATATGAACTCGTTCACTTGCCAGGCCATTTGGGAGCGTTTTGACTTTCCAGACTCATAGAGGCGCCTCGATTAATCGGCAACGAGTCGCTGAGCAAATTCATCGATAACTTCGTCAAGATATTTCTTGAAATCTGCGTCAAAAATTCATTTCAAGACGGCATTATTATTCGATTCACCAATTATTCGACAAAATAATCATCAGATTCATCAATTATTAAAATAATGAATTGCAGCCCAAGAATATTATCTTCTACGGCAATATACTGTAAACATAGAATCTCCCAAAAACAAAGAGTAGACTCTCTTCTTTCACCAGAAAATCAAAGATTGTCGTTCTCTCGTAATCGGTAAGTAGAATTTGGGTTGGTTTCACCTAAAATAGCGGTTTGTGACCTAAAAGGGGAGAGAACCGGCATTTTCGGAACAGAAACAAACATGTCGACAATGACTCAGACAATCAATGACACCTCAAATTATAACACAACAAAAACAAAAGCAAAGCTTTTGTTGGGGAAAAAAAATCATTTCATTACAGATATGCAACTATGTTTCTGGTATATTTATCATATAAAAAATATGGACTTATTTTAGGCGGCTGATTAATTTTTTTTTGCAATTCGTGGCACGGCTCCAATTTCGGCAAAGAGAGCCCCCCTCAATGTTCGCACCGTGAAAACAAGGATACCGTGCTCGTATCCGAGTAAAAACGAGGGCTAGCTTAGCAGTCCGCCGTTTGTAACCACAACTGTGTTTAATGTGATACAATTATGTTTTTACCGCCTTATATTTCGCTCACGAGCGACTATCCAAGTCGGAAAGGTCAATGCTGTGCAATTTCTCTTTATATGTGAAGCAAAGCCTCCCGAGTATGAATTCTTCATGAGTGAGTCGAGAAGGAGCGTAATAAAAATAAAAAAAAACGGTGTTGCTGCAATACAACACGGACAGTCGACGTGACACGCTTGCCTCAGGTTGCATTGGCGAGTAAGCCGTTGAACAAGTGCGCAAAGCACCTGATATGAAGCTGCTCTGTGGCTCCCCGGGGACTCTCACCCATCCCGCGCGATTCTTTGACTGCGTTGAATGGAGAGTTTGGGGGCTGATGCCGATCGCTTCCCTACAGCTGTGTGATGCGCCCAACTGAAGCAACAGATTCCTTGCTGCATGCTAGCTACGCTGACATTAAAGGGCTACGCACTCCAGTGTTGTTGGAGATGTAGGCTATAGAACTAAAGAAAAAAAAAAATCTGCCTGCAGTGCAGAACATGGTAAATATTGCTCAGCTTTTCTCACTGCGATATCTTTGGTGCAGACACCGCAAGTGGATTGTGTTGTTTTATGGCTTTAATGTGGCAATATTGTCACTTTTAGCGTAAATTTTTAGCGGCCTTTTTTCGTAGACAGGCACACTTGCGCGTATTTATTTTCGCGCCGTTTGGGAATTTGGCACCTCATTAGGCCTTCCGGCGCACTGAGGGAGTTCTCTATTATACAGCCCCAGCATACCTGGCAATTTGGTGACGGAAGTTAGATTAGACTTTAGACCGGGTGAAAGCAGGTCTAAGTTGTGGTGCAGGTTGTGAAATGAGATTTTGGTAGGGGGGTTGCGGGATGGTTGGGGTGGTTGTCACACAGACGCACAATAGTGAGTTGAAGGTGGTCTCTGAGCGGTTAAACTTACATTATCCGCGAGTGAGGGTAACCGCGCGCCTCACCTGCGTTGACTATGTTCACTCCCACAACGGTGCAAACACCTATTTCTAACCATTGTACGAAAATACCCAAAAATATTCGACTGCGCGGAGGTTCTCAGTACCACTCTAAGTTCTTAGCAGCTGTGGCTAACGTTGGCTTGTTTACCGTGCTAATGCTAGCTTCGCGATTACTATATGCATTATTGCTGCAAGCATGCTTATGCTTATTTTTATATCAATTCCGTTTCCATCTATGCATAGCTATACTTGTCATCCTTGGTTTGACCGCACTATAAGCCCAAGTTTCTTCCTAGAAGCCACTTGAAATGGGCGGACACATTGAGCACAAGGTGAAGGTTAACTTGTGCCACCAGGCCAAGGCACTTAAGTGGATGTAGGATCAAAAATGTTGCGCCAATTTAAGTGCGCCAACTCATGTTACAGAGGGTAAGCGTAATTTCACTTCTTGTCATCATGGGTTCATAGGTTCAGCCACTGCTGAAAACGGGAGCAAGTTAATTTTGAAGCCAGTTGAACCGTAACACCGGCCCCTTCCGACAGAGTTGGTGCATTTTCACTGCAATCCCCCACCCCTCCAGCCCCACCCCACAAATGCCGATACTTAGAATTGATGGTATGGAGTCATTTCGGTCTGCTAAATGTCATTTTACTGTCCCGGTAAAAGTACTTGGTGCAATATGACAACAACAACAACAAAAAACAAACCAAAAAAAAAACATGCGGGAATGATTTAATGGTGTTTAAATGTATTTAAATGAAGAAAATTGCGCAAAAGGAGATATGAGCTTGAGGTAAACAAATTAAACTTACAAGACGTGCCTTTGTCAAGAAACACCGAAATCAAAATGACATGTATTTTGATGTCATGGCCAGTCAAAGAGTCGGTCAATTATTTTTGGGAAACCATATTTATGAAACCCATACCTCGCAGTCGAGTTGGAGCTTCGTGGTTACGTCGAATATTTGACTTTGCATGGTTGAGGTTAGGGCTGATATTCTCATCTGAGCTCAAATTTGCTGAGGCTCATTGCCCTGCAAGTTTTTATCATCTGCTCCAAATAGTTTTCCAACGCTCATCAAACACACTCGGGGCTCACGTCTGCCGAGAACAACGGCTGCCTTTATTGGGCACTGTTGTTTCAGGGTCATTGGAAACATTCCTGGGTTCACGTGACGGCACAGAAGGTGCCCACAGGGCCAAGTCACTGTACAAACACACACACACACACACACACACACACACACACACACACACACACACACACACACACACACACACACACACACACACACACACACATTTAATTCCGCCACACAGAGACGTACTTTGGACAGTGTTGTTTCTGTCCGAGGTGTGAAATGGTTATGGTTGATTTTGAAATGTGTTTAAAGGCCGTTGAAGGAAATGTAAACCTAAAGAAAAGTGTCAACGTGGGAAATAAATTGGAGTCTGCAAAGCCAAACAGCACTTAAGGGATCAGGAGGCCTTTGTTGTTCATTTTAAAAAGCAGCAGGAGAAGACGTGAATTACAATGTGAATTAAAACCTGGCACTTATGACTGAGGGTACAATGCGTGTACATATATGCTCCATCAACAACAACACAAAAAAAGAACAAGAGCAGATACTTTTGAATGTGTGCAGCCTTATCGACTTGCCAAAGTTTATACGAGAAGAAGAAAAAAAACACTATTCCCCCCCAAGCAGTCTTAAATGCGTGTGTTGCAGCATTCGTATCCCAGTGTTTCCTATTGTCTTGTTTTCTGGTGAACAAAAACAAAAAACTCTTATTGACCAGAACTTTATCACATTGCAGGGAGCAAACACATGGACCAGATACAGCTAATTTGAGGCTAGCTCGTATGGACAACAAACATCATAACTTTTTCGTCTGCATTTACACTATTTATATTTGTGTACCGAAATCTCTTTATTTGAAGTTACCTACAGTCGATTCACACACCCCGGTGGAACTAACATCATACACTTAAAGAGATGTGCAAATGTGTCTTCTGTCGCAGTGCACCATGTTGTATCTGGCTTTGGCTAATTAGCTAGCTCTGCAATGTGTGTGCTAGCCATATTTACACCATCTGTATTGGCTACGTTAAAACCAATAGCAAGCGTTACACAAACATCATTTGTATTCTTTCACTTTATACCAGATGTATATCATTTTAAACTCTTAGCTGCCAGTGAACTATGAGAAGCGATTGGAGTAGCCACTATTACATAAACTATTAGCTTGCTTCAATTAGATCGACATCATTTGTTTTATCTATCTTAATGACCTATTTATTCCCTCGTTTTACTGCACTAAACTGGCTTCGCAGTGTGTTTAAACAATGTTTACAGTGTGTGTACTGGCTAGCTTTACAACATTTGTTTTGGCTCAGCTAGCTTCCCACGCCTGTGAATCCTTTCTATTCAATTTGCGAAAACAGAACCGTGGATATGCCGCGATTCACTGTATATGTTTTCGCCAGCTCCACTTTAGGTACGAACTGGCTTTACATACACCACTGCGTTGCTTTTACAGCGACAGTGATTTCCACCATTATTAAGCACTTTGCCTCTGTTCTGCCAACTAGCAAGTTGACCACCAGCAGGTGAATTAAATCAGCAAAGTACTTTAAAAAGAGTGAATTTGAGAAGTCTTGGTGTCTATGCCAATCACGGCATGATTTTAAGCTTGGCCTCCCAGCAAGACATCAGACAATAAATGGTGTCATGCCTGGACGCAGCCCGAGCAAATTGGACGTGTGGAACAAGTCAATCCCAAATGCTTGAGGAGAAAGGAAAGACAAAGTTTCTTCCCCATCTGCTGTCAGATGTTTGGCTTTCAGCAAAAAGCCTTATCAGTGAATCTATTTTTATACCACTTATTGAGTCCAGATGTGAAAGGGGAGTAAAAGGGAGTTGGACCAAACTGAATTTGATTTCTGAAAAAGACAAAACAGAAAAGGAAACCTCAAACAAGAAGGTTCCACACACACGTCCACCTCCAAATGTCTCACTGGCTGCAACATGTTGCGTTATTAAAATCAAAATTAAATGAACAAGGAAACATCTTGCAGAGACCTCTGTTCCATATTCTTCCTTTTTCTATAACCAGTAGGTGTGCTCTAGTACCACAAAAAAAAAACAAAAAAAACATTTAAAGTCAGAGTTTGGTAACAAAACAAAATTCAGTAAAAAGTGATTTTCCGATGCGCAAAAAATATTTTATTGTGTCTAAAAAAAAAAACAGAGAGAGAGAGAGAGAGAGAGAGAGAGAGAGAGAGAGACTGGAAAAGTCACAGAAAGGCAAACAAGAGGACTTGCTTGAAAAAATTAAAAAAACAAAAACACCTGTTGTGAACATTGCAGTGGTACTCCTTGTTAAAGAACGGCCAGTTGTGCAAAAAGTACTGAAATCATGAAGCAGTTGGACATCCAAAAGAAGCTCAAATGAAGTTCAAGTTCTTTTTAAATGAATCCTGAAATGTCGGCGGAAAACACGATGTGGCGTGTGAGGGTTGGCCAATCTGCGTTTTAATTGAGAATCAAAGTTTATCTCAGCCTCAGTTCATTTGTTGTTTGTTTTAAATTTGCCAAGCAACCAATGGAGCAAATTATATTTCACGCAGGCAGCGCTTTATTGGCAGCGAGTGGCTAGTCTAATGGCAAATTCCATAAAAGCACATTCATCTTGTTTGGATTTACAGCTCGTTCAAAAGAGTCGCCGTCCTCTCGCCTAATGGACGTTTAAATCACGCAGGCCGGAATGGGATCAGTTAATAACGCGCATTTTCAATGCCAGCTCTATATTGATGTGGCCCAGACACCCGTGCAACCCCCCCACCCTCCACCTCCAAATAAATAAATAAATAAACAAACAAACATCTTAAATTATTTACGATGGCCCCATTTGCGCCAAGGTGGCAGGGTGATGGGCAGTAAACTCAGCGGAGGGTTTGGGGATTTGAGACCATCCGTCCGTCCATCTGTCTGTCTGTCTGTCCGTCCATTTCGGATTTTGCTTCGCCTGTTCTTCTAATTTCAACTCTGCCCTTATTTTTTTCTCTCGCAATTCAGGTTTTCCGTCTCTTTGGAACATTGCGTCCTCGCCTCATTACGCGCGCCGAGATGGCCGATGCAACTGCCGTGTAAGTTGCCGCGTGTCCAGCGCTGATCAAATTCGACAGCAACTAAGCGGTCAGCGGGAGGCCATACGCGGTGAGGGAAGGCATCTAAAAACCAAAAATCACCTAGCAGAGATCACAGACCTCCACCTAGGCTGAACGCGTCACCTGTTCAAATCAGTGTTGGAATGGCTGTGGTTGAGGATTAGCTGGAGGGATGCAAGTCCCGTGTGGCTTGCGTTGATATCCGAAGGAGGAAAATGAATTCCAAAGGGTGGGCGGCGTCGTGGAATGGTGGTTAGCAACATTCGGTTTTAAATAATCATTGCATGTTCTTTGCATAGAAGCAACAGATATCTGAACAAAAACGGTGGTGCAACACATTAGATCAGGGGTTGTCAAGCTCATTCTTGTCGCGAGCCACATTTCTATTACCGTTTCCCTTTACCGGTTTAATCAACTATTGTTTACCGGTAAGTTACTGTCATGGGGGTTTGGTGACAAGAAAATTCTTACATTACAGTTTCTCCCTTATTTATTACATCTAAGAATTAAACATTTTGGAAGAAATGTTTGCAAGTATCATGAAACTTGACATGTATGATTTGCTTTCGCGGGACACATGAAATGATGTGGCGGACCAGATCTGGCCCCCGGGCCTTGTGTTTGCCACCTGTACATTAGATAACACTTGTAGGGCTGGATGATTTAGACAAAAAAAAAAAATCATGATGTTTTGGCTCTGACAGAAATCACAATCAAAACAATGATTCACAGATTTCAAAGTCTCTTTTCGTTTGTGTCTGCTGTGTTAGCTCCTCTCTGACGTCGAAAGAAAGCAGAAAACGGCCAAAACTATCGATGCAACGCCACTAATTACGACCATCTTATTAGCTAGGGCTTTGGCGCCGTCTTCTGCCATCGTCGGGCATTTTGGACAGAGCGCGCAAATGAGCGAATCGGTGAGTTAAGATGGGTTGCACAGGGGAATTTGCAAAGAGGAAATTGCCAAAAGGCTGATTCACTGCATTGCTTAAAAGACGCATGGACGTTCTACTTCATCTTTAGCGAGCACACAGGTGACCCGTAGCTCGAAAGGGCAACGCCGTCGTAAACATTTTGCTGCACTTTCACTATCAGACATGGAGCGGGTGCGGGGGGGGAGACAGATCTCAAATATATTATCGCACTTCTCTTCAAACCGCGAGTAGGTTAGATTTTATCACTCAATATACTAAATGGTAAAATGCGGCATCAGTGTATGCAGTGGTTATGGGCTTGCAGTTAGGTGGTAGATTGTAAAGCAAGAAAAAAAAAATGTTTTTTTTGGCCTTTAACGCTAACGTCTGCATCGTCGCTTGAGTCTCAACCTTTGGACACAGACATCGCTGCTATTTTCTTCTCCAGTAAGAACAAGGATGACAGGGGGGGGATGAACGCAGTAATATACAGAGGTGGCAAAAGTACTGTGTGTGCCTTGCGGTTCGAAACGACGCGTTAATTCTTTTAGATACAAGCCATTAAATTGTGAGCAAATCAATATGTGCACACAAATGGTGAAGCAACACAGGTACACACGCAATTTGAGACGATTCGTAGGCATGGATATATTCTTTATCTTCTGTGCAAAATGACGCCTGTTACTGCGGCTTGCTCGGGAGTTTTGACCGGCTCTGGCACTGGTACTGCATGACAATAAAAATACAGTCTTATCTGTCCTGGCACATGTTGAAGTCGCTATAAACACAAATGCTCCCTTTTTTTTGTTTGTTTGTTTTCCATAATTTCAGTATCACGCCAAGCCCAAAAAGTGTTATTATTCTTGCGATGAAACGCTTGAATAGTAATGAGTCATCTTGATGCAAGGCTTGTTACTGTTTTCCCGCTGGGTGGCTGATAAACACAAAGCTGACGCAACAAAGGATTATTATTATTATTATTATTATTAAGCGTTCTAAAATGTTTTCAAGTTCACATTGAGCCATTCCATTGCAGCGCGACAATTTCCCTCAACAATCACAAAACGAACAAAAGCAAAAACAGAAGATTGGAACGGCAGACGATGCATTTCTGGGGCCCGGGCGTAAACATCACTCCAAGTGATTCAAGCAGCCAGATGAAAACAACAAAAATAAGTGGCCGTCGTTGATGGGTAGCAGTTGCTACTTTTGACTAACTGGGGAACTGCATTCACTTTCTCGGCGGGTGACAGGAGACGATTAATGCAAATGTGACTTTTTTGGGCTCTGCAATCCCACTCACCCGTTGAGTGTGAAATCTCACAACCGCGTCAATCTTTTGCCAGTTGCCCATTTCTGAGAATGTTTCTGTGACATCACAACTGGGTTAATTTAAATAATACTGCCCATGACTTGACAGCTAGGTTAGGCAGAGTTCCGCCACTTTCAAGCCACGGCCAGCTGCACTTTCTGAAACAAAAGATAAGCAGAGCTGAATTGTGTTTTGTCTGCAGGATAAATATATATATATATATATATATATATAGATATATATATATATCCTGCAGACAAAACACTATAAATATATATATATATATATATATATATATATATATATATATATATATATATATAAAGTCCATTTGTTGACACTGGGCATGGGCCGATTACCGGTTTGACATTGCCTATTTGCTCTATAGATTAGCCCCAACATGAGTATCCCACTGACCTGTTCTAAACATTGCTCAATGAAGAAAAATATTAACATTCATTTATTTGTTTGAACTTCACTTGGTACACAGTTCTTCTGTTGTGAATATTCTTTTTTTTTTTTTTTAACTTAAATATTTATTAAAAAGGTCATTTTAGAACAATAACTTTCAAAGCATGACACCCCAATATTTTTGCTCACAGTTATCATACCTTCAGAATCCATTGGCCCATGTCTAGTACTTATTCTGGACGATACATGTAAGAATTCATGGGGTGTCCAAATTTTGGATATCCCATGAAAGTAACTTTTAAAAAAAAATGACAAAAATGCACATAGGTGTTTCTCACAGGATGGAGACGATATGAAATGTAATGCGTGAAGTGCTGCCTCCACGAGAGAAAATGCGATTATTGTTTTGGAACACATTTTGCTCCAGAATGCTTTGATAGTCTTGAGATTTCCTTGTACTGTGCCAAGATTCCTGACAACCTGTGCCGGGTATAGCAAAGCAGCCCCAGAACACAACAAAACCTTCTGTTTGTTTCACAGTAGGCACAGGGTTCTTTTTAAAAAAAAAAGATTCTGCAGTTTCATATTTCACCATCAGTTCAATCATTAAACGTTTCCGAGCTGCATTCTTACCAAGCGTCGTCTCTCCTCTTCCACCGTGTTGAGCAGCTTGGAGAACTCCTTGAAGGACTGCGCTGAAATGGAATCAAGAAGAAACTTTGAATACAGACGGGAATTTACGGATGCAACGGCGTTCGTTAAGCAAGGGGCGTCAACGCTGTGCGCAGTGCGTCGTGGCGCAGTCGTTAAACGTCAGATGCTCCCGGCTCGCCGCAAGCATCAGAGCCAGGCCCTAAAATTTTTATGGAAACTGCAGCCTCCGAGCTTTCGCCTCGGCATATTTTAGAATGCAATAAAGTTACGCAGCTGTCGGAAGATAAGATGTAAAATAAACGAACACCAAAAAAAAAAAAAAAAACCCGCAATACTTGAAACTGAGCAAAGACCATTGATTACATCCCCTTTATTTCCCTTCCCTCGCCCCACCTGCGGCTTATACTACAAGCTGCGAGGTCGGTTGAGGCAAGCCTCTTGGTCTGCCCGCCACTGCTCGCCAACTGGCCGCTGATACCATTACCAGCCGGGCACGGGGAGCCATGCATCATTGCAGACGCGTTGGCCCATTTAGACAGCAAAGCCTTAAAGTGAGGCGAGCAATGATTTTTTTTTTTGCTCATCCCGCGCTCCCATTAAATCCACCGGCTCCTTTATCAAGCGCACAAAGGCTCTCAGGGAACCGCTGATGGCACTCCAAACACAGCCAATAGGAGTCAAGGGTGGTTACAACGGGCATATCACTTTGGCGGGTGAAGAAAAGACAAGTGCAGACAACCTTGAATAAGAAACCGTACCTACTAAGTGATTGCATGCTTAAAGAAGACATATTATCATACAATTTAAAACAGGTCCCAGACATCTGTGTCATTCTGAGGTCAAAATAACAAAATTTCTATGGAACGTACCCTCTGTTTTTTCCTCAAAAGTGCTTTTTTCCCCCAATCTATTGGGCACTTTCTGTAATGCCTAAGATGTCACACCATGCTAAGTTTAGCCCTTGTAGCTAGCGGAAGTGACAGAGTTTTTGTGATTAAATCATCGGAATTTATTTTCAAGGAAAATGTTGGAAGATGAGTTTAAGTCATATTGACGTGTTCTGGAAGAATGGTCAATGGTATATTTACAGTTATCGTTGCTACTTGCAAATGACGTGATTGATTGCTGCTTTGTTCCGGTGGTTGCCAGTCAAGCTAGTAGCGGCTAAACTGCTAACGCTCCTTGGGCAGGCTGTGGAAAAGCCGCTTACACATCATCACTTGGTTGGTTTTTTGAATACATTTCGATTTTTGTATCGCCTTCTTTTGGACGACACGCCTTTCACAACGGCTTCCGCGTCGCTTCGCAGGTACCGCCACACAAGTAGCCTCATTTTCTGTGGACAATGCCAAGTCACGGATGCTCGTCAGAGACGCGTTTAGACGCATGTTCGGTCATTCTTTGCTGTTTACTTTTACTTTCGGTTTACTGCTTCAATTTGCGAAAGCACAGAAGGAAATGGTCGACTGAGTGGCTGCTGTCACACACATTTTTGCTGCACCAGATCAGCACACATCTCTACCGATACCAGGCCACAGATAATGGCTTGGAAGCACTGCGATAACAGACACATCAGATTTTCCACACTATGAGTGGACACGTACCTTATAGAGACTTTTTTTTCCCCTGCAAGAGGAAATGTAACTCACGTTGGCAGTGTGATAGAGATTTAAAGCTCGCCTCACATACGAAGGCTGTGGGATTGACTTTTCAGGAGAAGGGCATGCAACTTAAAAAAAAAAAAAATATCTGTCATCGTATTAATCCTTTGGTGGTATCGATTTTCCGCAGAATGGGAATGTCATGGAGCCGAATCGATGGGAGGTCAGGTGAACCCGCGTGACGGCGAGTGCACAGGGTTTCAGCGCGCCGCAGTTGAAGTAGGGAGCATCAAAGAGAGGCCGGCGACGAGAGGCTGCCAGTGTCGGTCGAGGGACTTGCATGGTCGGGCTCAACTTCACTGATGACTGGATTGATTTCAAAAAGTAATCATGGCCTCTTTTTTTTTTCTTTCTCCTCCATCTGTGGTGGTGAGGCGGAACGCTACGTTCTTGTATGTTCTCTGTTTTATGGGCCAGAGCATTAGCTACATCCGCACAGTTTACAGGAGGTTTAGTTGACAGAGTTCTGTTGCTACGGTGGGAGCACAAGGCAAATTTGTCGGTGACGTATGATCGTCTTTCACGAACCGATGCCAACACAGCATTAAACTCATCAAACTTTGTGTGGTATCGACCTATGGTATCCAACTACCTGTCTATCTGTCGCTCTATCAAATTGGAATGTCACAATATCCAAATATTAAAACTTTCCAGTATTAGGACAATATGAACCTCAGAATCTGATTAAAAAAAAAAAAAGCTCACGATACTGTATAATTAAAAAAAAAAAACGATATTGGAAAAAAAATTGTGAATGGAGTCAATTTGCTTCAAAACGCCAACGTGTCGCGTTAATGTGACAATTAGCGTGGGTCTTGGACCAACAGTTCAAATCATTCATCCATGAAACTGGTCAGACAATTATTGCCCTTGATCTCCTAAAGAGAAAGCCCCCCAAAAAACAATCGATCGCATCAATTATACATGCAGAATACAGTTAGACGCTGCCTGAGGGGTACACTGCGACTTCACCACAGAACGATTCGCATTCGAGATGGGCATCACGATCATCGATTAATTGGTGCCCTCTAATCTTGTGGACTTTGAGAAAATGATTGGCGATTGATTACATGAATGTCGTGTCATTAGCACTCCAAAGAATGTGGCAGAGAAGCACGGTTCGCAACATTCCGAGGGTAATCCAAGTACACCTTTTATATTGAGTGGTACCAACTGTAGGAAAAAAAAAACCGAGAAAAAATCCTCCCCACACCGAGACTCACAATGTGTGCCAGAAAAAGCCAGACTGAACTCACCAATGTTCACCTCATCGTCCGTCTCAGCGTCGCCGAGGCACTCAAACTGGAACTCCTGCAGCGATTGGGAAAACTTCTGGACGGCGACAGAAAGATCTGACCAACGAGAGAGCATAGAAAAGCCTGCACATCAGGAAACCGAAAATCAACTTTGCCAATTTAGTCCCTGCTTGTGACCTGAGCCACGACCATGTTTACTTCTCATTGATCATGAACGTTTTATGGTCCGCTGATTGGGATATGCAAATTTGTTGACCAACACAACACCCGGATAAAACCGGCCACTGTCATCATTTGGTTCCCAATCATCCTGGCGTAAAACGTCTACCTTTGATCTCTGCTTGTTATGAATTTTCACGTGATATTTGACACTTTTCAGAGCCGAGCATTTACTCACTTGGAACTTTTATTCACACAGCCTTCATTAGTGTGTGGCGGGGCGGAGGAAATTATTTCAGACAGTGCGACGCTGGAACATCTTTACTAATTAAAACGTGTTGAACGTGCTAAAATGTGCCTGAGGTTTACGTTTTCCGTCATGCGGCAGAAAGTTGTTCCTAAATCAAAGTGACACGAATACTTTGCCAAATCTGCGGAGCACGTTGCCAAGGCGCCACCTAAATTCTCAGTCATGACTTTAGAGGGGGAAAATGGTGCGGCGCTGCGCAGGGGCTAATTTTCTGTATGAAATGTTGATTGTCTAAAAATTAAAACCAGTCGGCCATTCAAAGCAAATCGACAAGCTTTTGCGATTTCAAATGATCACTTCTACAAAACACCCAGGATATCAAAATGTTAGCCATTTTGCCCGCAGACTACGCATTTGGTCCACGGGAGCTACCAGCTACAATGGTAATGACCCCCTGATGTAGCATATACGGTAAAAATATGTGGACTCAGAAGCAAGCCTTGTGGAACACCACCATCTGCGGTGGAACCAAAGTTTATGACTGATTGGTCTTTCTCAAAGAACGGGATGAAATAGATCCCCACACTGCATAAACACGCTTCAACGCCGTTACATGATATCGCTGTGCGCTCTTCAGCCAGACCTCAGATTGAAAGCCTCTTGTGAGGCATCTACATTAGAGTGAACGATGACCGCTTGCAAATGCCGCCCCTGAGTGCCAGTCTTGGAGCTACGGTTCCAGAAGATGTATTACGCCTCCGACGCGCTGCCCACTTTGTCTGTGCGGCTGCAAATTTCGGGATCGATACCTCGCCGGCGGTCGAAAGGCGCTCGCAGGGCCATCAATAGTAGGTGATCTCGGAGCGCTGACATTTAGACAGGCGAAAAAACATCGGAACAAACGTGAGGTCATGTGCTGTCTGATGCTTGCCTTGGTTTTGGAAAGCCACCCAATATAGAATCAAAAAATGACACTAACCCTAAAAGAATCTTCATTGGATGCCATGGCTACAGAAGATTTGGTTGGACTTTAGACACCACCTTTGAGGGATTATTTCTGAGATAAAAAAAACAGTTTCCTGATTCCTCACATAGTTGTGGTTCACTATCCATGAATTCACCTGGTCAATTATTATTTTTTTTTGCTCCTTCAGAAACTGTATGTAGTCAGGTGTGTTGTAAAAGGTCATGTCTTTTTTTTTTCTTTTATATATTTTTTTTTCTTTTATATATATTTTTATAATATACATATTGTTTTAGGTAAGGGACAAAAAGTTGAACAGATTGGTAGTCTAGGATCCATCAACTCTACAGACAAACACAGTGCAGCTCAAGCTCTGGCTGGCAGTCTTTTAAATGTTGCACTTTTAATTATGCAAAAGCAAAATGAGTTACCTTGTGCATGAAATGCAAAAAATAAAAAAAAAAATAATAATAAAAAAAGAAAAAGATGCCCAGCCTTGCCTGGATAATTGCGTGGTGGTAATGAGTTGTAGATACAATACTAAGATTCTTCAATATAGAAGTGCTCGAGCCCCCTCAAAATGAACTACAGACTAATCACTACATGCTTTCTTACAATTAGTGTTGAGGAAAAAAAAAAATCTAATTAACATTCCAGCATTTCATCCATTTACATGCATTTCGCTGCAAGTGGAATCATCGACAACACAAAGAAAACAACGAGGGGCAGACAGCAGCAAACACAAGAGACCCCATTAGCTTCCACTCTACAAGACAGCGGGGAAATAAGGGATAAAAGCCCCAAATAAAGCGGCCACTCGCAAGTAGAGATGTCACGGCTCCCCCGGATGGCTCGTCTTCATCTGCGCTGACACAGGAGGGAATTTGTTGCCTTACACTTTGATTATATGTGGCCAAGGGGAGCTGGGACGAGCCAGGCGGGTATGGAGGAGTAATAAAAATAAATAAATAAATAAAAGGACAGCAACACGAGCTAGCGAAGGTCTAAATTGTCTTGCTGAGCACACTGTCAGCGCGACATGAGAGGAGATGTGGGTGATGAAAGCGTCGTTGCAAAGCGAGGCCCGGCAAAAGAAAACATTTTGCACTTATTAGAAGAACATTCAAGGTCTCAAAATAGCCACATCTAATTTTATTACACTCGACAAGCATTTGATCCAACCCAGCGTGAGATTATTTTGTGCTGAAATGATCCTTCGGCACAGCGGGGGGGAAGAACAATATTAGCCATGTGGGCATCCTTGTGCGCAGGTTTAATCACACAAGCGATGCTCCGGGCTCTCGAATGGAGCGGCTACGCCACTTAGCATCCGACGTGCAAAGACGCCCCCGGGTGACTGCCGCAATCTCATCTCCGGGCAACGGCATGCCTGTCCAAAAACACTGCATGCATTCAGAAGGCAAGGATTGATCAAGATGCAAAAGATGGGTCTGCAATATGCACCGCTGCAGTTAACGCATCGTATTTACACCACCGAATGCTTGAAATTTACTTCAAAGACTGACAGCAAGCGCGGCCTCCACTGTCATTAGAACCACTGACCTACATTTACATTCTAACTCGAGTATTTGTTCCATGAATTTTTAAATGAGCGCCACCTTGATGATGTCAGCATTTTTCCCATCCTCTGATCGGTTGGTGAAAGCAGAAAACTTGTGACAGCCAACTTCAAGTCGCAAAACATCCAATCCAACTTTATTGAAAAACAACACCGTTGACAGTGCTGTCCACAAATGGAGAAAAAGACAATACTAAAAAAAAAAAAAAAAAAAAAGCAATTAAAGCGCACAGCAAACTACACATCAAAACCGAAGCAAAGTCAACTCTCACGCCGATTTAAAGGCCAGTGAGAAGAAATGAGTTTTCAACGGAAGGAAGCAAAACAAGCCTGAAGCAATCTGCTTGCGTTAATACATTTAATAATCAGCATCTCTGGTGAGTGTATTTATTTTATTGACATTATTTTATATTGCTGTTGTGTTCTTCGATAACTATTGAGAAGTACATATTGGAAAAGTAAACACTGTGAATACTTTCCGGATGCACTGCAAATCACTTTGACGTCTTCTACCGTCTCATTTCTCAACATCAAAAGAATGTGGTCAAGGTGTTATTCTTCATTTCCGTACAGACTGAACTATAGGTCTCCGTCTTTGACAAGGGATGGGGGAGGACGAAAAAAAAAAAAACCACAAACACAAAAGCATGCTGCAAAGAACACGCCGGCGCTTTGTCCTGCTCAACACATTTCATCACTGTTGATTAGGGGCCAAGACGTTTTCCAGAAAGGGGAGCGCGCCGCTTTCTATTATGCTGCCCCGGCTTAACGGTGGCGTGGGGAGAAACGACGGGGCGCATTGTGCCACTTTGATTGAAATGAAACGTGGAGGCTCCCCCCCTTCAGGTAAGTCTCCTTGCACTCCACATTGCGGCAGCCTGTCAGTCGCACGACAGGGGGCCCAAGTCCAAAAGACAAGCCCGTGAGATCACAGAGTGTACGCAACTTTTTCCCACCACCATGTAGGCTGGGAAACCAAAAACCTTCTGTTACTCATCTCATTCTCTATACTGGAAATATTGAACAGGTTTTAGTATTTACAGCTCCTAACGCACCGCACGGTAAATCGGTCAAGGATAGTTTTTTTGGGCACACGTGACAATCGGACCTTTGCTGAGTTACATCAGAAAAGGAAATTAAGCCCCATCATTGCCATGTGTGTACCCTGCTTTATGGGAGTAGGGGATCATTTTAGAGATGGGCCGCAATATGGGCTCACATTGATGTATCGGTACTCCTTGAGACTACCGATACCAGCCACCGATACTAAAGGCAGAAAAGAAATCTGGCATTGAGTAAGCTCACCTTGGCAATAGTTGGCGCTATACTGTGGCAGTTTGACCCTTTAGCAAATCATTATCTGTGTCAGAAAGAAAGGTTTTTGCTCACAACCTTTTGGGATTTTCTGAAATCAAATGTTCATTATTCCCATAGCAATGCCAACAAAAACAGATGCATGCAACTAGCGCATTGTAACATGTGCGAGTGTGAAAAATTGACAACAAAAAGGAATTGCCATATCACGCATTGCAACAAACCACATGACATCGATCTCTTCGCTTATTGATTGCATGAATGTAACCAGGAAGATAGTTTGCTGTCCAGACTAGAGAGTGAGACATAGACTAAAGCAGCAATAATAAACACAAAATGTAGCCAAATTGGCAAACAAATATAAAGTGAAAGTTTTTGAAAAAAACAGACAACTTGAATTTCCTTTTCCGCCCTTTTACTTCAATCATTGAACTAATATAGGAGCATAATGAGCTCATTAGCAAGCGCTGCCTCCAATCCATTCAGGTTTTTACATCTCATTCCTTACAATTTTTTTTTACAACTTTGAGTTACTATATTACATCTTATTGTACCGAATGTTGTGGCTAAAATGGGCCAGTAACAAATTCGGACCGCTTTGTAAAGTACCGTCAAAACTGAAACAAACTGATATTAGCCACGCTAGTTAGCTAGTTATCCACCTCTGTAGTGAGTCTTTAGTGTCTATTTCACAAATTGTAGACATGCTAACGCACATAGTTGGTTGTAAATGTTCATTACAAGACAATGTTACCGTGAAATTGTCAGAGAGTGATAGGTGGTGGAATTGTAAATATCATATCGTTCCTCTACCAAGCCGCCGTACCCTCACCGGCTGCTCGCACCAACATCGAGACGGGGAGGTGTTGTATCATTTCGATTGCATAGAGGATGACTCACAAAAACAAAAAAAACAAACCACGGTTTATACCTTTTGGCCACTGCAGTGGCGACAAAGCAAGGAAGGGTCGTTTTTGACATGAGACAGAAGCTTAAGCTCTTTTTATACAGTCTATAAAAAGCCTCTTAGTTCTGCTGGCATGGGAAAAAGTCACCAAATTCTCAGGACAGGCTGTCTCACACCGCATCTGACCATGACAACTTATAAAAAAAAAAAAAGAAAAGAAAATGCATTCAAAGAAAGGAGGGCGAACCAATCGTTTAAGCACTTTCACGATTCAGCCAGCTTTCTGCTGCTATTGAGACGAGTGGGATTTGTCAGCACTTCCACTTTCCGGGCACAATCAGTTAAAAAAAAAAAAGGGTACTGACCCAAAAAGATATCAGCCTATGAGTTTGATATGTGCTGTTATTTAAAATTGTTACAAGGTGCTACATTAAGCCACATCCGAAGAGAACCACAAAGATATTTGGGGGCCTTCATGCCAGTCTGACCAAATGCGGTGGTCAGTGGAACCTCAAAAGCGGGTACACCCATACCACAAATCAATTTGAGCCCTTTCTCCCTTCTGATCAAAGTAAACAAATGTTTGTGTCATTCGTCTCATCAGACCACAAGAAAAATGACAGGGAAGAGTCTCCAGCCACAACGTACTGGTAGCTATCAAATAAGCTAGCACCTTAGCTAATCGGCTAAGCTAGTCAGTCTAGCTTCTTCAATTTGTTCTATTTTCCTGGATTCTGGCTGTCCTGTGGCACCAGGCTGCTTCTCAAAGGGCAGCATTGCAACTCGAACAAACATCAGAATTGGGGTTTTTAGACACAGACGAACACAAGAAATATCACGCTCGTCTGAATCTGCTGCCGTGATCGTTGATGCTCAGTGATTGACGCCCATCCGTGTCACTGCTATGCCCGTTTTTTTTTTTTTAACGTCTTTTAGTCCACCAAGATCTCACGATCTTAACTGCATTTGAGTTCACCTCTATTTTCTTATATGGCATCATCATCGGCTGAGTTTAAAAAAGTAACACAACTAAAATGTCAAATTAGAAAAACACAACTTCATCTCTGCAACATGACTTCATCCAGTGCGTTACACAGATTTCAGTCCCTCGGCGCACACACACAGTTGGAAGAATAAGCGCCCCCGCAGTAAACCAGAGTGATGTCAGGCCAAATGCATTGCAAGGGAGGGCGGGGGGTGGGGGGTATGGTTACACAAGCAAGCATGTTTACAGGACACTTCCTGTGGCAGAGCCTCAGAAGCGTCATCTGTCCTCACATCAACGCGGAGACGTCCCAGAGCGCCAAAGCCGACGTGATAACGGATCCGTATTATTATTTTAATAACTTTGCCCTTATCGCATTGCTCGGCTAAAATATGCACTGTCTGTACAATTGAAAATGCTGTTTACAGACGTATATAACAACATCATGCATAGCGTCACCCATTCATTAGTGTTCCCCCCCAGAGAACTGCTGAGCAGGCACCGGCATGCATCGGGTGCAATAACGTGCCATCATGAAACAAAATGATGGCCTGCCATGGACTCCATTTATGTTGATAAATTGGAATCACGTGATGGATTCATGAGAGCAATGTCCAGCAGATGGCAGTGTGGTGAAAACAACAACAACAACAACAATCAACTTGTGTTCTGCAGTTACAATAGATCGTATTGTCGTGGATCAGGTACCCAATTTAGCCCGCTAGCATTGGCAACTACCGTTCACGGCACTTATTATGCACACATAAGGGCATGTTGTTAACTACTTGCATATTGTAGAATCACCGAGCGTAACAATTGTGTCTCCATGCTACCGTCATTTGGGAGAGTGCGGAATTTAAAATGTTATGGGGTTTTTTTTGCCCACTAGATGGGGTCATTAAATTTCTTTTTGGGCCGCATATACACCTATAAAACATAAACAAGGTAACTCAATGCGCTTTACATCATTTTAAGTACAGCATTTAAAAGCAGTTACAAACAACAATTCAGGACATATAAAAGCAAAGTGACTAGATAAAAAAAGTAGCTAACTAAAATGATTAAAAGAGCGTCTAGTGCAAGAACTACAAAACATTTTTTTAAATATGCTGTGAAAGACCATCCTAGAAATGAGAAAAGAGGGAAAAAACATAATTAAACATAAACACCTTCATTCGAAAACATTCACACTTAATTGGTATGCTTTGGATCTTTATTTATTCATCTCATTCACTCTGACGATAAAAGGACACCAGCAAATTGGCTGACCATAATGCACACAAGTACAGAGAGAGAGCGAGAGAAAAAAAAAAAAGGATTTATGGGTGATTTCAGGAGGCGTACCTCATTAGGGAGCGTCTTTAACTCAGCAAATCAGGAAATTATGGGAGCTTTTTTTTTTTCTTTCTAATACCCAATACAGAGTTGAAAATATCCATTAGCAAAACCACAACTACTGATGCTAACCGTTAGCCACTGATTGACATTTCATTGTCTGTATGTGCCGGCCAGACCTTAGACAAACTGAAGACGCATCATTACTGCCCATCGCCTTCTCTCTCTCGCTCTCTCTCACTCAGTCTTTCACTCTCCCGCTCGCCCTCCTAGCCCTCTCTCGGCTCGCCAAGGCGTAATTAGTGTATTCAATTAGCGCGGCCGCACCGGGGGGAATTAATACAAGTCAGCGGTGGTTACAGAGACCAGGTGTGAATATCAAGTAGCTCGCTGGATGCAGATGGATCTCACTTGCAGCTGGAATCAATTACCCTTGGCACAATAAATTTCAGGATGCTTTGGACGGCCATTCATGTAAAGCTGCGAGAGAAAACAGCCGGTGCTTGAAAGAGGCCAATCCATAGCAAAAGCGACATCATAAAGGTGGGGGGAGGAATTTTCAAAGTTGGAAGCGTTCCAGAAGAATTTAGGGCAATAAACAAGGAATGAACCAGATTGAAAATTGAGCCTGAACTCATTCACCGTTGTTGATGTTTCTATTCGTCAACTGCAATGCAACAGTTTCCTACCACCACTGAAAAGATTTGTCAAATCTGTTTTTTTAACGAGTAGGCGTGGAGTCGCCCAGCTTGTCTGTGCAATTCAGGTTGGTAGACTACTGTAATGACAAACAGATCCCTGTAGATGGCGGTGTTACATCACTTTTGTATTTGAGTTCAGTACAATTTTCAGCGGTGAATTGTGTTGTCTTGTCACGTCGATTATGAGGGAAAGAAATGCCAACAGGTTGGAAGTCGGACACGTTTCCGCACTTTATGTTTGAATAGTGTATGTATTGGTATGGATGGCACAAACAGTGTATGTGTCGCGGCGGATGGTAGAAAGAAGCGAATTTTCTCTGCTTTTTGACGAGAAACCTATTTTGAGTGAAACCATCACAAATTCTGCTGCAGATTACGCTCCAGACGAAGGTGAAAACAAACTTTTCCGATGAAAGAAGAGCATCTGCCTTTTCGTTTGGCAGCTTTAGTGCTTATAATCACATCACACAAGATTTGTGGGTCCGTCAAAATCCTCAGAAAATGACATCACAGTCACTTGTACAGAAGTGTTTTTGTGTTTCTTTTTTGGGGGGTTAGTTAATGTCTTTTCTTTCCTTCTTATTTTAATTTTTTAAATAAGAAAATAATTGTTAAACTTTAAACTGAATACTGGCAATATTAATATTATATTATAAAAATATATATTATAAATAAAGTGAGATGAAAAATATGCCACTGGAAAAAATAACAATAAACTAGTGTTTTAAATACAGAAAATAAAAAAAATATACATTTATTTTCAGAATATTACTAAAGAAGAAAAAAAACAGGCTATTTAAAATAATTTAAAAATCTTACTGATGGCAGTTCTTCGAATCGCCACGGCGCCCTTCGAATCGCTTTCCCAGTTGCTTTCTCCGCGCCCACCCAAGTTTTTAAAAACCATCTGGGAGTATTTATATGGGAGTAATTACGTCTATTCTGGCTGCCGCTGCTTTACCGGTATTATAACGGTTTAGTTGCTTTCTGGCTTTGGACGTCAGTCGTCACGCCAACGTCCTAGCGTGATTCTGGAGGTTCAACCGTCATTTTCAGTGGTTTCCCGCCGGCCACGCAGAGACAACGGCGGAGGCGGCTGCCGACACCAAACGATGTTGCCGGGCCTGCATATTGAATCCAATCTGAAAGGCGCTTGTAAATGAAATGTATTATTATTATTATTATTATTATTATTATTATTTCAATCCCCGAAAACCCCACAGTTCGAACAAGTGGATTTTATCAACTGGCTGGTAGAATTTGACATGGCAGACGAAAGTGAGCAAACAAGAATGGCAGGATGTCTTTTTTTTTTTTTTTTCTGGACTCACAATGGGCTCAAGTCAAATGCCTTTCACTGGTTGGACAATTTGGTCATAAAGTGCAAGAAACTCCAGCAGACGTCTTTTCTTTTTTTTTTTTTGTCTTTGGATTTTTCCCACTCCAAAAGCTACAAAAGCATTTCCATTGCACCTTACACGAAATCCTTTCAACCAAACTCAACCAAGATAAGGCACGTATGTCACTACCGCAGGGTTCCGGTTTCAAGGAAGGTTCAGGGGGTTTCAAAACAAAGGGGGCGAGGGCGGTTCAAATTGGGCTTTTTTGGATCATCTTGTGTTTCCAATTGGGGTTTCAAGGGTTACGGTTCCAAATGAGGTTTGAAGACAATCTTTGGGTTCCAAATTTTAGTCTGAGTTAGTTTTAGGTTCGGGATTCAAGACAAGTTTTTAGAACTGTGAAAATTGATCTTGAAGCATGGATTAAGATTTCAAAGTAAGGTTTCAGGACAGTCTTGGGGTTTCATGAGGTCGATGCCTGGTCTAGGGGCTTCAATGTCAGATCTCAAGCTTGGATTTTCAAGCCAGAATTAGGGTTTTCGCTTCGGGGTTCAAAGTCAAGGTTGGGATTTCAAATTGGGGTTTGGGTTTTAAATCATGTTTTTTTACTTCAAGCCTGGATTAGGGTTTCGAGTGGGGTTTCAAGTCAGTGTTAGGTTTTCAAATTTTAGTTGCGTGTCTGAGTTATGGTTTTGAATGAACGATTCAAGCCACCCTGTTTATTTTCAAATATTGAGGTTGAATTTTGATTTACTGTGTGTGCCAAATATTTTGAACTGATTTATTTAAAGCCGTTTCCCCTCCTGTATTTCAGCTCAATGTCAATATCCAAACTGCATCAAGTTACAGAGAATGGCAATACTATGAAATTTAAAAAAAACAAACACTGCCCTCTGTATCAATGAACACTTACTACACTATTGTAGGTAATTTATGGGGGTCTTTTTTTTGACGTGGTTCTAGGTGTAAAAAGTTTGAGAAGCACTATTTTGGACAGAGTCAGTCAGCGCCAAAGCAAAATGTGGAGTAGTCGACTTAACTCCCTCGGGGCCTCTCAAGTACTCAGTGAGGCAAGTCTCATCTTGCAACCAACGAGAAGGACAAACAAACTATTCCAAGTGTTCTCACATGGAATAAATGCCATTCAATAATCCTCGCAAATGACATTTGCGTGCATTATTACGCGCCCCACGTCGTTCACCCGGCGTCTCTTTGCTTTTCATGTGAAATCAGGCGTGCGTTTATTGGTTTATGATCATTTCTTTGTTTTACTCACTCCTGAGGGCGCCGATGAGCATATTTCCATCCTTAATGAGCTCCTTGATGAACTTATTGGTTCTCTCCAGTTCGATCTCGTGACACTTGAGACGCTCTCGGAAATCGGGTCCGTCCAGAAAGGAGTCGCTAAACTCCAGCGTGGGGAGCCCCATGCTTTCTTCTCGGCCAAAGGCTCTCCTTCCTTCGCCTTCTCCGCTCGCGTCCTCCTTCGCGCGGGAGACGCCGCGCACACCAAAAGAAGAAGAAAAAAAAGAAAAAGTTGTCGGCGACAAACTTTCGGCTCCTCTCCCACTCACTTCCGGGTCCCCGGCTGCTGTGTTTCGAAGTTGGACGCTTGGGGGTTGGATGTTGGGGGTGTGGGGGCGGCATCCGTCTCATCACGGTGGTCGCGTGACTCCTGCTGGTGGCTCGGGGCCCACGCCCACCACCCTTGTTACGGAAGGAAGGTGTCAAAATCCAAGGAGAGCTACGTTTGTGTTTTAAGACGGGGTTCGGGTTTCAAACAAAGAGTTAGGATGTCGTAGCTGGGTTTCGAGCTCGATGCTGATGATTCAAATCGGCTTGCAAGGCAGGCTTAGGTTTCAAAATAGAGTTTCAAGTCAGGTCTGGTTACCAATGATGGTTTTTCAGCCAGCATTGAGGTTTCAAGACAGGTTTAGGGTTTCAAATGATGGCTAAAAGCCGATGCTAGCATGTCAAAGTTGGGTTTCACATTTATGTTTCAAACCAGGGGAGGGGTTCCAAGTCGGGGTTTGAGACAGGGTCAGGGTTTCAATACAGGTGGGGGGATTTGAAAGTGGGGTTTGGGTTTTAAATAAGAGTTAGGATTTCATATCAGGGTTTCAAGCTAGGATTAGTGTTTTAAATGTAGGGATCCAAGACAGGTATGTAAGCCAGGGTCCCATGCAGGGCCTTGGCGGTCCAATGCCTTCGCACCAGCAGAGACCAAAAAAAAAAAAAAAAAGGTTTTAATAATGGGTGGCTTTGCTCTCATTTCCTCGGACGACCAACAGTGGCCGCGGCCGTTTGGCCTCAAGTCGCATCCGGATAAATCATCAGGGACAGATGAAGTTCACGGTCGTTGTTGCTCGATGCTAAGGTCACATCCACCAAACAGCCAGGAGAGAGAAGAAGAAAAAAAAAAAAAAAAGAGAAAATGTTCCCGAGGAGTTACGATGTCTTTGATTTGTTGTGTCATGCTAATATGACCGCTGTGAAGCTTCTCCCGCAGTGGCCTCCTCTTATAAAACTCTTGACAGTCGTGACCGGGCGCTGGCGGAAATATGATTCACAGCAAGGTTTTGTCTCCATAAATCGGTCAACATCGGATATCGAGAGAAGAGTGAAGTCATCATTTTCAAACTTGGTTATTCAGACGAGTTTTATATACTATATCTATCTATCTATCTATCTATCTATCTATATTAGTTTATGTGTTGGTATCATTCATTTATTGTCTTTATATGTTATCTCATGTTCTATGTAAAGTGTTGCGACTGAGCCATATCAATAAAGTTGTATCGTATTAGGGTTTGTTTCAGCAACAGGTTGATTTTTTTTTTTTTTTTCAGAAACATGATCGTGATAAATTTCAAGCCACTGCGCAGGCTTTCATCGGTCAAAATATATTTTTTTTAAATGAGTGTCAAAGCTGCATTTATGGACATTCTCTGATTAAAATTTGCCGTCGGCCAGCGTCAATGATTGGCTTCTTGAGGAGGACGTTCTGCTCTTGTGCACTTGAGGCGAACGGATGCATTTGAGAGGGACAAATCGGAATCTGGTGCGATGTTTTGTTCACTTAAGGAGTCTTCAGTCAAATTAGCTTTACGCCTCCTTCCGAGAGGAGAACACGAGCTGCCACTGTGTTCCCAGCTGATGATTAATGACCCTAATTTGCACCTCCTTTTTTTTTTTTTTTTGGGTTATAAATCCAATCACGCTGTGGCATTTCCTATCAAATGAGTCCTTCCTCATTTTTGCGTTGTTTACCTCTTGACAGAGCAATCTCGCTTTATGACAAGCCGACGAGCTGTTCTGGATCATTACCTCCACCTCCATATGCATCTGCCAGGCCGGACCAAACAGTACCAGACCACGACAGCGGTTCTCAAAATGGGGTACTTGGACCCCCACCAGGTCTAGGTGAGCTGTGGCTTGGGGAATCCACAAAATAAGTGGGATACATGATTATGCTGTCATATTTGGCATACAGTGTTGACTCTACTTGCAAGTTGAACGTGGTCACACTCACTCATTTGAAATGAATTGAGATGTTGAATATAATATGTCAATCCAAACGTATACACCAAGAAGACGGGCACAATTGCAGATTAAATCGCATCGTTTTACATCTTGTCATTTTTCTCAGAGGATAAAGGTGTGCCTGTGAGTATTGTATTGTGCTGACAAAACCGTGCCATTGATGCTAGTTTTGATAGCATCTTAGCACTGTGCGTTAGCTGTAAGCTAACACGTCTGTCCAACAACGCTACTGTATGTGGTGTTTGTTGAAATATATTTTTTAAAGAGAGATAATTATCCGGTAAACTGCAAAGTGGATTTGAACATTTTGAAGCGAACACTTGGGTCTTTTTTCTTTTTTAAGAATCGTTGACTATGTACCAAACTGCTGTAAAGTTGAAGTTGGACACATTGCAAAGCTTTATTTTATTTTTTTCCCCCTATTTTGACGTTGAGGGGGCGCTCCCTCCGGGTGTTTCAGTCTGGGTGATGAATGATGGGCGGCTTTGTCAACACTTTGCCGTGACTTTGCCTTTAAAAATTTAAGTTTACAGCCCCGCCATACGGGGGGTGGTGGTGGTGGGGGGTCTCTCTGTCCCTCGAGCACGCGCCCGTCACTGTCACTGCCCTGAGGAAATCGCCCTCTTGAGGAATTCATCTTTTGGATGTGTCATTTTGGCCCCTTCAAGCTAAAACTTCAGGGCATATTGTTTTTGTTATTTCATCATCGCTGCATAAAAAGTGCTGCACGTGGAGTAAATAACAGCCCTACCCCCCAAAAATTTAAAATGAGTACTGTACAGTTAAAACAACAACTTGCTAACACAAAAACAGTCAACACCATCAAACAGCAAAACAATGCCGAGACTCATGCCGAGTCAAAATCCATTGAAGAATAATGCTTTTTTTTTTTTTTAAAGGAGATATTTAAAAGTGGACAGTTGCTTGCATAACGGGACACCGTTCCAAAGAGAGGGACCAGCAATGGAAAAAGCTTGATCAAAAAGTTGTGTTTTGTATTTGTGCTTTAATGGTTTCTTCTTCTTTTCCTTTCGGCTTTTCGCTTCAGGGGTCGCCACAGTGAATCAGTTGCCTCCATCTAACCCCGTTTTGTGCATCCTCTTCTCACACACCAGCTACCTTCATGTCCTCTTTCACTACATCCATCAACTTCCTCTTTGGTCTTTTCTCTCGGCCTCCTGCCTGTGCTTTAATAGTTGAACACATTAAATCGCATGTTCGAGCGGATTAAGTATGTGTCTGTTTGAATTGTACTCTTGAGTCGTAAAGAAAATCAGGAAGATGTATTAAAAACCTGTCTTATTAAAACTCTTTCAATGCCAAGGACGTCTTCATGTCCCCCCTGCCCCCCAAATTCATTCAATTCCAAGTAAGTGTATTTTTTTTTCACATTGTCATGGAAAGAAGGGTTTGAAAAAGATTGGCACTGAATGAGTCCAATGACGTGATTTCAGTCGCATGATGTACAGAAAGCATTCTACAGCCATTAAGGCATTTTTTTGTGCAATAATAATGTGAGAAAAGAAAATGAATTGCCTTTTGAAGACATGGCTTCTAAGTGTGGAAACCAAATATTCCTGCAGGAATCCATTCCCATTACGGACAAAAAGTTAAGTACTTGAATTTGTCGTTTGTTTTTTCCTCCAGGCAAACAACAGCCTAGCTAGCATGTTGAGTGCAACCTTGCTAATTTGCATAAATCTTTGCGACCTGTCGCCGATGCGCGCCAAGCGGCGTTGAGGTCGGAGCGAAGCGGTCGGATCAGCCCTTTTTGTTTTGTGTGTGTGTGTTAAATGGCGCGACCTTGGATTATTGAGCTTCTGTCACCGGCTGCGCTTTGAGGACAAAATGGATGGATGGCCGCGTTTGGCGCCGTCTTCGCAGGCGACCTCGCATTCGGGCCCGCCGCAGCGTAACAACTTGACATTTGCTGTAATGAGAGGGGAGGAATGTGTTACGGCTTGGCTGTTTGGAAAAAGAATGTGTTGTGAAATGTCTCCCAAAAAAAAAAAAAGGACTAATGTTAGTAGACTACAGTCATCCCATTTGCGATTCATGAATTCACCTATTTGCGTTTTTGCTGAATCTGAACCCCCCCAAAACTTTCACATTTTTGGTGGTCTTTTTGAAACGAGCCTCGTGCAGTTATCAAGAAAGTTGGGTGAAGTGATACGTCTAGGCTAGGTTTAGCCTGGGTTGTAAATGCAAGTAACGGAAAGTATTTGCTGTACGTGCTTATGCGGATGTACTTGTGGTGCCTTTTTTTTTTTTTTAATCAAATCATTTGTAAGAGGGTACTGTAAATGAGTTACTATACTGTAGCCTTTTCACACCAATTTTTTTTCCCAGTCTACAGTATGTGTAAACCCACATTCCTAAAAATTATGGAGGAAAACAAGGATACAAACAAAGAGGAATTATAACAGTGTGCCTCATTTCCATATAATGATGTCACAACCTGCCACAGTGCTTTCTACGTGCATCTGATGCCGACTTGGCCTTACATTTTCCGTTTCCATGGCGATTTGTGAGAATTCATTCTCCGCTCGGGCAAATGCATTTTTCAGACAGCAGACGTCTGACCATAAAAAAAAAGAAATAAATAAGGCCCAGTCGCTTCAGCAGACTTTTGAAAGAGAAGTCATTGAAAATTGCACCGACAAGTGGAGAAGGATGCTGTCGCATATCGAAAAGTGGCCACATTCACCTCCTGCAACTCTAAGGCTGAGCCATGCCATCAATTGACGTGTCCGCCATGGCAGACACACTCCCGCGATATATTGAGAGCCAATTAAAAATCGTGCGTATACAAAGCGAATAATGCTCACTTTTTTCAGTGGATCCAATATGTTTGTCAACCTTTTAACGGACGAGAGGGTCGCAGTATTAGAAACACCTCTGAATTTAAATGCGATGCAGTACTGCTACAAACGACAATGCTGCGAGTGATAAATGGACCCTCGCAATAATTTTCGTGAATCCTCAAAATTATACTCCAATTACGTTACGATGCCAACTCCCATCCCACATGTGCAAGTACAAAGTATTTGCGTCATTTTTGTTTGTTTCCTAATCCTGTTCATGTGACTGTTGCAGTTTTTTTTTTCCAAGCCCCTAATAGGAGCAAAGCTTGGGACTTGCCCCCCCCCCTGAATGTTTATATTTTTCTTTTTCATCAAAGACACTCTTACTGTTTGGCGACCCGTCGGGCTTCCCCGCTCTGTCTCCCTCTGTTGGTCACTTTTTTTTCTCTTTATGCCTCTTAGGTTGTAATTTTAAAGTGAATTTTGTTGCTCTGTACTCGTGCATGTGCAATCACAATAAATTTGATTTTTTTCCGTTCCATTCAATCAATTCAAGCTCCGCCTATATTAGACGACATGGGCAAAAACAGCTTGTCAGTTTAGCACCACACATCTGTGGCAGACACATGTTTCTGATTGGGGAGGATTACCAAGTAGGAGTCGGTCAAATTCGGAGCCCTGGAAATTGCCCCAAATGGCTTCTTTAAACCAAAATGGCTGACTTCCTGTTCCAATCCATGCATGCGTCTTTGAGACTTTTTCCTGCGTCCTGTTTTGAGAGACGTGGCCACCCAGTTGTACATTAATCCATGAAACTGATGATGGGGGGCTAGGGTGGGGGTATTAAAAAAGAAAAAAAAGATTCCAGGGGGTGCCTCTGTCAGTTTTGGTGGGTCATTTGAGACCGAAATGTAAAATTTTCGGCTATGTCAAGGCCTCCGAAAAGGCCATTCATTCAGCGAAAGAAAAATAATTTAAGCTGCCAGCAATGACGAATGGGCCTTTGACCCCCCCCATAATGGCAAATCCCACATTAGATGGCATGGGTAAAAAAAAAACCCCATCATAATTTAGCACCGCCCATCTATCTTGTAGACTTGCTTTTGATTGGAGCTCATTGGGGCAAATTTCCAACTCAAAGTGCCGGAATTCACCTGATATGTCCGACTTTCGGCACAATTACTGGCTTGTGTCCTTGAGACGTTTCGAGAGACTTATGATAGACACGTCCACACAATTTTGAGTGGCGGGGGGGGGGCACGGAGTGAGTTATGCGAGGTCCTGCTGGAGATCACAAAAATACATGAATTTCCCCAGGGGACACACGCTTGCTGAAATTTGTGAGTTTTCTGGCATGTTGATGCGATTCATCTGTCAACAAAATGATACCCAACATATTGTGCCCACAGTTTTGGATGCTGCTCACCAACAGTAAGTGTCACTTCCTAAACTGAGAGCTCTTTTTTTTCAAGTGAATGAAACTCAAGGGCTTTTCATTTGGAGGCAAAAAGCCGGAATGCAAAAAAAAAAAAAGGCATTTTCCCCAGAAAGCTTGTTGGGGGAGCGGCGTACGTAATTCTTTTGGGCTGATGGAAAGCGCTTTGAGTGATTTATCTAATCAAGAGCGTCTCCGCCGCATTGCCAGGTGCGCCTCAGGAATACTAAGAAAGTACTATTTGTGTCTATGAAAAGCATCGTGGTATCCACGCGCGTTTTGGTGTGCCATCTCTTCATTCTGGGATAATTATTCACGATGACGCATGGGGCAAAAGCCAAAGCCATTTCAGATGGCTCCACTAGTAAACAAATTATTTTGGACCGCCACTAATTTTCTGCCTTCTTCTTTACTCGTCAAAAAATTTTGATGCAAGTTAAATTGCTTCCAAGGAAGATGGAATGCTGGCCGGGTAATTTGCATTTCAGCAGGTTAAATTAATCCAGAAATAGATGTGGTGAAAATTCACACATGATCATTGAGGGTACAGGCTAATTAAGTGACTTTTCTGTTGTTCCGATTAATGGTGCAAACATCCTCTTTTGACGCTGAAATGAATAGCTAACGTGCTGTTGAATCGGTGTTAGCGAGGTGGCCAGCCATGTTGTGACCCAACAGGCTTGTGCATCTCCTTCCATAGTTAACCGACGAGATTTAAACTCACATTAAAGGTGGAGTTTGTAGTGGTTAAAAACCCCAAACTAACAAACAAACAGCCCAGCCTATGCCTCCAAATTCAAACCTCAATTATTATAAGGCAGAGTGAAGTGAGGCTACGTTCAAATCCTGCTAGCAGGCTCAAGGCCGGTCAGTTCATACTTGCCTCCATTGAAAGTGCTTCTGATTAAGTCAAAATAAAGTCCACCTTCTAGTGGGCTTTTACTGACATTTCCTGAAAGTTTTTTGCTAACACTGGCTGCTATTTCAAAAGTTTCATAATTCACTCCAACTTGTGTAAGTTTTTTTTTTTAGCAAGGAAAAGCTTGTTTTTTTTTTTTTTTGGATGCACCTTTATGTACTTCCGGGTCAGTTTGGACTGTAGCCTCGAATGCGCGGCTGTTTCAGAGATGACAGTACACTAAAGATGTCTTTTGCTTATTTGGAAACCATACTTAAGGTCAAGAACAGAATATATGCGTTTGTATTACAAGCCAATTTCAAATTAAAATACAATTATCTTCACCCACAGGTGAATACGCTCCATGATTGTTTTCATCTAAAACGGAAGATGACTCCGAAGTACATCAACGCGCATGAAACGGAAAAAAAAAAAAATGTTCTCGCAATCTTTTCGAGAGAAAACAAAGGATTTTTTTCCCCTCCATGTCACCTTTGGGGTTCCGTAGTAAGGCCCCCAGTTCCATTTTAAGAAAAATAGCCAAAAAGCATGATGCTACCACAATCACGTTGCAGCAGACCAAGTGTTCAGACGCACCCCCACCCCCACCGTACCATGTCACGTCTGGGGCTCTAAATCCCCTAAATTGACTGTAGTTTTGTGAAGGATAATCTCATAGTCAGGTTCGTCTTTGAAGCGTCCTGTCGAGCCACAAAAACTTGCCATGTCTCGACCTTAGCATAAAAAGCCGCTTTTTGTGCAGCAAATGCTAAACTGGGATTAACACGAGGGAGCACGAGGGAGAACGTCGGCTCAGCCGTGGGGGGACGGACGAGCCGTTTTGCATTGATTTTGTGCCAGTGCGCAACACGCTATTGATCTCCTGCGAACGGACGGGAGTCTCCACATCGAGCCCGATCATGTCGCATTTGTCCATTCGCCATTGAAAGGGATGTTTCATTGACACTTTATTAGGCTCATCGATCAGGACGTCAAGAGGGCCAACGCCCATTCCGACTACGTCGATTTTATTCTAATCGTAGCGTGACTGTCGTCGGGATTGGAGCCACTTGAGTTACTTGGCTCGGTGCATTGATAACTGGTGGCTGTTAAAAAAGATAAACAGTCATCACGTCCTGTGGGAATGTCATTGGCGGTGCACAGCTGAGTTGTTGGTGTTTATTTATTCATTTATGTAAAAATCCAATTCAAAGGAATGGAGACATTTTTTTCACATTTAACTCTTCCCTCCATATTTTTCGACTTGTTCAATTATTCAAGTCAGACCAACTCGTGCATTTTTCATGGTCCCCAAATGACAGCATTTTCCCCCCCGTATTTCACAACAAATTTCACAAACGCATTTGACATTTTGTCACAAAAACTGAAAGGAAAAAAAAAACTTGAATTAATGACACCATTAAATTCATTCCCTTTGTTTATGTTACCATAGAACAAACACTTAAAATGTCTTACAAATGTGGAAAAAAATGAATATACATATTCTAGAATCTGTCATGTTGAATTAATCTTAACCTGGATCCGAACCAGATTGCCCATTTGGAGCCAGTATGAATGCAAACAGACGTGATTACTGTGCATTTTATCAACTCGTTTATCTCCTCTTTTCCTCTCATGCAAAAAACCTCCCAAAAAACTAATAAGTATCGATATGCACATGTGACACCCTGGTTTGACTGCGGGCTAAAGTGCAGCAGTCCTCATTTGAGCTTGAAGTCAGAAAGGTCAAGCCCACAACATTAATCATTGGCGCTAAGAAAAAAACGAAAAGTCAGCATCTCGCTGCAAGCTCATTAGGTGTGAATCTTTGCGTGCAACTACACATCTGCATGCAATTTGGAGGGGTTTGCAAAGCTGATCTGGCTGTCAATTATTATATATATATATATATATATATACTTTTTTTTTTTTTTGGAGGGGGGGGACATTTTCGATTTATTAGACACTTGCACATGTTTCTTATTCCAACCTCTGCTCCCTGGGCCGCAGCAGCCCAGTCTGGTGTGACAGGTGGCTCGTCTCACTTTCGAGATTGCATGACAGCGAACATGGGCGGATGGGTCAGAAGCGCGTGGAGGTGGCGTCGATCGGGTCATCGATTGGACAAGTATCTGCCGTGAGATGTCGGCAGCCTGCAGGGGGGTTTGCAGTGACCTGCTTCACGACTGTGGGGAATCCTTTGAACACCAGGCGGATGTTCGTCTTGATTTTACTCTGTGCTTCAAAAAGAAGATCTGTTTTTATTCTGCTCCTTTTTTTTCGAAAATGGCCATTTTTGTCAACCGATTCAAATCGTTTCCGTGTCATGCAATTTAATGGGGGATATTCTCCCAAGGAAAATTAGCCTTCCACATTTTTCACTTGCGCACATTCACCATATTCCCTCTTTTATCAAGTATTCCACATTTTCCAAGACCAAACATCCACAATTTTGGAATTTTAAGAAGACACTCTGAAAAGAATTTTAAGTGCGAATTTCAGCAGGATTGATCGTGGTGTAGTACACTCATACCGATCATTGTTTTTCTTGTTAGCTTGATTTCTCACCTCTTCAGATTGATTTGATTATCGGATGTCTCGAAGATTATCCCGAGCGATTATGCTGTATGGGGTGAGTTAAGCGTGATTTCTCCTCCTCGATCGGTTTGAAAAACAGTCCAGGCTGACGATCGTAACCTTCAATGTCAAGTGTGTGCTATCTTTCTTATCTGGAAGTAGATCACACAGTAACCTGGCGATTTTTGTTTTTTTCTTCATTTTTTTTTTTTTCACATTTGACAATCGGTTAAGATGTTCAAAATGCGCATACCCTTTACGCTTTAGTTTGGAGTGGACGTAGAGGGGAAAACCCCCGCTTTGATGGCTGGCACGATTGGATGTCATATCTGGTCTTGTGTGCAGCGCGCAGAGATGGGCAACCACCGACCGGGCTTTTCACAAAAGCCAATTTAACGGCGGGGTTTGGCTGCTGCGAGGAAACCGGCTAGATGAGCACAGCGCGACCCTTTTACTGTTTAACGACTCTGTTTCAGTTTAAAGGAACCCTCGGATCGGCCTCGGCTGATCCCCCGGCTTCAGCCCGGGGAACCTTTAAAGCGGCCAATATGTCACCACCGCGAAAGGTTGGCTTTGCCGTAAAGCGTCCAGTGAAGCCATTAAAAAAAAAAAAAAAAAAGGGGGTGGGGGGGGTGGTGAGGGGTGTGAACAGGACACTACCCCGAGGATAAACCTCCGCGTTTGCAGATTGGACGGGGCCGGGCGACAGGTCAGGACGGTTCAATCCGCGGAGGAGCCAGTGCATTAGAGGAACAGATTAGGCTTTGATCCATCCGAATCTAGGCGCAATGAATAAAACATTGGGTATTACGCTCAGATCCATTTGTTATTAAGGTCTTAAAAGCTGAGCAGACCAGAGGACAGAAAGCGAGAGGCTGGAAGGATTGCTTGCAATTTAGAGAAAAACCTCAATGGGGTGGCGGCGGCCTGAAATTGGCGTTTGCGAGCGTGACCTTGGGGGAACGATGACCTTCTCTTGGAAAACCAAGGGCACCTCCACATTTTGTGTTTCCCGAATCTCCAGGCCACCTTGAAAACGCAACACATCTCTCGCGCTGTTGGCATCCCTTGTACTCTTTAGCATCGATTCTCAAACTGCGCCCCCCCCCCCTTCCCCGGCAACAACAAGCTTTACTTTGGTGGTCCGTGAAATAATTTGCAATGTATTGACTGATTCAAAAAGAGAGAGAGAGGGAGAGAGAGTAGAAAGTTGTTGATACACGAGCTACGTTTAAACGTTTTAGCATCTTCGGTCTTGCTCACCGTCAACAAATGGCAGACAAGAGGATCACACCATTTTATAAGACCAAAGGACTTTTTTTTTCGAGAATAGACGGCGTGATATGAAAATGACAACTTTATTTTGAAAATATATATTGTTGCAAGTTCACGATTTTCTCTTTTGTTGTTATTATCGAGTAAAGGAATCATATTCGCTGTATGTTCGTGTTGTTCAGTCCACCATTAAATTCTAAACCTGATTTAAGCCCCTCCCACTCAAATATTTGAACACACATTTTCAGAATGTCGAGGCAGATTAAAAAAGTTTTTTTTTTTTTTAAAACAAATAAACAAAACACTTTCTTCTCTTGTATCAAGCTAATTTCTTAGCGTCCCCGCTGAGCTTCGCACTCGGACCCGCCTGCCGGCACTCAACTTGCGAACACTCGACGTCTATTTTTGTCGGAGTTTGTTAAAAAGGTAAATCTAATCAGGTACGCCATGTAAAGCGCAGTTGAAGATCTTCGTTTTGCCAGTCGCGTCAAGGAGCATCACCGACCTTTTGATTGTTACAAGCAGCAAGTTGTTAGCTCATCATTTTCACCAGCGTTCAGCTTTTCATGTCTGTTCTATCCCACAAATTTAAATATAATTTCCAAAGACAGAACAATAAGCCTATTCCACCAGCTTCTTGATTGTCTCCATACACGTAGCACCGTCGTCCTTCTGGGCATGTCAGTATGGACTCGCCTTTTTTCTTTTTCTCACATTTGCTCATAAATGTTCTCCGTAATGAGGATTCGCAGCAGGACGCGTTGCGCTTTAATTTCCTTACGGGGAGGCGGGCGCGCTCGGTGCGTTTTTTAAAATTGGCTGCAATTTTAATAGCGGCGCAACGTCTGCAATTAAAAATGGAAAAAAAAAAAAAAGCGATGAGAGCGAGGCGTTCATGAAAACGTTTCCGCAGGCAATCGAGGGCCAGACTCAACAAGTATGTTCTCGGCAATCATCCTTCATGTCCTCGTTATCGGCCACTCGATGGATCACCCTGTTGATGTTTTCTGCCATCCGTTTGGTGCTGTTGAGGGTCACGGGTGAGCTGGAGTTGAACCCAGGGGTGATTTTGAAAGAAGCCGGATACACTGGTTGCCAGTACCGTCCAGTGGCACTCTTTTATTTGTATGTTTTTTTTAATTCAATGAATGTGTTTACCGCAGGTGATCAGTTTGCTGTAATAAAAATGCTCACCACCAGATGGCAGACGTCACTCAAGATCACCTCCTGCATCAGAGAAGAAGAGAGAGAGCCAGGGCCAAATCAGGTCAAGAAAATCATCTCATCAGGTTAAAATGAGTTCACCGAATTTAAAAATGTTTAGTTTATTAGTTTGCTCTGCGACGCAATCAAACATGAACGATCACAAGCTAACTAGCCACTCCAACGGCAATTGTAAGAGTTCACAAATATAGATGTATTTATTAATTTTTGCATGAAAAGTTACACAATGTGTTACAAATGAATACGATGGCTGAGAGAAGTGGATGATGCCGCCAAGTGTGACACATCGGTGACAAACTTTTTACCGGCCGATCCATTTGAGGATTTTGAATGGTATGCAGGTCGAATGTACGGTGGTATAAGCTTAACATCTTTGAGTAAGCTGATTTTTTTTAAAAAAAAAAATTTTTTATGTGCTATATGTCTGTCTGCTGTTCAGCAGTTTTGTGCCATATTTGAATGGGACGTTTTACAAAAGAGAGCAAAAATACAGTAGACCTCTGCTTATTTTTGCTTGTCGTTGATGAGTGGATCTTTGAAAATATTTAAAATACTGTTTGCTCTAGTAGTTTAACAACCAGACATTTCCATACGTCCTTATTCAAAACGGCATCTGGTCATACATCTGGTGCACCACTCACCAAGCCTTCCTCCCCAAAAAGCAAGCAAGGAACACAAGTCGCTGAGGAACACAAATCACAAGTTGGAGCAAACAAATGAATGTCAAAGTCAAACAGGACACTCGCTGGCTTTTATTCCTCCCCGTTTGGCTCCCCTCGCTTTACGGGTCTCGAGACGACTTCAATTAAGGCGGCCATGATTAGCACTCGGGTGCAAGGCGAGAAAAAAAAAACTAAAAACCTGCGTGTTGACTTGAGAGCCAAAGCCGCCGCCGCCGCCGCCGCTGCGTTAATCCTTTTGTTCACATTAGTCGACACATGGCACGCCTCCCTAATTCTCATTCCCGAGCAGCAAGAGGCTGAAAAGCCAAACATGGCAGAGGAAGAAGAAGAAGCACATTTGCATGTGCAAGCAAAAGTCCAAGCACCTCTGCTTTACCTCTGGTACTACCCCACAGGACTTAGCAAACACAAGATGACAACACAATCATGTATTCTTTTGTGCATTGTAATAAAACAATACACGCAAGGAGAATTCCTCAGCGTAATAATGCAAATAAATCACGTCTAGCTAAGCTACGGATTCCACTGCACCCTCCTCACTTTTTATTGATGCCCTTACTTATGTATTTATGTTATTCATGTCGTAAGCAAGTGACAAGTCTCCCTTGATTGCCCCGCAGGGATGAATTCACTTTTCTGAGTGCAAATCTGTGCAACTTTTGTGTCTTTTTAAAGCTAAGTGCATCCAAAAAGACTGACAGTGAGTCACTTTGCCACTTTTAGTCCGAAATCAATTTTTTTTCAATTTGTTCAAAAAACGAATCTACTTCCAACACTACATGCTGAAAAGTTAATTTTCAATGTAAAATATTATGACTTCATTCTCATTGCATCTTTCCTATCAAAAAAATAAATAAATAAATATATATATATATAAATTTAAAATATAACATTTTTCGCCTGATTTATGTGCAAAATTTGAGGAGTTTTTGTTCATGTTTAGGCCCTCGAAAATGCAAACGATCACAATTACAATAATATGTATTTAATGTAAAATTACGTAATTGTTAATTAGGTTGTGCAAATGTATGTCCCCCCCCCCCCCCCCCATAATCATCCGTAGTGCTACGTTTAAACTTTGCATCATGTTACAGTGGCTGACAATATTAAATCAATCTTTTAGGAACTAAAATCTCTCTGTTTTTTGCTCAACACTTAGGCCTACTATGCTACTGTTAGGTTGGTGGTGCAAGCAATTTTCTCTTTTAGGGGGATACTAAATATTAACGATTTTGAGAAGTACTTCTGTTGAGCACTGGCAAGGCCTTAGCCTATCTTGCCGTCATTTTATTTATTTATTATTTTTAAGCTCGCACACACACGGGTGAACTTGTGGTATAATTGCTGACACTGTATCTTGTGGCTCTCCCTTGCACAAAACATGATCCATTATCATAAATCACATGTGCCAACACAGACAGCAGCTGCATGAATAATTAAAGGTCGCCACATTAGCATTTGCGCGTGTGTGCATGTGTGTGTTTCCAAAAGCTGCAAAAATGATAAAAAAAACCAATCAATAAAACCAAATCAATGTTTCTGCAGTCCATACACAAATTGGAGCTGGTCGACCTTGGCACCAGCATCGTCCCAGTCAAAAAATGTTTTCAGAAAGTGCTCGAAGCAATGAGAGTCCTCGGCGCGCTTTGCGGCGTCCCAAGTGGTTGACCCGCTGAGCTGTGCTTCTTGCAGAAACTCAAATTGTCTTCGCTTAAAATTGACTGAGCAAGGTGACCGAGCGGCAAGCACGTGTGCCTCGTAGTTCTCTCAGGTTCATAAGTGGACTCTGGCCTTTCCGGTGTGAAGGCTGCATGCTGTTCTTTGACCCGTGCGAGGGGGGGGGGGGGGGGCGTACGCCACCTCTCAGCCCAAAGTCAGCTCGTAGAGGGAAGGGATGCTGGCCCGCGTCCCGTTTGGCTCCCTGGTCCCACTGGATGCTGCCAAATTAAATGGCAGCGCCGCGTGACAAATGAAATGTTTGCCGTGTCTGAGTGGTGACATTTCAAGCCAGCTGCGAGAGAGGCAGAAATAAAAGGTCCCCGTCCATTGTCTTCAAGTTTCAAACTCTTTTATGCTTGGCTGCACTTGGGATATTTGACTGGAATGACGACAAACTCGCTCAGTGCTTTCGGTTTGGTACTTTGATTTTATATGTACGATCTTTCCAATCCGCAGATTTTCACCGACCTCACATCCGTCTGAAACATCAATGCAGCGATGAACGGAGATGGCCGAATTGTTTTGGTTCCATCTGTGCTGTATGTTACACACACGTACAGCACATATGACAATAAAGTGAAAAGCATGGACATTGTTATGGCCTGACTAAATGAAGCTCCTCTCCTCATTCCAACATAGTTGCTTAGCACCAAGATGCCACTCGACTTCTGCATAAGCATGAAAACAGCGAATAGGAGAAAAAGGTTCAACAAAGTTGCTACAGTACATCAATGACTAACCACACTCTGAAACCGTTCGGATGAAAAATATTCATTTGGGTCAAAAGGGAACTAACTCGCTACTTGGGTCAGGCTGACTCAACTTTTGGAGTTTTGTCTTAAAAAAAACTTTGGTTTGTACTTTTTTTCAGTTAGTATGAACATGTTTGGCTTGTTTCAAACAAAACGACCCAATTTCTTGAGCCGGTTTGTACAAAATGCTCTTTGGTTTGTGGAAAACAAAATGACCCAATTCTTGGGTCAAATTGACCCATGCAGTCAATCGACCCAAATTGGGTTATTTAAAAAGAAAAAATGTTTTGTTTCGTCTGCCATCATGATTGCGCAATGTCACTGCGAGTCCTTTGTTAAATTATCTTTTGAGTTCACAATTTTTGACACACATTTGAAAGATTGCATTAAGACATCAGTGCCAATGGAGGCCTTTCTTTGGACTCACGGATTCCATGTCTTGACCTCGTCATCGTATTCCCAGCGCCACGACTCACATTTGAATCCATTGTAAAAGATGACAAGAGGACACGCTTGTAAAAATATACATCACATTTATTGGTCACCAGAAGTCCCTAAATGCTGCCTACTGTACTTCCACCAACGCGGGCCACGGAGCACCAAAGCGCTGCTACCAACAGAAACAAAGCTGATACACACCACCGCGTTCGTCTCTAAAAAGTAACACAATGTACAAAAAAAAGCAAGTCTTGGAAAGTAGTCCGAGCCATTGTGGTTTGGTCCATTAAGAAGAAGAGAGAAAAAAAAAAGCACTTCTTTCCTCGAGTGAGTTTTCTGCCGCCTGACTAGGAAGGAGGAGGTGATGTGGGGGGGCGCAGGGGGGTTGGCGATGCACATGTCCCAGATGATCCTGCTCGTGCTCCCACTGCATCTTTCCGAGAAGTATTCATGCTCCGCAGTCCCCGGGGGGGGTCAATGAGACGAAGCACTTTAAAAAAATAATAAATAAAACCTCCCCTCGCACGGCACACGACAGCACAACACTAGCGCGATGCTGGACACGAAACTAAACAGGGTTAGGGTTAGGGTTAGGGTTATCATGAGACTCATCTCATGATAACGAGATGAGTCAACCCCCCCTCCTCCACCTTTCCTCCTCCACGGATACGCCGAACCGCGGCGTCAAAGGGAATTAAAAAATGTAGAAGGGCGAGTTCTTTTTTTTTTTTTTCCCCCTTCTTATCAAAAAACAAATGAAGCGACCTCACCAGGACGCTGAAGGCACCAGCAGAACCAGGAGCAACACAGGCCACGCCAGGTTCTGTTTGCACTCGCCGCTCTTTGCCCGCACACCTGACAGGACCAAGAGGGGGGAGGATTAGTAGCGAGACTCACACACAAGTCTTGGACAGTCAACATCCGCCTATGCCTATTTATTTTTAAGAATAATCAGAATATGGTCGACCCTTCCCACCCCCGTCCACACACCACCACAAATACCCCAAATCTATGTATTCTTGACGGCTACTGTAAGACATTTGGTCAAAGGTTAGCAGTGTAGCGCATGACCAAACCATAGCATTAGCCATGATAAGCTAGTGGGAGAAGAGGTTATTTACCCCAAAATAATTTGACTTTTTTTTTTTTTTATTTAAGAAGTGTGTATCAAACTGATAGTCCTTCACATTAATAAAAAAAAAAAACTCCTCTGGTGATGAATGTGACTGGCAGGTTAGCATCGTGATTCAACAGATTTATCTGTGAAGATAGCTTCAAGATAGCTATTTTTGTACAAAATGTATTTTTTCAAAAATAAACAAAACATTTAGCAGTATCCCAGAAGAGGGGCTCAGTTTCAAAAAGGTTCTGCGCATTTGCGCGACAAAAGTTAGCAAGCTAACTGCTAGCTATAAAGGAGGAAGATCATCCCAGCCAGCACCAAAAACCACCCCAGGTTCTACCTTTGGCCACGGTATTCTGAGAGATCTTGGTTTAAGTAAAATATTTGAAATTAAATGGAGGGGGGGGGGGGGGCTTCCCTGGAGATAAAAGTGTCTGTCAAAGCAGGTTAGCAAAGCAGGTTAGCATACTCTTTGATTCAACAGATTTGTCTGTGAAGATAGCTTCAAGATACCTTTTTTTTTGTTGTACAAAAATGTATTTTTCAAAAAGAATGTAAAAAAAGACATCATAAAATTAAGAAAAGAACAGAATGAGGCCACATTGTTTTGGGAATATATTTCCTAAGAGAGCCCAATTTTAAACCGGCTCAATTTGACTGGAGGCGTTCAATCAAAGCCGAATAGCTACACGACATTTCCAAACGCAGTGTGTGGCGAGAGACAACGGTGTCATTGTCCAACTAATTACGGGTGCAAACAATACAGCCAGTGAACCGGCCACGAGGATAAAACATCTGCTAGGCGGTCTCGTCTGGTCGGCGCGCCGCGAGCAGGTTAATTGGCCGAGCGCGTCCGTGAAGCTTTGTCTGTGTGTGGGTGAGGTAATTAAAAGAGTATTAGCCAAAGAAAACTTTGCTCACGCAAGAGCTTTGGCTGCTTAATTACAATGGATAGCGGTGAACTATCCTAAAATAAACAGCTGGGGTGGAAGTAAAGAAGTACAAATCCAGATACGTCGATTTTTTTCAGGTAACTGCAGTTTTTACGACAGTATTTATTTAATAAAAACGACTGTCAAAACACACAGTGATAATTTAGATTTGAATGAATCAGTTGATGCTCCGGAGGACGTTTTTTGGGGGGTCAATTTTGCATATTGCATTTATTTTAGATTAAAACAGTACAAGTTGACTATTTGTCAACATATTTAGGTTCTCCAAGTCGATGAGTCAAAATGACCGCAACATTTCAAACGACGTCACTTGCCCCAAAAAAAACTCGACGGCGACAGCTTACCGGAAGAGGTGACGAGTCGTATTTGCGAGCTGACCATCCCTTCGCCGCCCTCGCTGAGGGCGCGCACCTCGATGACGTACGTGCCGCCCTCGGGAAGCGAAAGCGTGGTGGACGGGTTGATGGTGCGAGTCACCTGGTTGTGGCCGCGGCCCTCCTGCTTGAGTAAGACCTGCGCAATGACGACACAAAGGGGCATTTTATGTTCTGGGTCGAAATTTGTCATTGTGTGTGTTTTGGTTGACTTTTGAAATGTTTTGTTTAGACATAATTTGATGTTATGTCTTGTTTGTGTCTTATTTGTTTTGGTTTTCGTCTCCACCTATTCTCGTCAGCCCTGTTTCTGAGTGTGGTCCAAGAGCCATGCAAAAGAATTTTCAATCCTATTTTTTTGGAAATAGTCATTTCAAAAAGCGCAAATCTAAATATCATACACCTAATAGCATAGTCCTTTTTGAAAATTTTCAGGGAAAAAACCCCCCATCCATTTTAACAAACAAGTGTCAACAATCTTTTGAATTGATATTGTGACGGCAACTTTCAAACCGACTGACTAGTCGAAGATAATGATGCTATTTAGGCTAACGAGAAGGGAACCGGCGCGCCAGTTACCCCTCGCTACCTTCGCCTTTTTGGGCCAATTAAAAACTGTGGTGATGATGCATCACGTGAATTCTGGCATCTGAGCCGTGCATGAATAAAGTCGTACTTAAAACACAGGTTGATCGCTACGGGGGATTCTCGCGCAGCTAGCCTGCGCTGCGCAATACGTGGGGGGACGGGCTGGCAAATGAGGCAACAAACTACAGAAGCAGGATTCTCACACACTCCCAAGATGGCACTGGATCATTGAAGAGAATCAAGTTTTAAAACATTTCGACTGAACAAGCGAAGGAAAATGGCTCCCTGCCCCCCTCCACCCACCTGTGTTCCCCCCCCCCTCGCCTGCCTTGTAACAGCTTGGAGGTCACGAGCCAGAAGGGCGTTCTCGCCGCCTCTGAGCTGGAGAGCTTTGAAAGGTAGCCAGCTTTCTTCCTCCTCCTACTTGGCTTCCTCCTCCACAGCCTCTCTTGCCGTGTTGTCGGAGCATCAATGAAACCCCCGTTGCTATTTTTAAACCCCTTGTCACTGCGTAACGTACTCTGGTACTTTTATTTTATTTTTTTTTCATCCGTACAGTAATAGGGATTATGTTCAAAGCTAGCTGTAGTGTGCATGCTAGCAGGGGCCAGTCGTTGGTAGAAAACACGTGAGCCAGCGTTGTTTTCGTCAACGATGATGAAATTATTTCGTCATCGTGTTGTATGTGTTATTATTTTGGAGTGATGAACATTGAGTGATGAACACTGTTACCACGTTATCCGTGTGTCATGCATAATCGTCGGTAGATCAGAAATTCTTTGCTATTGGGTGGAAACTTTGCGTTTTATTTTGAACAAAAAGGGACCAAAACTAGAAAAAAAACGTTGCGTTTTTGACGACTAAAACTATCACAAAAAAGGAATTACTAAAATATGACTAAAACTAACAAGCATTTTTGCCCAAAAGACGATGACAAAATCTAAAATGGCTGCCAAAAACAACACTGATGTGAGCGTAATCCATCCCGGTTGCTAAGTGGAATTTTTTTTAATTCGGAATCACTTTTTTTGTAGTTCACAAGCAAATGGAATAAATGTGCGGACTAAGCCAACTTGTCCTCTATATTTTTAAAATTAATTATTCTTTATAATGAATTCAAGTGGTATATTATTTTGCATTTTCATGCCTTCATTATTTTCTGATTTTCACGTTGATTTTTAAATTGTGATTTTTTTTTACGTTATGATGGTTACCATGTAGCCGATGACGTCAGACTCATTTTCCTTGGCCTTAACTGGGTCCCAGCTTAAAGACACATTGTTGCCCTCTTGAATCCACAACAGGTTGCCTGGAGGCAGCACAGGAGCTGAAGAACCGCAAAGGAAAAAAAAAAATAAAAAATCATCAGGCCCAGAAAGAAGCGGGGTCCATCATATTATTGAGCTTACGGGCTTTCCTGGTCTTGGCCATGACAGAGGCACTGGCGGGTCCTTGTCCGATGCTGTTGAAGCCTTTGACGGTGAGCACATACTGCCTGTTGCCTTCCAAGCCCCCCAGCACCAGGGAGGTGTCGTTTTTTGTGGTTCTCTGTTTCCAGCCGGAGTCCTCCTTCTCGGACGCTCTCCAGTAGCTCACCTGGTCACACAGACGCACAGTTGTGTTCAGAGGTGGAGCGAGTTTTTGTCCCACCTGTCTGTGGCAAATAAAAATCAGGCAAGTCGAGCTAAGTCATTAATGACTTAAAACGGCTCAAAATATCAAACCATCTTGATTAGTCACAACATATTTAGCCACTTTGCACTCACGATCTGCACTTGCGTTATGAGCTGTAAGACTATTTCGCGGGGAATAGGGACCAGGCCAAAATCTGCTGCCCATGATATTTTATGCCTTCCATGTTATTTAAATTCATCGGCCATCAATATTTTTTTTTACCATTGGTCTCCCAAAAAAAAAAATCCATATCGGTCGGGCCCTATGAAATAAGGTTTCATGAAGTGGCCTCTGCATTCCACATCATATCATGCTGGTGGGTTGCCGGGTTAGAGTGGATGACATAAAGGGGGGGGGGGGGGGGGGTCATTCCAGTCACATGACACACTTGAGCTTCCTCCCATTGGATCGCATTTAATTGTGTGTGGTGTACCTAATGAGTTGTCTGCACAGTGTATGATGACGAGCACACCTCGTATCCTTTGGGTCTTCCGGGACCAGGGTTGGGCGGCCTCCACGTGACTCTGATTTGCGAAGCCGAAATTGCATAGGCCTTCACGTCCGATGGCGCCTCTCTGGGCTCTGCATGCATGCACACACATACACATAAACACACAATTCTTTTTGACTGTGCTTTTTCCCCCCCAAAAAACGTGTCCCAACAATCCAAATTTGACCTCACCGCCCTCGGCCGAGTAGATGACGACGACCGGGCTGAATGGCCCGTCGCCCTTGTTGTTGTACACGCCCACTTTCACCTCGAAGGGAGTCAGCGGCGGGAAGGTCTCGTCGCGGTACTTGTACGTGGTGGAGTCGGCCGACGTCACCATCTTCTCCTTCCAGCCTCGGGTGCCGTTGGCGCGGAAGGCCACGATGTAGCCGAAGCCCTCGCCGTTTTGGAACTCCTCCGACACGGGCTGGAACGGGAAGAGAATTTTTTTTTTTTTTAGGGGAGACCAAATGCTGTCTGGGTAATTGTTGTTCATCGGCTTGAATGCATCGCGCCACGAGGGTCAACTTCAAAATAAAATCACGAGTTAGTAATACTGCACGTAGATATCGATGCCTTACTTCGCTTTTATTTTGAAGTGCACCCTCAGAAGCAAATGTGTCGGCTGACTTGACTTCGAATTGAGGCTGGCCTTGTCCTTCAGTGCGCAAAAGCTTGATGACAGACTTGGACTGGATAATCCATATTCAATTTCCAGTCCTCATACGCACCGGCGCACCACTTATGAGCACCCCTGTAATTATGAACTGGGTGCATTCCTTGCGATAACTAATGGTGACTGATCAGTTGAAATACTGAGTGCATGTTAGCTAATATGCAAATGTGCGTTTTGCCTGAACAAGACCAACTTGCTTAGCCACGACAAAAAAAAAAAAACAAGCTAACAAGCAGCTAACAAGCAGCTAACAAGCAGCTAACAAGCTAACGTATCTTTACTAAGGCTTGTTCTCAAACCATTACCGGGACACAATAACTCAGTTAAATCATCAAATGAAAAATCGAAGACAGTTGTTTGATGAAAAAAACAACAATGTGCAGTTTCACTTTTTGGGACACCAACTAAACAAAACAAACTTTTCTCATCCGGAGCAATTTCCTGTGCGGTTACAGTAATTCCCTGGCAGCGTTCATAAAGCGGCAGTCTGTCGTGACGATTGGAAGGCCAGCGCGTGGCTCAGCGGCGCTCTTTCCCCGAGACGTTTGTCTCGCGGCATCGCTGACAGGAGGATTTTTTTTTTTTTTTTAGAACGACGTCTGGTGTGGTTTCCCTCGAGTTGTCTTCCAGCAACTCCATCCAATCAAACGGCAATTCATTAGGACGAAATTCAATTAATTAACTGAGACGAGCGGATTAAGGGCCTTGCTCAATGCAATATATGGAAACGAGCCGCTGCCTTTCGCGTTTAATGGAATGTGTTTTAATGACAGTGCGTGAAAGCCAATATAAATATTAATTAAGACTGACTTCTACCGCCATAGATTCACGTTTGCACGCTATGCAATGCAAGTCCGAAAATTTCTTTAATTTGCTGTAATCAGTATTTTCAAAAATATATATATTTATTGTGGTCAAGTATCGGAAGCGGCGGCCCGGTAGTCCAGTGGTTAGCACGTCGGCTTCACAGTGCTGAGGTACCGGGTTCAAATCCAGCTCCGGCCTCCCTGTGTGGAGTTTGCATGTTCTCCCCGGGCCTGCGTGGGTTTTCTCCGGGTGCTCCGGTTTCCTCCCACGTTCCAAAAACATGCATGGCAGGCTGATTGTGCACTCTACATTGTCCCTAGGTATGAGTGTGAGCGTGGATGGTTGTTCGTCTCTGTGTGCCCTGCGATTGGCTGGCAACCAATTCAGGGTGTCCCCCGCCTACTGCCCGAAGACAGCTGGGATAGGCTCCAGAACCCCCCGCGACCCTAGTGAGGATAAAGCGGTACGGAAAATGGATGGATGAAGTATCGGAAGCATCCAATCAAAGTTTTTTTGGGGATGTCAAGTTATGCTAACTTTTTCTTTGGCTTTTTGGCGGCGTTGATTCCAAATGGAAGCGAAATTAAACGTGAACCAGATTTCTGGAATCTAATTCCACTTTTCAGAGGTTTTAAAGATGGTTACAAAAAGTAGTTTGAGTGTAAAATGGAAAAATATGCATCCAAGCATCAGCAAGAAAAAAAAAAAAGCAAAAAGCAAAAATCTCTGCTGCTTCCAAGTGAATCGTCCCGGGAACCGCCTGGCCCAAATGAGCCACGTCCTCCCCGGAGGTAATGGCGGCGGATGGAAAGGCGATGACCAATCACCGTGACCGTGCTCATTACAGGGATGATCAGCGGAGCTAAATGAGCTGTCATCAAAGTGGATCATTACAGGCCGGCCGGCCGGCCGGCCGTGCCTCTCATTGAATATGAACCTTTTAGGAGCGGCGTGAACAAACGGAAGCCATTTAGGACCCCGCTGGTGGGGCCGGAGGATGGAGGAGGGCCGCGTGGACAGAGCGTGACAAATGAGCTCATCACCCAGCCTTTATGGGCGAGGTGACCAGAGGTGGACAAAAATACTCACATCCCGGATTTTAGAAGAAGCACCGCAGTGGTGCTCGCAGCCACATACGAGACAGATACGGAACTAACTTACTAAGATCCCAAATATAGCGGTTGCCAAATGCGTGGTTCTCTCGAACAGCGTTTACAAGAGAACTGCGTGCAGAAAATGACATTTGAAGTGATGGAATTGGAAGTGTTAGTGGAAGCGCTAACATACGGACGATGATTGATTCAGCTTGTCTTGAGAGTGTGATGACCCAGATCCAAGGAAAGGAATCGGGGGAAAAAGGAGTTTTGTCACATGGCATGACTCCTTCTTGTGACTGGCTCCGTGTTTCCGGAGCTCCAAAATTGCATTTCTGAATCGACAATATGTCGTGATAATTTTCGTGTCTGGCTAGCGCAATTCATATCAGGTTGGATAAAAATCCCATCCCTTGTGTTGATTTCAACTTTTTTACCCGCACTCCTCCCACAACGGCAATTTGGCGTGTTTGGAAGACAAAATTCAGAGTGCTTTCAAATCAAATGTGTGCCTGTCGAAGCTTTCGTAAATCACGCCCACGGTGAATCATGCACCTGGGTCGGATAGGCTTTTGCTTCAAATCATAAAAGGAATAGAAGTGCTCCCTTATTTCTTTGTTTTGGTTTTGAGTCGTACAGCGTGAAAGGGGAAAAGTCATCACACTCACAGGCACCGTAATAAAACCTGTCGGCGACAAGATGAAAAATCGATTTTGGAGCTCAAAAATGGCCCGAAAATAAGACTCAAGACTCTCAAAATATTTACTGAAGTACAGGAACGAGTATTTATAGTTTGTTACTTTCAACCACTGGGCCGACCGAGTGAGAGTGAAGGGGCCACATGTGAACAGAGCCTGGTAACTCAGCTCGTGACCGATCGCTAATGGGCTCGGTGACTGCGAGGGCAATGCTAATGGACGCCCCCGCGGAAAAGCAGCCGACTGTTTAGTCATTCATCCTGCTTTAACGGGCGTCCGGCCCGCCCGCCGTCGACCCTTCGGCGGATGATTACAGAAGCGTTCCCGAACAAGCCACAGCCGGCGAAAAAAGTCCCGCGTCTCCTTTAATAAGGGCCACCATCGATCACCTGGCGCCCGCTGCTGATTTATTCCCCAAAAGTGTTGAGCGGCCACCGGAGGAAATAGCGCACGGGCGGGTAACCGGTTGAGGTTGCAAGAGCGAGGAGCTTGTCAAATTTATGGATGACAGCGAGGCGTAGTGGAGAGACATCATCGCATTCATATTTCTTATCACTCGCTCACATGAGTGAATACCTCCACCAAGGCCAACCGAAAGCACCAATTGCGTCCAGTGCGGTAAATTGAGTCCTGAAAGGTTCTTCCTCCGGTAAAGGGAAACAAAATATTGGAGACGGTTGTGACGCAGTGCAGTTGTACAACCGCAATCTTCAAGAGCCATCTGTCGTCCGTGCCTCTTGTGCTTTCAAGCCGGACAGAGCCGAACGAGCTCACACCGCTACCAAATACCATTATTACTTTTGTTTAATTGAAAAAAAAAACCAAAAAACAAAACAAAAAAGATAAGTCTTAATTAAAAATAATTTCTTCAGCAAGCCTCCTTCAACTACATGTCACGTGACAATACTTTTTCCAGTGTAGGATGATGGTGACTGATGTCATCTGACCGGAGTGAGCAAAACTGTGGATGGATGCCCACTCTCGGGGGGGCTTTGGGCCGTCACTGTTTTTGAATTGACTGATTCGAACAAGTACATCTGTCGTAACATGCAGTTGTGACCGCAGTTTATCACATGTTAATCATGTGCAAAGAGTACATTTGATCTAATAAAGTACTTTTTTTTCGGTATACACCTTGGATTAATTACCCATCAATCACAGGGCACATTTATCACATTCTTACCATTTAGATCCGATTCAGCAGACAGAACTTTTTGTGGTCACTCTGAGTCCCACTCTGCCCCATTGTCGTTTGGTGTTCCACAAGGCTCAATTCTGGGGGCCCTGCTGTTTTCACTGTATTTTCTACCCCTGGGTTCCATCTCAAGAAAACATGGTATTTTTTTCACTGCTATGTGGATGACGGTCAGATCTACAATATGTCCCGCTAATCCAAAAGGACACATTCTCCTGCAGTCCGCTTTTGTCCTCTCTGGAGGAAATCAAAGCCTGGATGGCACTAAATGTCTGAAACTTCTATAAAAAGAAAAGAGAAGTTATGGTGTATGGTCTTGAATTACTGTATGATTACTTCACACTATCAACGATCACTTTTTCCATGGCACAATACTGTGGATGGGATGAATGGGATTCCCATTCCTTTCAATGGGGAAAGTTCTTCTGAGATACGAGTGACTTGGGGGTCAAGGAACTAATTAAACTTGCGAGTCAAGCGACCACTATATTAATATGCAAAGTGGACTCCAGCCAACAATATGTTTCACCGACCCAACCATTGACACCAGCCAGCAGGCATCCATTCCATCTGGATGGCGCTCGCCCCTCCATCATTTACCCACAAGCCCACCTTTCCACTCCTTCTGCCCGGTGGCAGTTGGGCTCCCAGGCCCCACTTAATAACGACGACTTGATTCCACATCTGTTCAGCCCTCCCCCGTTTGCGAAAAGTGTCCTTCAACCCGTCTTAATTACAAATTCTTGGCCTTGCTCATAGTCATTCGGGACGCGTCGCATCAACCCCCCCCACCCCACCCCCCATGCCGCCAAACTACCCAACTCCCGACCCGTCTGCGGGGCGAGCCTGCGACAAGTTCACGCCAATTTCCTCTTCGCTTCTTGCCGCGAGATTTATTATCTTTAGCGATAGATTACAAACACAATACGCATCGACGGGTTCATCCGGAGCGGTTCTGACCCGCTGTCTTTTCTTCAGAGACCCAATTGGATATTCACTGCATCTTCATCACTGCGACAAGGGTCCCAGGTGGGCTGAGGGGACCGCCTCGTCAGCACATTGGTCAACTGTGACCAAGGTGAGCCTCCAGTACCTCAAACGTTTATGCCTTGAGATACATTTGTCCACCGACCAATGCTCAGAACACCAAACACTCTTATCTCAAATCATGTTTGCCTATTGAAATGAATGAATTTTTCTTTAAATGCCTCTGAGTATTGCTCCATTATCCACAATTGATGTTAACCGTGAGCGTGTGAACGGTGTTTGTCATTGTGAGCATGAAGCGGAGCAGACTTTCCTGCGGCAAAGCTACTGTAGGTGCTTGTTTTAAATGCGCAACATGTACTTCTCTTTGTTTTATGTTTAGTTTGACAGTAAACTCAACTGGGAGTGGTGGTAAACATCTCAAAGTTTCTCACTTGTTCAATATTTGCCGATTACCTTCCGGCACCGTCAAACATCTTCAATATGAATTAAATGTATTATTATTGTGATTATTATATTATTATTTTTGAAAAGGTTGCTGGAGAAAAAAATACTGTCATTTAATCCCCTTTTCCGTTTATGTCATTAAAACACTTTTTTTTTAAAAAAGAGATTTGTCCGTACCCAAGTTTATTCTCTTATTAATGCAAATGAAATCACGCACGCGTAATTGAAACAAATATAATTTATGATTCAAATGGTAAAAATACAATATGACCATCATGCTGACAATTCGGCATTTCAATTATTTCTAATATTTTTTTTTTTTTTACAACACTTCTTTTTTGTTTGTTGTTTTAATTCCCCGCCACTATTTTTTTCCCCCCGCGCCTCACAATTCAACATCTGTATTACATTCTGTGTTTAGCGCTCCGGCTCAACGTCCCCCCCGGGTCCAATGAGATAATCCCCTTTATCTCGGACGGGAGCGTCTTATTACAGTAATCACTTCTACCTCTGCTCTGGCGGAAAACAATCGTGCTGTGGCTGGCTGCTCTGCTCCCAGGGTTTGTTTTGCAAAAAGAAACCAAAAAAAGGCCTGATCCAAGCCCGGTCTTGACCCCCCCCCTCTGCGCAAGAAATGTCTTTTGTCATTCACATTCGCTGAAAGTAACGCATGGATAACGTCAGAGCTGCTTGCGAGGGGGGGAGCAGATATCGAGTGCGTGTCCATACTAATACTATTGTTTTTATTCCGAGCTAATTCGTTATTGATTTTTGCCTCGCGGGGACGCGGCAGCTTGGGCTACATCAGTAAATCAGCAAATAAGACCACGCACATGTGATAAAGTGTTTGTTTAAAATTTTAAAAAAAATAAAAAATGCTGCTTTGCATTTCACTCAAATCGATCTAAACATTCTCGCTGTTGATTACTCTGCACCCAAGGTGATTTAGTTAAGTCTACCGAGGCGGTTTTGCGCTCTCGTATGGTACAGTGGAACCTCGAAAGCAGGAGCGGATGTGTGAAATAATGGCACAGGTGATATGTTTTTTTTTTTTTTTTAAAATATGCATTCAGATTGTCAAAAGTCCATTCCAAAATGGGTTAGTTAATAAATGACTTCTTTTTTTTTTTAACAAATTAATGTCATTGAACAGCTGGTTGATTGGTTCAATATAAGTAAAATCAATTGAAAATGTACATACACATTTAACGATGCCGTATTTGTATATATAATTTAAAAATTCATGATGCATTTTGTATTTGGCTTGATCAGTCATCTCGCTGGAGTCAAAAATCCAAATGGGCCTTGGCGGAGGCCTGCGCTCCACCGAGTGTCATTCTATTTTCATTTTGGATCCATTTCAGCCGGAACAACCCCAGACTCTTGTCAAGGTTTCATCCCCGCGCAGAAAAAACCTTCCTCCCGAGTTTTAATTAGAGACCAGTGGACGGTTGCGAGACGGACGCGACGTCGCTAATCGACTCTCTGTGACAGCGAAACGCAACCGAGTGTAAACGCTTGTGATTATTTTGCAAAAACGTTCAAAGTCGTTCAACCGTTTCCTGCGAGGCTTTGGAGGCAGCGGCATCCATCAACCACGCTTGATCCCCGCCCCCTCCCCCCCATCCCCCGTCCCATTCTAGCCTCCCGATGTGTGACAGGTATTCCCAGGTAAGACAAAGTGACAAATGCTAATGGATGGCCCATGCAGCAGAAGCAGCAGCAGCAGCAGCCTGCGCGCACCCATTCAGTCACATTCATGGCTCTGGAATTCATGAAGAGCTCCCTGGGAAGCTGGCAAGGATCAGGGGGTCTCAAAGCTGCCCACCTCATTGGGCCCGTCCATTGACTGATGTTTCTTAGCCAATCCCACGGCACCCAAATTATATTTTTTTTCTATTTTTTTTAGAGCTCGATCTTTGAACGTTATACAACATTTGAAACACGCTGCTCGAAAAAACGTGAGCAGCAGAGTGGCACGAAAAAGCAACATTTCTCGGAAGCTGTCTGTCTTGAAGCCCAGTGGTCACGGTGACATTCGAGTTATCCCCCCCCCCCCTCCATTCATCCTGAAAAAGAAAATAAATAAATCAAGCTGGTGCACCGCTTACCTCCCAAGAGATGACCAGTTCGTGCCTGCGGCCATTCCCGCCACTCACATTCGCCGGCGACACTGAGGGCACTGAAGACCATAAAAGGAAAGTTTGCACATTACACACCTTGAAGGCAGACTCAAAAAAAATAAATAATAATAAGAATAATTCTCGATTCTAAATGCAGCAGTGGCTCGAAAGTACCTGCTTCTTTGGTTCGCACTCCTCTGGAAGGAGCGCTGGGATCTCCCGTACCGATGGCGTTGCTGGCAACCACTCGGAACTCGTACTCCACCCAGGGGTTGAGTTCCACGGCCACGGCCGACTCCAAGTCCCCGGTGACGGGTTGCGGGTCTGCAATGGGCAAAAAATAATTTACCATCAGGGTGAGAATTGAAAATGAAATATTTGACTGCACAATTGTATATTGCAACTGCATATTTGTGTGTTTAAAAAAAAAAAATAAAAAATAAAAACTAAAAAATTTTTTTTAAACGGTTCAGGTTTCTCTTGAATACTGTCACCATCCTATTGTGATAAAGTAAGGAGTACAAATTACAAATCTATTTTCAAATGCAAGGAGTAGAAGTAAAGAATTGTATGAAAACTAAATAAGTACAGTTACCTCAAAAAAAAAAAAAAAAAATCTACTGAAGTACAATGACAGAATATTTGTACTTCATTATATCCCGCCACTGTTTACAACACACAGTGGAGCCGGTTTCATATTTAATCCGGTGCTCTGAGTCAGAAAAACAAGACAAAAGAGATCGTAAAACATTTCGCTTTGCATATTTTTCGACACTGGGCAGTCACAAACCTGCTTTGTGTCGTTTGTCCAAAAAAGGCTTCCAAAGCACAATTCAATCCATCGTCGCTAACGGTTTACACGCAGCTGATCTTTTCATAATCCCGAGGGCGGAGAAACGCGCTTGTGATGGTATTTGCTAATCCTCTGGAACGCGACATGCTAACGAAAGACGTCTTCCGGCGAAAGCTCTTGTGATTATCTCACCATAGTCGAGCACGACGACAGCATCCCGACAATGCACTCGCCATACATCCAGATTAAGGTTCTGACAACAAAGCTAATGCGCATCAATTCTTAGCACTCGACTACGCTTTTATGCTAATTGATGCCTTTGGTAACCAAAATACCCCAAAAAATCAGCACAAATGGCACATAAGCGCGCAGACGCGGATCTCCTAATTGAGGCCAAAAGGTGACGGCATAAAATATCATTCAAACCCCAATTATTTTTTGGCTGAATTTCAACTTGTTAAATTGGCTTCTGATTTGTCGGTTTGGGTGCTGGAAGGTTTTCTCGTTCAGTCCAAATCATCTTGCACGGCGAGCTCCATATCGATTACCTGTTTTGACCGTTTGCCATCCTAATGAAAAGGGACTGCGGGCCTGTAGGTGGTAGGTATTGATCGGACTGTGGTTGTCCAAGCCGCGGGTCCACGACAGGGTGGCGGTGGTCTCGGTGATCTCCTCCACAATCACAACACCGGGAGGGCCAGGAGGACCTACAAGGTGGAGAACGACAGAAGCGAAAAATCAGATTGTGTTGTGTAGGTTATTAATGTGGTAAGCATGTCTCCCGGCAATGGAAAAAAAAAAGACTGCGGAAGAAATATCGGGATACCAGGACAAGCGGGGGAGGGAGAGACCCGAAAAGCAGGAATCGGGATACCAGATTGATTACAACTTTATTGTCAAATGTGCGGGTAACATACAGCACAGATGAAATTTCTTCCCCCTCAACATAAAACAAGAGGAGAAGGGGTCCTGTCATCAGAGAGGTGCAGGAGCTTCACCGAGTAGGAAGAACCATTGTTGAAGAAGCGCTACGATATTCATCTCGTCTACTGATACTAAAAATTAGGTTGAAGGTTTCTTTTTTTTTTTCTTTGGTGAAGAGGAAAAACTCTTACCTGGCTGACAGTTTGAGCTGTCGCTTCAGCCTTCATTGGAGCTGTCACTACTTCCCGGTGACGTGTCTTAAAAACGGCTAACCGGGTTGGGGAAACCTTCATAATAATGCTACCCGACCCGGTCAAGGCTATGCTCCAATCACCCCCCCCAAGAGAATTAGAGGGAAAGATCGTTTAAGAGCCGCCCAGAGAAGCTAAAAGTACAATTCCTCTTCTGAAAACGATACCAGGGTAGTTGTCCGGAGACGCAATAACTTTGAAGACCTGCACAGAGCACGACGCGTTAGCTAGGAGTAGACTCTCGCGTGGTCAGACGGCATAGGGGGTGTCGTGCGTACAGGCACGTGGAATCGCTAACCCACAACAGGAGGGTAGCAGAGAGCCGCGCACGCTAATGGTACAAGACGTCTGGAAGGCGCGAGGAATTCACAGACACCGGGCAGCATTATTTCGGAATTAGCCAAAACAGAAGGCATTCACAAACATTCTACTCCAGTCGGAATCAATCCGCAGCTGTTCGATATGAGAGGAAGGCCTTCGTGACGGCAATTAGACACGCAAATTAGCATGAATAGCAGTAATCTTGTAATCTCCCTCAACTAAGCAAACAAACGAACAAAGAAAGCCGACTCGACGGCAAACACAATCAGACTGCTGATCTGAGAGAGGAAGCCTCAAATGTCTTTTTTTTGGGGGGGGGGGGGGGATTTTAGGTGTCAGGACTCGCCATGTTCCAATAAAAGCGAACATATGTTTGCCTCCGTCTTGTTTAGCGAACGCCATCATCACGGCAAACGTGAGGACTCGGGGGGGGGGGGGGGGGCGTGTGTGTGTGTGTGTGTGTTGGGGGGGGGGGTGAACAGCTGGCGCTCTCTCCAATGAAAGGCAATGTGCTGTGTCCCTAGCAAGGTGTCCCGTTTGGAAGGTGACCGTAAAAGTGGCTCACTGACGAATGGAAATGAAAACATTCAGAATGCAACACGCTGTCGTTTGGATAATTAATCTGGAGCCAGAATCAGTGCCGTCATCACATAGACACAAACAGTACAGTCAAACCTTGGTTTTCGAACGTCTCGGTTCTCGACCAATTCGGTTTTCGACCAAACATTTCTAGTTTTTTATGCCTCGGATGACGAACAAATTTCGGTTCTCGAACAAACTGAAGGCACTTGAATGCACCACCATTTGACTCCTCTCGCCTTCCTTACACGAGGAAGTGACGCTTCCCCGTGTTGCTTTCCATTGTGAGCAGACGTGTTCAGTAAACATTTTTATTTTAAAAAGAGCGTGGTTTCGATTTTCGAACAATTCGGTTTTCGAACAGCCTTCTGGAACGGATTATGGACGAAGACCAAGGTTTGACTGTATGAGGTACACGATGAAAAAAAAAAATTAAAGCACAATTATTGCAAACGCACATTCATACATTTGCTTGTTTTTGTATGGAATGATTATTTCCTTGTTCACTCTCATTCTCATGATACTCCCCCCCCCCCCTTTAAAAATGTATTTTCTGGTGAGAGCTTCTGACTTGGTTGTCAAAAGGTGACAGCATCATTCACGGCCTTCTACGGCTGCATTCTTGTCGTCGCGGTAATGCGATTTTTTTTTCGGTCTCCAACGGCGACTTCAAACAAGCTCACCTCGAACAAGAAGTTCCGACTCTGCGCTCATGGTGTCGGCGCTGGTTTGGGCCCTGCAGCCGTACTTCCCAGCATGCTTCAGCAAAATGCTCCTAATCATCAAATCCACCGTGGACGACTGCTGCAAAGACATACAAGGCAGACATGAGAAGGATCCGGAATGCACTTGAAAGGAAACCATGCAATTGCTTTACATCTCGAAGCTCAAGCGGCTAGAAAGGGGAAAAAAAAAAAAAAAAAAAGATTCCTGTTAAATTCAGCCGCTCCTTCCTGGGCTTTGGCCTTTTTTTTTTTTTTTTCTTTTTTGCTCTGGGAAATGAGTAGCGCCGTAGGCTGCAAACCCAGGCGGCCTCCTTGCACGGCTGCTTAGCATCGATCCCGATTAAAATTGCAGAGCGTGCCTCCACCGCCAACAGGGAGCTGCTGCTCAATGTCGTTCAGTGGCGAGACGACGGCTTGTCAGGACAGATGCGACTTGAAAAACATGGCTCCTGCATTTCGTGCTTGGCACCGGAGGTGCGAAGAAGTTACATACTGTATGTGCAAGTTCTAAGAAAGTCTCTGGTAACTTTCACGTTTCAACCAAGTCCCGCGGTACTGTAGTGCAAAAAAAAAAAAATACATAAAAAAATCAAGCAAGGCAAGTCGAGCTCCCTCCAGGTTTGTAGGATCAGATGTTTATGGATGCCCGGCAAGATAAATTTCACTATTTTGTACATTTGAATGCATTTTCATTCCCACAATTATCAAACCAATGTTTTTTGGGACAGTCTGTGACTAAATTATCACATCTGATGAAGGTTTTTGAAATATTGCGCCAAAGCATAAAAAAGATTGGATCAGCTTTATAAAATATTTGAGTCATATGACTTGAGTGAGATTTGAGTTGCCATTTTTATGACTTGCTTGCCAAAAAATTGGGAAAGACTCGATGTCGGAGTTTATTCATTCTCTCCCATCTTCAGCATATTTCAAGTTTTATCATGATTTATGACACAATATACAGTCAAACCTCGGTTTTCGAACGTCTCAGCTCTCGTCCAATTCGGTTTTCGACCAAAAATTTCGAGTTTTTTATGCCTCGGATGATGAACAAATTTCGGTTCTCGAACAAACTGAGCGCACTTGAATGCACCATTTGACTCCTCTCGCCCTCCTTACACGAGGAAGTGACGCTTCCTCGTGTTGCTTTCCATTGTGAGCAGACGTGTTCAGTAAACATTTTTATTTTAAAAAGAGCGTGGTTTCGGTTTTTGAACAATTTCGGTTTTCGATCAGCCTTCTGGAACGGATTATGGACGAAAACAGAGGTTTGACTGTATGTGTCTGACAGTACAAAATAATATAAATCAAAAATATGAAAAAAACAACAACAAAAAATGATCAAAAGTCACTGCTTACTTTGGCTCGGACTGTCTGTATGTACTCAAAGTGGCCGCCGCCTCCCGGCTGGAAGCTGATTGGCTTGTGGTCGAACATCCACTGGAAGGCGACGTCCAGCGAGGTGTCGTGCGTGGCCTTGCAGCTGAGCACCACGCTCTCGCCCACCGTCACCTCCACCCGGCTCGGGCTCAGCTCCAAGCGCATGGCCTCTGCGAGCACAAAGCTGCTGCACTGTCACCTCAGACGGGCCGCCCCGTTTTGGCTGTGACCTCATACAGCGGATCACAGTATTCTGTTGGCTCGTGTGCAGCACCTGGTGGGCATTGGCGGCAGCGCCCTTGAGTGGCTTAGGTCCTATTTAGCAGACAGAGCCTTTTGTGTTAGCCTTGGTTGCTCTGAGTCACAAACTGCCCCACTGTCATGTGGTGTTCCACAGGGTTCAATTCTGGGGCCTCTGCTGTTCTGTTGAAACATTGTATTTCTTTCCCCTGCGATGTGGATGACTGTCAGAGCTATGTTCCGCTGAGCAAAAAAGGTGCTTTCTCATTATTAGGCCAATTTTATCCTGTCTGAAGGACAGTCTCCTGTCTTTGTTATTAATTTGTGGTTTTATTATTTTTACTCCACGTACAGCACTTTGTATGCAGCAGTGGTTGCTTTGAAGTGCTCTGTATATACAGTTGAGCTGAGTGTGAAAAAAACTGATTGCTGGACATGGTGGGGTACTTGCTCTACTTTGCCCCGAATGTGACAGGCAATGACGGGCGCCTGGGGCATCACTTACCTTTCACCCACAGCGTGGCCGACATCTCAGCCCAGCCCAGCTGATTCTCGGCCCGGCACACGTAGCCGCCTTCGTCCGCTCGGCTGGCGTTGACGATCCTCAGAGTGTTGTTCCTCAACAGCATTATCCTGCGGCACGGCAAAAACGCTCATCAAGATGGCTAAGGTGGGAAGATTTTAACCAACAGAAGAGTTGAATTACTGTTGTCATTGGCAAAAAGTAACAATGAGTGCTTATTTATTTTTTGCTCCTTCACCATTTGGGTAAATTCCTCCAAATAGGATCCATGAAATTCACCCAAAATGGCTGCATCCAAACTTCTTATTTCTGAAATTGCTTTTTTCTATGTCCTGTTATGATAACCAACCAATTTAAGTGAACGGGTGCCAAGGGTGAATATTTTCAAACTTTCAAGCCGGTGCTACGAAGTGAGAGACTCTGATGGCAGAACATAATATTACCCATGGTACACATTATGCAAAGTTAGAGCATTTAAGCTGCATTTAATTCCAGGAAAATAAAGACCGACTGATTCAATTAATATGTAATGCACTAGGGTTGAAACAAAAAATTATTCTAGAAAAGAGATTCTTCTGTCCATTATCGGATTAAAAAAAAAAACGTGTTTATTTCCATCCGTTCACTCAAAAAATGGACATTGTTACAAACTGACATGAAAACTGAATTTTACATTAAAGAAGGTCTCCAACAATTAATCCATTGTCAAAATAATTGATTAATTTGATCACCGATAACTCGTTACACCTCTTTATTTCACACACACAAGTTAAATAAGAACCGGAAATATATTTTCACAGTAAAAGTCGACCTTAATTCAGTTATTCTTTCCTACGCCACTAGGGGGAGCCCACATACCACTCCTGACAATCCCTTTTGGATGAAACGCAGACATCGGTACTTTGACCTCAGCTACGCCTACGATCCTAAATTAGAAGATGGCTAAAATGCTCCATTTCCACCAGGATGGAAGATCGCTTGCAAAAAACGGTGAATGGTGAAGCATTTTGAGACCCCTCATAAGGCAAAGAATGAATCAAAATCAAAAGCGGATATGGGGATGATCACAGCATCTAACCCGTGTCACGCAAGATAAAGTTCTTGTCAGGACGTTGTGGCCTGTGTACTTTTGGTTGCAAACGTCACTGCAATGTTTGTGTATTTATAGCGCCACTTCCAATGACGAAACGTTGACATCAAAGTCTTTCACTGCAGATCAATGAGCAATTTAAATATGTTAATGAGGCTGACCTCCAGGCAACGCTATCAGTCGTCTAGCATCTCCGGAGGGTTTAAAGCGCAGATGTTCCTCGAGATAGAGACGACGCTAAGAACGTTTTTAGTCAGGAAAACAAAAACAAAAAAAACAGTAAACGACACTTTGACTTCAACTGCTTTTTGCTTTTGAGGTCGAGAACAAAAGCGGCGCATTCGTCGCCTGACTATCAATTCGGAAGGGGGGGTAGGGATGATTCTTTTTAAAGAACACAATTGCCTTATTTCACAGTAGTTTAAAAAAAAAATCAACTTACGGAGGAGCATTACACTCATAAATTGGCCTGACAAAGGCTGTCAAAAGCGAGTCTTACGTTTCATCACTGCGTACTCTGGGGGAGACGCCGAGTGTAATCGACGGGAAAAACAAACAGGTGAACATGCCGGGACTCGTAAGTAGCCGCTGAAGGATGCGGCAAATTCAACGCTTGCTGGAGAATGGAGATGGCGGAAACTCTCCTGACATGCTAATGGTTAGCATCGATAGTAGCTGTTTTACAGACAATGGATATTGAAACACAAATGGTGGAGCAACACAAGAGACCGAGAATATTACTCACAGCAAGTAAGTAGGTTTTTTTCTTTATCTTCTCCAAAAATAAATATTTTTCAGCATCAATGTTAACGTGTACTATAATTAACAGTTTTATCTTAATGACATCTAAAATAAATTTGGTTAAAACCAATCAGGGTCCTAGAAGTGTTGAACACTGTTTTGTTATATTGTACCATAATTTACTGTGATAAAATGAGTTGAAAACGTCACTGACTGGTGTTTAGAAAAATGCTAACGCTAATCGCGAGTAGCGAACCACTACGCTAGCACATACATTACATGTACTACAGATTGTAGTACTAATGCTAATTTCGAAGGTTGCTCTGATTGATGTTAATTCGGTTTGGTTATATAAAAACTCAAGAGTTCATTGAAAGTGATTTATTTCAAGTAGTGAAATGCTATACAATTTTGTGTACGTCTACCAAATAATTTTGTGTGATTTATAAATTGTGTTACCTACGATGGTTACGATGTACATGTTATGGCAAAACTCCTATACAAGTAAGTCTCTCATGCAGCCAATATAGCAGCCAAGGCTAAAAATCAACTTGATTAGAGGGCTAATGCTAGCTTAGCATTCGAAGCTTGCGCGCAAACTACCCTTGCTTTAAGTTGAATTATGTGGTTAGTAGAGAATGGTTAGATTTATGACTGTGATAGCGTGGCTAGCTTATCAGAAATGTAGTCGGTCGAGTTGGCTGTTGATTTTTTTTTTTTGCAAAAGTATCTGGGGACTTGTTTCAAACATGAAGGTTAAGACTTGTGACTTCCTTATGACTTGCACATGTGAATTACTCCCACCTTGGAGGACAACATCCCATTATGTTCAAATGAATTCCCCCCGCAGCCCTCCTCCCATCCTCGTCATCTATTTAAGGCTTCTGAGACGTCGAACCCATTCAAATGAATTAATATTGTTTGGCATTTAAATCTGCCCCCCCCCCCCCCCTTCATCACGCGCAAAGCTGATTGAAATTGGCAAAGAGGAAGCCCGGAAGGCGTGACCGAATCTTGACAAGAACAATTCACGAGGCAATCTGCAGCCAGGAGACATTTTTCAAACAAGGGCATTAGGAAAAATTCACGCGCGCCCCGCAACCCCCGACATCACAAGGACGTTGACACACAGAGGACAAGACGGGGACCAACGCCTACCTGGGACATGCAAATCGAGCCGAGCGCAGGAATATCTAAAGCAAAGAATCACAATATAGAACTGACCTATGGGACTACGGGATTGAAGTCTTCTTTAGGCATAGGTGTCATTTCATCATGCTTGCGCTCAGAATGGCCGATTATAACTGTGACACCGATCACGGTTAAACGTGTCGAAATCACTCACGATATACGCTGTTAGGTGCTGAGCCCTGCCACAAATGGCGAAAATCCGTGAGTAACTTATGCCCAAAAAGGTCTTTCTAATTGCCTCGATAATGCAATTTTCTTTTAGACAGTTATTTAAAATGCAAATCCAGTGCTGATTTATGTTTATTATGATTATTATTTAGTCAAAAGCATGAAGCAATGGTGGCACGGTGAGGCACGTGGTGAAATTGTCTGAATCCCAGTAAAAAAGATCCGGGTTTGATTCCCATGTTTTCTCACATCCTGTGCCGAAGACTCAATGTCTTGGTCAATTTCAATGTGGACATTCGTTTGTCTATATGTGCCCTGTGATTGACCGGCGAATGGTCCCGGGGCGTAGAAAATGGACGGATGGCACTCGCCAATAATGGTGACAAATTAATGGCTACACTGAACCGACCCTTGTGCTAGAAGGACAAAAAAAAAAAAAGCCCCATACTGATCATTGTCCACCAAAACAAAACAAAACGGGATTAACACCTTGTGTTTAAGCAACAAAAGGCTTAACATTAGCGGAAATCCATGTTAATTACGCACCTTCATTAAGTCGGGACACCTGTCAATGGCAGATAAACGCGCAGGCATTTTCGATTCAGCCCCGAAAAAAGAACGATGGCCCTGCCGTCCATAAACATCGCCACTCCACAAAGGCCAATGTCACAAAATCTTTGCCGCGGTCTGCCCGGGTCAACATCTGAGCGCCGCTTTTGTTTCGAGATAGGAATCGCCATTATCAGACGCTGGATCAGCGCTGACCTTTCGCAGATTCATTTTGTCCCAACAGTGTGACGGGAGCCGATGGATTCGTCCTCGGTCAATCGGAAACATCCGGGCAACTTTGACATCAATGGTATCCTCAGAAGCGGTCGTTCCTAAACTCTTTTGCACCAAGCGCCATCTCAAAAAAGTACTTTGCTCGATTTTTTTTTTTTTTAAACTTGCATTTAGTGGCGTGAACTTGCATCATTTTGTTCTTGCCGTCGTTTTTGAGTTAGTGTACTTTATGATTATTTTCTTTTGCATTTGCTCCCTATCAGCCACCGTAGTTTTCTGCTCCCAGAGCACTTGACTCTATCTCAGGTCAGATAAGAGCCCGATCGCAGGTACAACTTTTTCCCGCGGCTGCCACCGAAAAATAGATTTGCAGCTTTGACGAATGCCTCTGAGGCTTTATCGGGTTTCCGTTGAGCCCGAGTCATTAATCATCATTTTATGGGCCCGCACACTCCGCCAAGCCAAAAGCCATCCTTCAGCAGCGACGCCGAGTTCAAACAACAGCTCAATTCCCTCTTCACACTTTTTTTTTAAACAGATGAAATATTTCTATTGAAATGACCGCATCAAAGGAACTTGGACACGGTAGCGGTGACACTCCTGAGGATTTTGATCATTAAACCAGGCGCAATCTTGGAGGCTAAACATAAAAGGTCCGGGCGCTGACGGATACAGATTCTTACAACGTCGCTCACTTTGAGTGACAGAGCCCGACAGATGCTCCTGGTGAAAGGATGACGCCTCAAAATGCGCGAGAGCTCCAAATGCAATCATAGGCTCCAAGAGGGAATTGGGGGTGGGGGGGTTCTAGCAAAGATGTTTTGTTTCACACTGACACTTCATTTCAGTCACACTAATAAAACCCGCACGCCTCCGAAGGCCCATCGCCGCGGGGAGAATGCTTGAAAAAAATAACGTAAAAAAAATATAGCGGGAGGCAAACTTTTCACGACTTTGCGGATATTTCAACCCGGGGAAATGAAAATAAACTTTGATGCTTTTTAAGCACGCGAGAGTGGAACTCTCAGATGTTGCTATTAAAACAGTCAGTAAACAATTATTGGTCGGTATCGCCGTGTAATGTGCCGCACAGCGGCGGTGGGAAGTCACAAAGCACAAGCTACAGTGCCATTTACAATTCTAGAATGATACGGAATCAATGTTGCCCTTTTGCGGGAAATCGAAATTCGATTACTCAGTTACGGCCCCCTTAAAACAACCCAAAATGAATGTGATTTAAACACCTGGAGCTATGGTCTTTAAAAACCAAAGACCACATCTAAAACCGAGCGCTGATGGATTTAGATGGGACTTTCAGCATTCATATCAAATCAATCACTCAAACCGCCTTTTACCAGATGAAAAACTAAGACTTGCACGCTCCAAACGGACCAGGAGAAGCTAATTCATGCTTTCATCTCCATTCGACTTAATTATTAAAACTGTCTTCTGACCGGGCTCCCTCAAAAGGGCATCAAACAGCTGCAGCTCATTCAGAACACTGCAGCTCGGGTTCTGACCAGAACAAAGACGGACGGGATCAGAATATACGACTCCCATCCTATAGGCTTGAGAATGGCTCCCAGTCAGCTTGAGAATCGATTTTAAAATGATGCTGCGAGTCTACAAATCATTTGGGTCAATTAGTGGAGCCCAGAGAGTTGAAAGTAAACATGGTGAAGCAGCATCTGGCTGTGATGCTGCACACAGAAATGAAGTCAATGCTTTTAAATGCAGGTTAAACATGTTTATTTTTCCTTATACGGGATCAATGATTAAGATCTTTCAAATCCATTTTAAAATCATATTTTTTTTCATAAGCTAAAACACAAATAAACAAAGAGTTTAATTTTAAAACTTTTTTTCTGGTCTCTCTGCGTGGCCACGTACTAAATGGCTGTAACGGTCACACGGGACCCCTACTGTAGGATGTTTGCATGTTGGTGTGCCTTGAAAAGGGGGCGTGGCCTCGTAAGGAGGTCGAACGCATGGGGTCAGTCGGGTTGGCGAGTGTTATCGTCTTTTCCATGCTCCTTGAGAGTGGTTTCATTTTTGTATTTGTGTGCAATCCTTGACCATGCATTTGCGGTCTACCTTTTACTAGGCTGTATCCTCCGGTCCGCTCGCCTCCACGTGACCCGCGGCTTGGGCGACGCCCGAGGTTTGCACTCGAGGAAAGCGTCCTTGCCCAGCGTGGCGATGACTCGCACCGGATTGGGCACGAAGACGGGCGCCGACGCTGCGACGAGGACCAAAAGGGCATGAAGTAGAAACAGGGTCTCGGGCACTTTCTGGTTATCATGACTACTACATCTCAACAAATAATAAATTTTTTATTACAAACAAAACAAAACCTACTACTTCTGAAAACCGATAAAAAACTCAACTAGTAAGTCAAACCTTGGTTTTCGAACGTCTCGGTCCACGACCAATTCGGTTTTCGATCAAAAATTTAGATTTTTTTATGCCTCGGATGACGAACAAATTTCGGTTCTCGAACAAACTGAGCGCACTTGAATGCACCATTTGACTCCTCTCGCCTTCCTTACACGAGGAAGTGACGCTTCCTCGTGTTGCTTTCCATTGGGAGCAGACGTGTTCAATAAACATTTTTATTTTAAAAAGAGCGTGGTTTCGGTTTTCGAACAGCCTTCTGGAACGGATTATCGACGAAAACCGAGGTTTGACTGTAATACAAAGTCATGAACCCGGTCTAATAAAATCTAAATCCAAAACTGAATTAAAAAAAAACAAGGTCAAAATGAAATACAGAACTATAATGAAAAATCCCCAAATTATTATGACCTTGTTATGTACACAAGAAATGAAGTAGGGCATCGTCATGATCATCATCATCATCATCATCTATAATACACATCAAGGCCTTCTCCAGGCTGCGAGGCTTTGTCAACCAGCATTATTCAGATTCTGAGTGAGTCTTTCCAAGTGACATCACGCACAATGACAATCCAATCCCAGCCGTAGCTCAAGGCTGACCCCGGCCCCGCCACACATTGCCGCCTTCCGGGCCGCAGCGGCGGACGCTGGCATTTGTGTGTCTTCGTCAGAGTATGAGCGCGCTTGGGCTGCTGGTGGCGTCAGCCACCACTCGCCACCAATCGGCCTCACGGCCCCACGCTTATGCGGCCCGCGGTGCCTCGGTTGGTCGCTCGCCCGCGGGCCGTTATTAGCCACGTAATCAGTCCTGAGGTTTGTACGAGGGCATCATCGGATTAAGAAATATCAGGCCCCCTCGTCAGGTCTTGTTAAAGTTTCATTCAAGTTTTGGTCATCTTCTGAAACTATTCTTTTAGGAAGATGATGATATGCACGTTAAATGGTACGACATAATCAATTACAGCCAATTATTTAGTGGCGACCCAAAATAGAGCCCGGCGACCCTGGTTTGCGAAGCACTACACTAGAGACATTCGCAGACTTTCCTTGTCATGTGTGGAGTTTCTCACATTTCAGAATTCAGTTCAGATTTGGGAGTGCGTGCCCTGTTCAGAGTCAAGATTTTAATGGAAAGAAAAAAACCAAACAACCCAAAATGGGACTTTAGATTCTCCCAAAAGTCACAGATTCCCCTTCTAAAAAGGGCAAGTCACACTGACAGTAAATCAAAGCATCCCTCGGGGCAACGCAAAAGGGGAACGGGTGTCACCAGCTGCGTTCCACGATAGAAGATGACAAGGAGAAAATGGCGCGTCAACACACGACGCAAGAGGACAGCCTAAGCGAAGCCTCGTGGCCGCCGAGCGCCAGTCGGCCTTCAAGTCGCAAGTGAACGCGTGTTGCGCTCATGTGGACGCCGAATCAAAGTCGCATGGGGCATTTGGGGTCACTGTGATATCGTCCTTTGCTTTTATGAGAAAAAAAATAATTGAATAAAAAACGCTTAACCCATGCTAAGGGGCTCATTAGACTCCTTCACACGGAAACCTCACAGCTTTCTTTTAGTTTTCCACACTGCCAAACTACATCTGCAAGTCGTTTTTTTCTATGATATGATAAAAGTAGAATTACTGACACAACTTCTGTATTTAATGAAAGGTTTAATTTATAGACTCTGAAATATACAGAGATGGGCAGAATAGCCAGAAAGCAAAGTCAGGTAAGACTACTGTTAGTTTATATTCAAGTAAAAAAAAAAAGTACTTGAGCAAAGAGAGAAGTAGTCAGTCTGATTCATAATTATTATTATTTTTTTTTTAAATCAGATGGCACCTTTTTTTAAATCGCAGTCAAAATGTAACGGGGGAAGAAAGTAATTCTATATTAACAGGTGAATTATAATTTAAATATACATACTAGCTGTCTATCAAGCTAGCTATCTAGTTAGATAGCTAGATAGCTTGATAGCAAGCTAGCTCGATAGCTAGCTAGCGAACAATCAATCTAGCTAGCTGGCTAGCTAGACAGATAGACAGCTAGACAGGTAGATTGATAGGTAGGTACACCGTTAGCAATTCAATATTGTCCTTTATTATGGAAAATCACTTTTAGTATCTAAGAAATTAGACTATATTCTCAGAAAAAAATACAGTTTTGGTCCTAAAAAGAAAAGGACTTAATTTTTGCAATAACTAGTGCTGTCAAGAGATTAACATGTTTAATTAATTACAGTAATTGTATCATCTTCCGTAATTAATCGCAACTAATCAAATCTGTTAAAAAAGTGAAGGTAGAGCGTCAAAAATACATTTACGGACACGTAAAGCCATCTCCGATTAAAATTTGCTGTTGACTCGGCTTTGCCCAAATGGCATGGAAGAGTTTGTTTACATTCCTGGAAGTACATGATGATGTCATGGTCCAAAGTTTTAAAAAGGGTGTCACAAAGCAAAGAAGTGTTTACCTAAAATCTTGAGTTCGGCGTTGGAGTAAATGGCGGCGTACTTATTTTCCGCCACACACTGGTACATTCCCGAGTCCACGGGCTGCAGCTTGTTAATAGAGAGCTCGCCGTTCACGATCTCCATTCGACCCTGGAATGAGAAGAAAAAGTGGGCGGTTGATGATGATTCATGACGACATTCGGCACTCTGAGGTGTTTTGGTTTTTTTTCTTTCTTGCGGTTCTTTTAAGCAAAAAGCAGAAGAGGGAGGCAAGGTGCTTGTACCTGGGACGTCAAGGGCAAACCGTTACGCAGCCAGCGATAGGTAGGCCGGGGCCTCCCCGTGGCCTTGCACTCCCACTGGAGCTTCTCTCCACTATCCAGCTGAGTGTCATTAATCATTCGCACCCATTGCGGCAGCACTGAAAGAAAGTGCGACAGTGAGAGAGGAGGAGGAAAAATTATAAGTACAATCACTGAAACGTCCCTTGGTGCGGGTGTTGACTTCTTGCGCTGACATTTTGCTTATGTTCAACATACAGCACAGATTAAATTGCTTTCAAAAGTTTGTTTTTTTTTAGAGCAGGTTTTTGTTTATTTTTTGAAAAAGCTTTGTTTTGTTTATTTGTTGTTTTACTGTTCATTTTAGTTTTTTTTCCCATCACAGCATTAACTTGGAAAATGTACACTAAAACTACATTTGACATTTTTTACAATGACATCATTCATATCATTCGAAAATCAGCGCTTGTGTTTTAAAATCTAGCACTGTTCAGCCCGTACATGATCTTTCCTGCGACTTTGCTTTTACACCGCAACGTCCTTCTCGAAAGCTGTCAGAAATGTACGCTTGATGCGCTCTCCTTTTCATCTGGAAGTCTCTGTCTATCTGCCGACTGCATTTTTCAATACGTGAACGTATATTCATGAGATTCTAAAATTTACAAGGACCCTTTCGCTGGAGTCGGATCGTTCGTCTTGCGTGGGAGCGAGAATATTAATCAGCCACCAAGAAGCGAACAACCACCGCCAGCCCGCCCGTTCCATCTTTCAGTTTAATCTTACAAGGCCTTTTTTCCCCTTTTTTTTTTTTATTAAACTTTTTCCTCAGTTATGTTAATAATGCACAAACCACGAAGGCTAATCTACAGAAATGAAAGGGATGTAAATGAATTCAAAGAAAATTAAAGATGCACGCATCCAAGACGAATCCTCTGTGTCGTCGCTAAAAAAGCTTGGGAAATTTCACATTGGACATTTAGGTCAACTCCCGAGTAGGAGTTCATCAAAGGACGAGCCCTGGTACTCGCCCAAAATGGCTGACTTCCACTTCAATGTTCAAGGCATTGGATTTTTTTTTTTTTTCATGCATGCTGTTAGGATAGACCGGGGGTCGGCAACACGCGGCTCCAGAGCCGCATGCGGCTCTTTAGCGACATCTAGTGGCTCCCTGGAGCTTTATAAAAAATGTTTGAAAATGGAAAAAGATTTTGATAGTCGGCTAATATAGCTCAGAGATATAGATACATGTTGCAGCTCCGAAAAAGGAGCGCTTTGGTGTTGGTTTTTTAAAACGTACACTTTATTTATGCTTTTAACAGTCTCGACAAACACAGACACGTCCGACTCCATGCCTTCTCTCTTCTCGTTCAACTCGAGAGGCGTTCAAAGACAGCCTCCGAAAAATGGAAATTCATGATCACTTCACTGACACTAAGAAAAAGCGAAAATAATGTACCAAAACAAAAAAAATCAAGCGAGGAAATCACAAAATAAATTCTATGGGGGCGTTTGTGAACACACAATTCTGAGACATTCCAGTCTCCTACATGCATACAGCATGTGTTTCCTTCATTGTAAGTTTTATAGAAGGCTTTTATTTTTTTTTGCGGCTTCAAACATATTTGTTTTTTTGGTCCTATATGGCTCTTTCAACATTTTGGGTTGCCGACACCTGGGATAGATGCGTCAATTGGTAAAAATGCCCTGCCCTGATTAGATGGAGGGGGGAGGGGCGCTTGACAACTTCCCCAATATTCTTTGTGTCCTGACAAAAATTGCTCAGTTGTATGAATTGCCAAAAAGGCAATTCATTTGTTGAGAATAATTGGGCGGGGCGGGATTTCAATTTCCTGGTGATCTGACCCTCTCTATAGTTTCTCCATGTTCTTATGAGGCCCCTGTGATTACTCCATTAGATTTGTAGCTTTTCATGGCCACTAATGCAATCCCGGGTTGCCACTGTTCCCATTGTTGTCTGTTACGTGCATACACTGCAATTTCGGCAACACACAATGTTGTGACTTGATTGCTTCTTGATGGCCAGGAATGTCCAATTCACAATGAAAAGCCCAAAGTATCGGATGACCTCAAGGAAATTACTTTTAGCCTCAACAAGCTGGGGCTCCTTTTCTCCTTGTGTTGTCAACCGAATCAAGGCGGCATTGCGGGGACCTTGGTAGCGCCGCCCCGCCAAGGCTGCGGCACTCCCATTATATTGGCCTTGTGTCTGCGGCACGCCTGGAATTGGGTGGCGCTCCTTTGATGACCGCAGGCAAAACAACAAACGTGCCGATCGGTTGCATTTTCCGAAAGAAAAGTTTTAAAGGAGACATGCCGTGTATGTTTTTCAGAATTGAAAACAGTTGCAAGTTGACTTCGTAAATGGTTTTTGACATTCTTTGGTCAAAATATAAAAACATAAATAAATTTGAAGAAGGAAAAAAAAAGCGGATTATTTTCATTCCTGGATGCAGCACTTCATCACCAAGCCGCCAAATTGCATTTGTCGATTTGCGTGTCAACAGAAACACTGACAGTTTCTACCGGCTCAAAAATTGCCTCCATGTTTTCAGCTCCAAATTGAAAATGCCAGATCTTCACCCAGCCTAGCTGCCAAATCATGGCTGAAAAAAAAGCATATCAATCACAGCGTCGAGGCTCAGAGTCTTCCCAGAATCACAAGGACATCCAACGTTTTATTTTTCTAAATCGGAACGCGGTTGCTCACTGACACCTTCAGAAATATGCAGGTGAGAAAATATTTACTTGGTTGTGTAATTTCACACTTGATGGGAGATCAGGCAATCCACACACCAATATTATTTGGATACAAGAATCAAAGTAGTAAAAAAAAAAATAAAGTCAAATACATTTCCATAAGACGCGCAATTTCCATATACACCTTACCTTAAATAAAGAAAATTAAAACTCTCTTATAAAAACATTTTTTTGGGATAGAAACTATTTTATAATCTAAAAAAAATCCCAAAAACATTTGCTACCCTTAAATCCCAAAGGATCAAATTTGGCCCTAATCCTAAATTAGGATTAAAGCATTAAATATTTGAAAAAACATATATTTTGGTGTTCAGTGAACTTATAGCAGTCATTTAATGTAAAATTCATCATTTTCCAAAGAAGGGTTCTTGGGTTTTCCAGGGTTAAAACTCTCTTATAAAAATGTTTTGGGGATAGAAACTATTTTATAAACTAAAAAAATCCCCAAAACATTTTCTACAGACACAACTGAGTTTCCCTCCCCCCACCCAACTTCATCTAAAAATAAAACCGAACCCATCTGAGCGCAAAAGTTTGCCCACCCACGTTCTAAAATAAAAGCACCAGCTAATTTGCTATGGTCATTAGCGATGTTTTCTTATCTATAATTACAGTTTTCTCGACACCGGTCTCTTCAAGGCTCGTAGCTAAAAATAAATCCCACCATCACTCAAGAAAATATTGTTGGCAACTGCCCAGGCATTTCCTCGAAGAGTTCATGAGGAACATTAATCGGGCTTTACAGGAGCGCTCGGCCCAATTTTGTTGCGGGAATACACCGCGGCCTTTGGCACGGTGACGATAACCGGGGTTTGCGTCATGTCTGGATTCCCGGAAAAATGGGCAGGAGTTTAAACGACGTGTTCCAGGTGATGATTATTGACAGAGCTCAGCCCATCACGAAACTCAAATGATAGGATGACTGACACAAATGTCAGTCATGTGTTTCGGTCGAGGAATGGCGACACTGCAAAAACTGGACATGAAAAAAACTGAAGAAAACCCCCCCCAGTGATAAAACAAAAAAAAAGTTGGATTACAATATCAAGATTATCATATACCAAAAGAAAAACAAAATTTATGACCATGCTCAAGACTTACTGTAGACCTGCAGATGTCCCTTGAAAGCGGTCCCTCCCCTCTGGTTCTCGGCTTTGCACTCGTACGTTCCCGAGTCCTCCAGCTGGATGTTGGGGATCTCCAAGACGGCCTGAGACTTGCGTAGTCGAGCCTTTTTCGGTATATTGCCGTTGATCTTTCTCCAGGTGATTGTGGGCACTGGACTATGATAAGTGACAACATACAGTTTCTAAATGATGTTGATAGTATTTATTTAGGGGAAAAAAAAATCACCAAAAAGTAATTTCTGCCAAAGCAAAAAAAAAGTAGTCGTGCCACCCTTATATAGAAATAATTGAGCTTTTTTGCTTCATGGTGGAGGAAGTTTGTTTCAACTCAGTCATATTGCAGTTTTTTTTTTTTTTTAAAGCATGAATTGCCTGCGTAAGGTTCCAACTATGACATCTCAAATGGATTTAAATCCAGAGTCAAGAGCGTTTGAGCTTGAGGGCACAAAATGATGTCTGGAGGATTTCAATCAGACAGCAAAATTCATCGTTTCATTAATCACATCAAGTTGTCCAGGTTCTGAATGAGCAAAGCAGGACCAGTCCATCGTACTGCCTCCACTACCTCTGACAGTTGGCATCATCAACCACACAACCTCCAAAATGTCGGACTTTTGTCTGATGAACGGGGGCGGGGGACATGCCTGGTCTAGAGTTTCGGATTCGAGTATGGTTTCTGGAGCTGAGGTTCAGAGGATAGTGTACAAATTAACCATAATCAGTCATGGTGAAGGCTGATTATGTAATTAAATTCGGAATTAGGATTGGGTAAACCCTAAATCTTTGTTGGGGGCCCTTCAGGGTTAGGATTATGGTGTTAGTTTGGAGGGGAGGATTTTATTAAGGTTGACAGTTAGGGGTTCGGACCAAGGTTGGGGTTAAGGATTCGGGCTGGAATCGAGTGTGAAGTTTGGGTGTTTAACCCAAGGGATGAGAGCTGTTAGCAATGTGTACTCTTGTTGAAGTCAATTAAACTAATAAGCCTCTGCTAAAGACCGCAGGAAAGTGTCCAAGACCCTTAAGGTGGTCCACTTTATTTATTCACTTCATTTATTCCTGCGCGGATGACATCCCAATTAGCATTCCGCACAATCGCTGCGCCTACCTGCCTTCGGAATTGCTCCATGATTAAGACTCGCCATCGACTCCGTGCTAGGCTGCCAGTGAACGATGGCTTTGATTCACGTGATTAAGATCCTCATATTGTCTACCCGCCGTTCGTTTTTTTTTTTCTTCTTTCAAAAACATCCGTCTCTCAGACACATTAAACGGCCGCCTCAAGAGCGCAGCCCGCTGTTATAATAAGGCAGTCCAACTCCCGCCCGATGCTGAACGCAAAGCCCCCCTGAGGCTGAACGAGCAGCTGCCAGGATTTGTCGAGTTTGATTCCCCTTGGGGTCAGTTAAACTAAAAAGTGAGTGGGCTGCTATACGGCAATTCGGGTGAAGGTATCCAAAACGTTTCGGGGCACGAATGCAAGGAAGTAGGGGAGTGTCTGAACTGACGGCATTTTTTTTCTTGGCGTTTCAACTTTGATACATCCGTCTTTGCATTCATTTGCTTCTCCGTTTCCTGTTCAGAGGATGGCTTGAAATGTGCGGCCCAGCAGTCAGAAAACTTGAAAACACGGAGAAGGCTGGGTTGTGTTCTGGGGCTGCTTTGCTACATCCGGCACATGGTGTCTTGAACCTGCGCGGGGGTTAATGAAATCTCTGGAACAGGAACACCGCCTAGGTGTGAAACGTAGCGGAGGCTCGTTTATATTCCGCGGCCAACAGTTTTGCTCTTGAACACACCAACAACAACAAAAACTAATAACGCCAATCACGGTCACTGTCTTTGCACTCTCGATTGCCAGTGTCCGTTGGGATCGAGAGGAAAACAGAAAGGCGTCGCTGATTTCATTCCCGACGCTATTCTCGTCGGGACCGTCGCCTCCTACAGAGTCCGCGTTGAAAAGTCATCCGTCTCAACTCACTGGGAAAGGCTTCCGGATGGACGGTTATCAAGCGGAATTGAGTTTATTGAGGGGAGAGCCAGGCACAGCTGCTGTTGGGTCGTCTTTCCGGTCGAATTTGCAGTCCCCGGCGTTGCGACGTTTGGGAAGTAACTCGGCATAATGAGCGACGCTGATTGGAATCTAGGTAAACGGCGACGAGGTTTTCAGTGATTTATTTTAGATTAGAGACACTGGATGACAGACAGCCATGAATAATTCATGCTGACTAATTATAAACATAATGGAGTGTGTGATGCAAGATCATTTTTGCACAAAAGCAAATCACTTTTCTCCGGAGAAGATTGAAAATGTGTCGCGGCGTGCTTTTGTTTGTTTGTTTAAATGTTGTAAAATGAACGATAAATCTTAGTGTTCGTCTTCAGCTCAGACGTCTACCAAGTCTTAAATTTGTCGCCGGTGAAATAAGTCAACTTCCGGAGACATGGGGACCAAATTTTAAAAGATCTACGACCCAAAAAAAAAAAAAAAAAAAAAAGGATTTGCTTTTGAAATAGATTTTTGTTTAATTGGATTGTCCGTATAAAATGGTAAGGTCACAAATACTGTCTGTGCATTCATATGGTGAGTGCTTGAATATGATGCAAATGATATATTTTAATACTGGCAATAGTTGTAATTATATTTTCACAAAATTACATCTTGTCATTTTTTTTTTTACGATTCTTCGGTGTTAATATAAATCTTACACCTAATGAGGCCTCATTGCTTTCAGCGAAATTGAATGGGGACATAACCGACGTATCCCCCCCCAAAAAAGAGCCATGTTGCTGCAATACAAAACCAACAATCCTTGGCCCGCACAAACGTGGCCTCCCAGGAGGAGGTAGAAATAACTTTTTCAGCATTTGCGACAGCTACTGCGCCGCTAACTTTAGTAAGTGTGCTAAGTGCTTTTTGGAATGCACTCTCTACGGACTCTCCCTCCTGGCAGACGACTATTACAATGTCATTTATTTTCTGTGCCGATATAACCTTGTCCCGCTCCGTTCATTCATTCAACACAGAGCAAGGAAACACACGCGCATACATTAGGCCTGATCCCTTAGGGTGGATCCACCAAAACATCAAACACACACACATACACACAAACACACTTCTCCCCACTCTCGTAACATCCTGCCTGAAGAAGTCATGTAATGGAATAAAGACGTTTCAAGAGGACGGGAGAACACTGGGAATATTAACAGAGCTGTAACGAGCCACGCTGCAGCTTTTCTTTCCTTTTTAAAAAAAAATTTTTTTGACGCAGCAAATATCCGAGGCGATATGTCCTTTTTGACTTACTTGCCCAACGCGAAGCACTCCAGTCTGACTGTGACGCCCCTGGCAGCCAGCACGGAGGTGGGGAAGTGCACCTCAATTTTGGGCTCGTATTCACCCATGACACCTGGAAAAGGTTAAGGAAGAGAAAGCGTGGTTAATAAAGATTTGGGTTGTGTTCGGAATCACTCGCTATCCACAATATCAGTCCTATATAGTGAGCTTGCCCTTTCAGAATGCCGTTTGTACTGAGTATACGCCATTTCATCATATTTGTCAACAATGGGCATCTGAGTAATTCTTCTAAAAGTGCAGACAGGGAGCCAAAAATTCTCACAGGTGTGTTCAAAAAAGGTTTGGTCGGGTTGATGTTGTATGAGTAAAAACATAACGGCTAGCCTGCTAGCTAACGCCACCTGTGTGGCATGCTAATGCTATCACATGCGTGCCATTCATCTCAGCATCAACAAAGCCACAATGACCTTGTTAAATTTCCACCATGTCTATTTTTTTCAAATTGTAAATTACACCCCTTGCCTTGTCAAAATTGAACAACAAGAATGAATAATAATAATCATAATAAGAGCTGTAAATAGCTGCCCGATACATGAGGCGAATGAATAATGCTGCCAATGTAGCAGTCGTGGCTAATGCTAGCTTGGCATTGCTAACGCTGCTATTTTGCTGAAACTATTTATCATTTGGTGAAGTGAGGCTCGCTAGCGCCTTTTTACACCGCATACTCAGTGTTTCAGACACCTGGGGACTGTTTTAAATTGGAAAGAAAAACAAGCACTTTACGGCTCCTTTAAATTGAAGCCGCTTTTCTTTTCCCCCCATCGTGTTTACAATGATTCCGTAAAGCAGATTCATGGTTACGTCACATCACCAACTCAAAAGATGTGCAGCTCACGTCCACATCGAGCGCACCATCTGTCTGATCTTTCAACCATCCATTTCTACCTGTTTTACACTTTATTAAACGTGGGTGGCGACAGCGTTGTAAAAGTAAAAGAGAATACTTCTTGATCTCCACTACATCCTTTTGTGCCTGCTGTTTTGTTTTAAGAAGGTTAATGACTCTCGGCACGTGCTCTCGCTTTTTTTTTTTTTTTTTTTTTTTCTCGCAGGGCAACGCTGGGTTGAGTTAGCCGTGTTAAATGATAGCCAAAGAACACGCCATTAAGATGATGTACTAACACAATGTGCGAATGTAGGCCGGGATCACCAATCTGCTCGACAATCCGCATGGCCAGGCGATAAGGTGCTATCGGTCCAGCTAAGTGGCGACATGACTAACGGCGCGCCTCCTCCACTCGCACGAGAGGACCCGGCTTCCTTTTGTTTATTTGTTTCGCTCTCGAGGCGGCCATTAATACCCATTCACGATCACGTCGTGGCAATACGGCTAGCGGCTAATTTGGATCAAAACAACAACAACAAACAGTTGTTTGTATTTACGATTACCTCGTGACAAGTTTGTTTATTCACATTTTTTTCCCCCTCTGCCCTCCTACTTGCGCTTTTGTGCCGATGGTGACTAAAGTGGAGCGGCGCACATAAAATGACACCGAGCGATGAAACGCAACACATCCACTGATGAACGGCAACAGAGAAACCGTGCTCCTCTACCAGCTTTTAAGGCTCTACACACACTATACTGAAATGTATTATTGTTGGTTGAACCACAAAAACATGGCGAGATTGTCAACAAGTGGATTCCACAAAGACAAACAGGACAAAGTTTCAAATTTTGAGGGGCTGTTGGCAATGATGGATTGCCGCTTTTCCCGGAACGCACATTCTGACTTCCGATTTTAAATCATAAAATCAGTGGCTAACTGTCAGGGACGTTCTGAGAAAAAATATTTGAAACCGGTGAACTTAACTCATTCAGTACCAGCCAATTCTGGACCAAGTCTGAAAAGACGTTTAAAAACGTCTTTGGGAGTGAATGAGTTAATGCATCAGACATCGAACAACGTTTTGTCTTTCTTTTTCAACTTTCGAGGTCTCACAATTCAGCAGCAAATGTGGTGCTTTTTCTTGAACTTTACTGTGGTCGGTTGATGACGTTACACAATTCAGGATTCACAAGAAGTTGCGGCAACGTACGCCTGAACTGCTTTAGTGCGCAATTGGCTTTTTCTTTTGCTTTTGAAGTCATAAAATTAGGACTGAAAATAACTCCTTTCTCTCTGCCGCAGATGATGATTCGCCGATGCCTGCTTCAACTACTTTATTTGTTTGAGTATCGGTGGCTGGTATCGGCAGTCTCCACGAGTTCCCGATACTTCAGAATAACCGGGGAAATGCTCAATACCCAAACCTGGTTATGCTACTCGCCCATCCCACCTTTTAGTGTGCACCGAATGACACCCCGTTTTTTTTTTTTTTACGCACAACGATAAAATGACTCATTTCGTTCTGCATATTCATGGCGCCAAAGTAATAAGTATTGAATTTGCAATGTTTCATTTCTTGCCTCTGTCATATTTTTTAAAAACCACATAAATTCAATCTCCAAGCCTCAGCCTTCATCGAATATAAAAGAAATAATGCGAGAAGCATGTCTGAGCCCAGAACATTACCGGCCGTCATTGCGGGCGGCGCTTTAACATCTGCGGTGAGATTGAACAAGGTCGAAATGCTTTCTTCTCCTCTGTTGCTTTGTTCTACTTTGAAAATGACTTGAGTATTGCCCTGTAGTTTCTGTACTGATGACATTGTTCGAGTAATTGGGCTTCCAATTGGACGGGCTTTCACTTGATTTGCCTTCAGGTGGAATGACAATCGCTGCTGGCGATTAAAAAAAAAAATAAAATAAAATCTCTATCTAGCTATCCATACATCCATGACATGACATTTTAACCACCCACGGTGAATGAAGTAAGCTGCAGTAATCGTTTTACAGAGAGGATAAAGAATATACGCCCATGCGTATTGTGTAAAAGTTGAGCCCTGGTGTCGCTTTTATTCCTCACGGTGCCATGTTATCAAAATGCATACCGAAAAAAATTCTTTTTACTTTTGTACTGGAATAAATTCCAGAATCTGTACTTTACCTTTTTTTTTTTTTTTTTTTTAAAGCATCATACACAAGTTACGTATGTGCAGGTATCGGACGTGTTGCAAAGATAAGGTCTGTTGACACACTTTGCTGGATGTGAGCTGACGATCAATGGCGTCCAGCGGGCCGGAATGGAGCCCAGATACTTCTTTTGATTAAGAGCCTCGGTTACGGCTGGCAACCGTGAGGTGCACAAACACACACACACACACACACACACGCATTTGCGCGGACACACACAGGTAGCTTTGGAGCGTATACTGTGTAATCACTTTTAGCGAGACACAGATTGCGGCGTGCGATTGGTCGCCACCCGTGACCGGCGCGCCAACATTTGGGGCCCGTCTGTCGTGAGGTGTGCCAATGCAATTTTCACCATTTTAAAAGTGGGACGCGCAATATGGCAGCAGGCTGCATGAGGCCACCAAAGGGATTGGGGGGGGGGGGGGACGGGTGGGGGAGTGTAATATGAGGTGGGGGGGGGGGGGGTTTCTTTGGCTTCATGGATTTTCATTTGGAAACCTTGCCCGTGTCATGTTTGCTGCAGAAAGAAGATGGCGCATTCACTAAAAAAAAAAATAAATAAATAAAAAAATTGATGTCGGTAATTCTCAGCAAACCGACAAAAATAATTTGTAATGAATTATGATGTCTCATTTTGAAAAAGTACATATGGCGATCAGGGCAGAACGTTGCCTACAAATAAACCCCCCCTCAATAAATACTCTTAACAGGTCAGACATATACAGGAGCTCTGCATCTACATGTTTAACACCGAAGCCAAGCCACGGCGGATCGTTTTGTCAAAGGTTAAAGAATTCTACTTTTTGCTGGAGGCCATCCAATAATGTCATCATTTAATAATGTCAGCACGTAACGAAGATGCGAACTGACGTCGCGGTTTCTGCTCCCGAGGCATGAAGGCCCTTTAAGCTCCATCGCAGGGGACCGTGTCGGAACCTTGGCGGGCTCCCGCGCGGGCAGCGTGATGGACGCCGACGCTCCCACGTGAGGCTTCGGGAGCCTGCGGGTGGAATGTAACACACGCGCAACTTCTTGGCCCCTGCAGGGGGCGCTGTTAAAGAGCGATCGATCAACCTACCATGCAGGTTTTTGGAATGTGGGAGGAAACCGGAGTACTGTACCTGGAGAAAATCCACGCAGGCACGGGGAAAACATGCAAACTCCACACAGGATGGCCGGAGCCGGAATCAAACCCTGCACTTCTGTACTGTGAGGCGGATGTGCTAACCCGTTTTTCACCGTGCCGCCCTTCAACATTCTTTCCATTCAAACAAACGCAGTTGTCCTTGAGTTGAGCAATTGGAAATAGACAAGTCTCAACACGCGTGGCAGTCGGAGCTGTAGGAGGACGATAAAAGCCGCCGAAAAGTCTCACCGTCTGTCCTGAGTGTGAGCGGCGTGGGCGGGCTGAGCACGCGGGTGTTGGTGGCCGTGTTCTTGAGCAGGCAGATGTAGCTGCCCACGTCCGACGGCTGCACCTTGGACACGTAGAGATTGCCCGTCATCTGCGAGATGAAGCGGCGGCTGTCCTCGGCCACGAAGGACGGGAACTCGTTGAACACCCAGCTGTAGATGATTTCTGACAGAAAAGCAGACAAAATATTAGGAACGACGCTCAAGCCAGCGTGCAGTATATTCCATATCCTGCTTTCCCCCAATAAATAAATAAATAAATAGATCCCGACCCTGCTACGATTTATATCAGGGATGGGGAGGGGGGCCACAATTTTTCATCAGTGCATCTGGTGGACAATTTTACTCTTTGCTCTAAAGTTCAACAAAAACTAGAAAAAGTATTTTAAAAGGGGTCAAATGTTCTGCCTGCAATTCCCATTTTAATTGTTGGAAGAATTACCAGGGCAAAAAATAAGTGTGTGGATATAGATAGACAGATAGCAAAGTAGCTAGCAAGCAAAGTAGCTTGCTAGCTAGGTAGCTAGCTGGATAGATAGCTAGGTAGCTAGCTAGCTAGATAGATAGATAGATAGATAGATAGATAGATAGATAGATAGATAGATAGATAGATAGATAGATAGATATAAATATACACACACAGAACACACACACACACACTTGCATGTCATAAATTGGTAACAACTTTCTTTTCAAATTAAGAGTAAATGAATTGGAAGCATCATAAGTAATTCGTGACAAAAATAGGCTAAATTGTGTTGTCGTGGCTCCTTCGCATGACTTTGTTTAGTTTTCTGCTTTTGCACGTTGTCGTGAGTGACGCAGCTTTCCCGCAACCGAACCAGAAATACCACCAATGATGCTACATGCGCTACCTTCAGGAGTTGCTGAGTTAAAATATGCCTCGAGTCGAAACAGCCTTAGGACTTAGGAGTCACGCCGTGTGATAAGCCGGGCATACACTCGTCTTATTGCTCTCAAACGGGTTTGGGATTGCCCACGCAGAACTCTTTGAGAGCTGTAGCAACCTACCTTGGTGCTAGCTACTAGCAGGTGTTGTGGACGCACTATAAGAACTCATACGTGAGCTGGACAAGTTGCCCAAACAACATTTATTGTCGTCTGGCCCAGCGGGAATTGGCCGGGAACGTCCAGATTACTCACTCCGGGCCAGGTTGGGCCTTAGTTACTCCCAATGAACACAGCTAGCATCAATATCGGCAGTGCGTACAGGGACATTGCACCCACGGGAGAATGTGGATGCTCGGACACTCACTGAAACCAACAATGGTCTCTAACTCGCTATATGAGACAAGACGGTCTTGTAATACATCACCGAGCTGTCCAGGGGGCGGTCATATAAAAACTCATCTCGTAACGTTTAATCGAGTTATGTATTATCACTTTTGGGGGAAAAAAATGGCAACATCAAAACACATCTACCGAGATCCGTGTACTGAATGAGTTGTTGTGATGTTTCACAGTGGTTATTTTTGCATCTGAAATGTTACTTGAAAAAGCGGCCCTGTATCGGGAATTAATTGGAAGTATTAATTAAGCCTGCAATGGAACGCTCGTGAATAGACTTAAATGAGCGAGAGAACAGAAGGCAGCTGAGCAACTAATACTTACACAAGGCTTTCATTACCCTCGTTAGGTGGCAAAGGACGACTTGACTCCATATTTTACAGTCTGCATCAGCATTAGGCTCTTAAGTAAATGGCTAAAAGTAAATGTCCCGTCGCAGATAAAAGCCACACATAGACACAGACATACGCATACGCACGCACACTACTGTTGAAGCTGCTCCGAAAAAAAAAAAAAAAAAATTGTGAGCAGCAGCAGCTCTCAATGATGTTTTAAAATGTTATAACGGATATTTTAACTCATGAATCTGTGTGGGACAAAATAGTGTCACCGCATTTAGAAAATGTGCAATGAGTACTCCATAGTGCGAATTAAAAATACCATCAGGTGAATGAATTTGAATTTATACATATTTATACAATTAATCAAATGAATCAGAAGAGTAGAATTTCACGCTAATTGCATGTTTCACGCATATTGGGAATCAAAAGTAGAACAAAATGAAATAAAATGAAGAAATGCATCTAAATAAACAAGTAAAATAATAAATAAGTAAGGTAAAATAGTTCATTTTAATATAATATAAAACACAGTCCAAGTAATAAAATATTGAAGACCAAAATTTCACGGCAATACTAATTCACCCATATCGCGAATCTCATTCTCTTTCGAGAGACAAAAGAAGAAAAAAATGATGTACAGGATGCTGATTGATAGCACAGCGTATTCATGCAAACTCCACATTTAGTAACGCCGATTAAAGCTCGAGGTACTGAACACAAAGAGACACAGACCTGAAAAAATGTAAATGGCGACTAATAAAAAGGATGGATGACACCCAAGCCGGATGCTTTGTGTCTACGCTGCGCTCTTCGATATTAACACATCCGTCAACCATTGCGCTGAGGAGGGGGGGGGGGGGGGGTGAACTCGGCGACAAATTAATCTACTCAACGCGGCCTGACAGTATTTGCATGCGTTATCTGTCAGCAACTAGAGAGCGAGAGCCGGGCGGCGTCGGGCGCTTCAAAGTGAAAAGAAAAATATTTGAAAATGAATAAAGTGTCGTGTCAGCGTCGATCACATCTGGAAACACTTGAACTTCAATTTGGTGCTCCAAGCTTAACTAGGCGTGCGTTCTGCCTTTAATCTACTAAAAAGGACGACTTGATAAAAGGATGGATGGGATTAGGCCGTCGTGTACACACTCGCACGCTTACTTTTGCTTGGTTAGTAAATCTTCCTGCTGAAAGTGCAATAAAAGTCTCGTCGGCGCCATAATGCAAGGTCATTTGCCACCTCCTCTTATCGATATCGACGTACCGAAGCGTGCTAATTGAAGGCTTTTTGGCCACAATATTCGGGACGCTCGCTTAATCTCTAAAGGGTTCTTGCACAATAGCCTCAGTGGACCGATGCCGCCAAAGGCCTGGCGAAATTGGCGAAATTGGAAAGTAGGTTCAGGAAGCATGTTGATGTGCTACTTTCCGATCATCGAGAGACAAAATCATGCAGTTACAAATATCACAAAGGGTAGCAATTTTACATCGACCAAACTTTACAAACCATTTCCACGCTATTTAGTAGTAGTAGTATTTAGTAGCGTGTGTGCATGCATCGTGCCAAACGTGTGTGTGTGTGTGTGTGTGTGTGTGTGTATTCTGGCATCGCTTCTACTTCCAAAATAAAAGAATCTCCGTTATCTTTTCTCTTGTGACACACTGTCATCGATTGAATGTGACAAATGCTTTGACCAATCACAAGCTTCCTGTCACATTCGCATTTGCAGCGATCCGCCAAGTTCACAAGCTTCCGCATTGTTTTGATGCAATGTGAACTCATCCAAGAGAGACAATGCTCCCATCTGATAGCCGTAGTTTGTGTGTGTGTGTTTTTTTTCTTCTTACTTTCCGAGTTTAATAATTCAACAAGACTTGGCTAAGACTTTCCCTATTGTTGAGATTCATCATGACACTCGACTTAGCAGTCATGGTAAAACTAAGTGAAACCAATCATAAAGCAAAGTGAGAATCCAAAATTGAAATAAGTATTGCTAAGAGCCACACGTCTTGGATGTTCCGTGAAGCTTCACTGTGACCATGTTGGTCCGACAGAAAAACACAAGAGTGCGTTCTGCCATTGCACCGGCTCTTATTTTTATGATCAGATTGCACTCCACATGGAGGAACAGCACAGTTCAAATACAATGCTTCGAATGGTGCATCGACTTAGCAGCGGTCGGTGGGCTGTTTGGTAGCAGGCCTTACAGAGACACTGAACAAAAATATTTGATTGATCAGAGTCTGAAAGATGCTTTACCTGGGGTCAAAAATGCTGTCACAAGAAACCTCGGAATAATTTTTTTTTTTTAAACTCCGCAAGACAGAAAAATGAGGAATATAACAGCTTCTTCTGAAAGGAGAAAAGAGCAGACAAAGAAAAGTCAAGAACTTAAAAAAAAAAACAATCTTTGGCTCTCTGGGGGCTTTCTTGCAGTCACACTCAAATTATTTTATGCTTATTTATAAAGTGTGGCTGTTACCTAAAGCACGAGATGTCCAAAAGACATTGCGGGGCAATGTCATTATACTGCATGCTTTTATTGTGACGGTCTGAGCTTTGACAGGATGTCCCAAAAAAAAAACCCCAAAACTGCTTCTCGAAGTGGGAACCGATGCTGAAGAGTACTCGGCAAACGCTCCCAACAGGTACGGTGCAGCGGCGCATTGCGGCCGACGTATCCGGGTGAGTCCCTCACAGGAGCGTGCGTACATTAGGGGCCGGCCCGGGCCAGGTATGCTTTTATACACCGAGCAACGTTGCCTTTCGTTGCTAATGACCCTGTAAATTGCCTCTCGAGGACGCCGTGTTCTGCTGCATGCTCGGATAGACGGCTGCCAGGGTGTCTGAGCCGCGGGAAAAGGGAAGCTCATCCGCTCAAAAAACTCGATTGAAACGATGGTGCTCTTTATGCGAGCGTTGTGCTAACCACATGGAGTAAAAATATTACGAGTATGTTCCAACGGATTTTAAATCCGTTCATAAGTATATATAAGTGGCGTATGATTCACGGGAAATGAAGGTATTACTCTACTTACTCTTTTTCATTTGATTGTTTACATGTTTTTTGCCTTGACGTGTTTCGTACAATGTAACACGACCACCTTCGTTAGCCTAGCTAATCGTTAGCCTAGCTAAATCACGGCCGAGGCCACGTTTCGCCTCACCTGGAGAATGCGGCGGCGGCGTGCACATGAGCACGACGCCTTGGCCTTCACGTACAGAGACGCCACCCCTGGTCTTTGCGCTGAACTCTCCGATGTCTGCAACACAACGCACAAAGAACATCGTGAACAACAAAACTGCGAGTTTTCAATGAACTTATGAACACGGATGTTTTGGGAATGTGGGAGGAAGCCCAATCACAAAGGCCGGAACCGAGATTTAAACACAGAAACACGGAACTGTGACACACACGTGCTAACCACTCTCGCGCGGAGCCACTTGGAAAAACGGGAACACGGAATTTTGATGGGGTTTTTTTTGTTGCTGATTGTGAACAGGATGGCTATCAGTATGGCCTTTCACGATGACTGGAAAGTTTGGGCCTTGGCGAATTTGGTCACATCAATTATTGAAATTAGCCAATTTCAGTGCTAAAGGACGTCAATCAACACGCCAGTGAGTTTTATTATTTTCACTTTTTTGTTTTTCTCGACAACACTTCAAGCCTAAATTCGGTGAAATTTTGCGGGGCCTCAACATGCCTGAAAATTCACCAATTTTAGCTAGCCCGTGTGTCTCAGTGAACGAGTCTAGATTTGATGGATTCTGCGCATGACACCCCCAAAAATCACTCTGTAGCGCCCCCTGGAAAAATCTTGTTCACACACCAGTTCAACCCATCAACACGAAATTAGGTGGCTTTGTGGTCATGAAAACGCGCATAAAAACAATTTACTGAGCATCTTTGTTCATCTGTCAATGCTTGTGATGTATAATGACAGGCAGAAAAACGAAATGCTTTTCCGTTCGTTGGCATAAGCGACATAAATACCTGCGTATTCAGTTTTTGTGACATGTTTATTCGGCCGTGTGTTGCGAGACTTTGGATGCGTAAAAGGGTGGAAAAGATCGTCCTGGGCAGATGCACGGCGATAAACTGTCACCGTTTTTTTTTTTTTTTCTCCGCCTACGCGTTCTAATGCAGTCAGAGCATGGCGACAAGGTTTAATGATCCTTTCCAGGATCACCTTGAAAAATATCGACTCCATATTTAAATACAGCTGCCGGTCTCGATGCTTTCCAAAAAATGCGGCGGAAACCATATCTGTGATCTTGTCCTTGCGGTCAGGCCTTTTGCTCTCTCCCTGCTGACACAAACCAGTTGACCACTCGCTGATTTCTCCACATCGGGTCTAAACTCCATCCTTGGCGTCTTGCCGCTTGTCAGGCCACTCGCCGTCTCCATCCTAGAGACGCTTGATGCCCCGTAATCATGCCTCATTTGTTCCATGCGACGACTATCGATCGGAGGCGCTCCCCGCCCGCCCGCCCGCCGCCATCGTCGTCACGCTAGATTGACAAGCAGCCGTCAACCCTGCCCCGTCTCGTAATGCATAAATCCCCACTTATTGCTCGTCAGGGTCTTTAATGGACTAACTAGGTGGCGATAAGACCGGAATGGGCTCGTCTTCTAATCATAAAAGGTTGGCGTGCGTGATGCTCGTAAATAAAAAGAAGCGACGGCGGCGTGATCAACAGTATGTTCTATTGTACAAGCAGAGTAATTACAAGGCTACAAAACAACTGCAGCACTGGCAAGACCAGATGGGATGCACGCTGCTATAAATAGCCCACATGCTGGGGAGTCGGTCCGGTCCTAATTGAATGAATATTGAATGGGCCAGAATGGGACCGAGTCCCCCACTGGTGAAGCATGATAACAAGTCCTTCCAAAGCGGAAGCATTGTCGCTCGGAATATCCAATCAGCGCGACGGGATTTGCTGGAAAACATCTGCGGGTGATGCTTTTTTTGGGGGGGCAAAGCTGGTTTGTGTTAGCCTGCATAAATATGTATTGTCAGGAGCATGAATGACCAGTGTGAAATTAAACATAGAGTCAGGAAAGCGTGAGACGCATGCCGTTTTCCGCCTGCCGGCTTTTTTTCAGCGGTTCGTTTCAAAAATGAAATATATGTTAGATGCATTAAACACAAAAGGGGAAAACACTTTTCAGAATGCCAACCCCTATCATAAATATTTTCTTGAGTCTGTCATTGGCTGGCGAGCAATCCAAGGTGTGGCGGTAAACTGGGATGAGAAAATAGACTATGGTCTGGGACGTCTTGTTTTGTTTTGAGGGGAAAAGCACATTTAAAACTGATTTGGTAGGAGCTCAGAGCAGTCAGGTGGAGAGAGGCCATTTAAAGATTTGAAAACAAATAATAGAATCTTAAAAAGAGCTCAAAAATGTATAGGGAGCCAGTGAAGGGATGCCAGAGTCGCAGCTATGTGCTGCTCCCTCTTACGAGTAACAGTCAAGAGCAGCATTCTGGACCAACTGGAGATGCTTCATGGAGGATTTCATGGAGGACCTTTCATATTAATGAATACTCAAGAAATAGCTCTGAATTTCCATATTGTTCATGAGTACATCACGCCCGCTTGCGCAATATAATCAATGCCAGGAAAACATCAATAATTGGTTATCATAATCCTCAAAAAAAACATTTCGTGAATAGATTTTAATGCAAGTTACATTTTTATCGGATTCATCAACGGCATACGCCATTCTAAAAGTATTTGCTTGTGACAGTTCGAAATGAAATACTGTATGTATATATATATACATACATCTCCTTCTCATTGCATATTGTGTAGAACTAGTTTGCAGAAGGCAATGGGGGCATCTGCAAATGACTTATAAGCCAATCAATATTAATGACTTTTTTTTAATAATGCAGCAACGTTCATTAAGGAGTCATCCGACATTACAAGTCAACATATGTCCGCATGAATGTTTAAAGATAAATAAATAAATAAATAAAATAAAACCGCCGTGATGCAACCCGCGGCAAACGTCAGCAGGTGCTTGATGCTAATTAGCTTTGGCGGGCTTCAATCAGGACGCATTAACGTAAGCGCCATTTCTGACCGATGGAACATTCCTGAGTGGATTGCGGCTGCCACGGGTCTCATCTAATCACCGCTCACTTAAAAGAAAAATTTATAAAATGGCCTTATTAGGAAACCAAGCCTGTTATTTAAACACACCTGTTCAGAAATTTGCAAATAAAAGTTTCCAGTCAAGTTTGAGACAAAGAGCTTTTTGGGTTGCATTAATAACAGAGACAGCACAATATCGCACATCTAATGTTAAAACAAACAGTAGGCCGTGATAAAATCGTTATGGCTCCTTCTGGTGTGTGTGTCACTTAGTATAACACAGTCATGGATAAGCATTTCCCAACTACTTTCAGTGTCAGCCATTTTCAGATCCTTTATTTCCTCTACCACGTGATTTGAGTCGGCATGTTCATGTGAGTATTGGTATATTGTCTGTCTACGTGTTTTGCTGCATTGTTTCTGTTCTGCTATCTGTCGCTTAAACTGTCACACTGATGCTACGTCTTAGCCCCTCTGCGGCAACTCCCATTACACCGGGAATCCAATTTCGGTTGAGTTTGTTCTGACAGCTGTTTTTAAACCTGGTTTTGTTGTGCAGAGTCCAAAACTGGTGAAATAGGACTTACAACGGTATGCCCGTGCTAAAAAGGTTAAGAGAAAAGCCAGCGATAATCCCCTCAATTCTGACTGCTATCTTTCTGTTTGCACTTATTGATCGCATTGACCTATTGGGAGCTGCGCACACCTCCCACTGCACTCTCTCAATTGTGGCTGCACAAACAAGTTGCCACCTCGCTGTCGATGAGTCCAATCGGAATCAGCTCTTACTACAGCTAATTGGTGGAATACTGCTTACCTGGCAAACCATGGAGAGAAAAAAAAAATAGATGTTCTATAAAACAATTTTGTAATCGGCATTCCAATTTTAGTTGTAATCAGCATAAAAATGTAACTTATAGGGTTTTTTTCATTCATTCATTCATTCATTTTCCGAACCGCTTGATCCTCACTAGGGTCGCGGGGGGTGCTGGAGCCTATCCCAGCTGTCTTCGGGCAGTAGGCGGGAGACACCCTGAATCAGTCGCCAGCCAATCGCAGGGCACACAGAGACGAACAATCATTCACGCCCACACTCACACCTAGGGACAATTTAGAGTATTCAATCAGCCTGCAATGCATGTTTTTGGAATGTGGGAGGAAACCGGAGGACCCGGAGAAAACCCACGCAGGCCCGGGGAGAACATGCAAACTCCACACAGGGAGGCCGGAGCTGGATTCGAACCCGGTACCTCTGCACTGTGAAGCCGATGTGCTAACCACTGGACTACCGGGCCGCCTGGGTTTTTTTTTTCCTCCGAATTATTCCCCAGTGCTATGTGTTAGCATTAAGCTAGCAACTACAAGGCAAAACGTTTTCTGGTTGTTTTAAATACGCAAGTTGCTCTTGACTGCTTTAAGCTGGATGTTTATTTTGACGGTAAACTTCCACTTGGAGTGGTATCAAAGCCTCGTCTTGGAAAAATTATTCACCGTCTGCCAAGTTAAGTTGATTTCTACTCCTGAGTTGAAGGCTTTCTGTACCTTGGCCTTGAAAACAAACAAACAAACAAACAAACAAACTGCTGGCTACCTACGCCCCACAGACGGAGGGGAGGTGGTGGCGAGCACCTTCAAAGCAGCAGCTCGAGTGCAGAGCTCTGACCCAAAAGAAGGCTGCGAGTGGAACATCTTTTTGCAGGCGGCGTGACCGCAGCGTTCCCAGTGGCCTCCGGCTGCTCCGCTCCGCCGCCGCTTGGCCGGTGAGCCGTTGCGCAGCCTTTACCTGACCCAGCAGAAATTCTGCCAGCGAGAATCGACCCGATGTAACCCCCTCCGGGCGACGAGGTGTTCATTCTGAGGAAGTCACGCATGACCTACGATTCTCATCTACAGCTGAAGAAGTGGAAATGTAATCTACTAAATTGGCTGCTGGGGCTTTTTTTTTGGGAAAATAACACGTTTGAGGCTTTTGGGAGGGGAGGGGATCAAAACTGTTGTACATATCTTGGGTATAAAAAAAAAACCCTAACATATTGTAAACATGAATATGCTAATTAGAGGCAGTTAGCTGCATAGCAGAGCCTTTGGATTTAGCTAAAATATTGCAAGCGTCCAACATAAAATGACCGGTGTCAGTTCATTCAGACCTTTTCAATCCGGGTCACGGCACCAATGTAAAAGTTCTGCTTATACTTTCACCGGACGTTTTACCTGGAATGCTGTCAAAATAAGAGTAAAAATAAGTACTAGACTGTATATCAGGGGTGTCCAAGTATGTCCTCGAGAGCACCTATCCAGGATGATTTACATGTCCCCTGCTGCATAATCTCAGTCGAACTATTTAATGGATGCCCAGAAGATGGACACACGGCCATTGAGCCTTTTTCTGTTAGATGTGGAGGAAAGTCTGATGTGCACAAAATGGCTCTGACTCTTATTCCGTCTTGGCCGCCCTGACAGAGAAATGAAATAAAATGATACATGAGCCCATTTATTTTTCTTCAAAGGCAACGTCGAAAATTTGAGTTTGAAATCAAACTCGGCAGCGAACGCTCTGACGAGAGCGAAGCAGCAGACGTCAACAGATTTTAACTCTTGTTTGTCCAATGGCAAATGTTTGTTCAAAATTCAACTCGACAGCACCGTACTTGCGTTTGTTTGAGACCGTTTCTGCAACTCGGCAGCGTGATGAAAACAAGGCAACGCGTTGGCCTGTACTGTGAAAGCGCAACTTGAAAACAAGTAATTGGACAAATCGTCTGTCACCACATCAGGGAGGGAAAAGAGTCAATAAAGCGCTTCGCACGCATGCGGTCCACAATGTGACTCAAAAACGTTGATGGCTTCAGTCGAACCCAGCAGCATTTCTGCTCTGTGTACTTAAAAGAATGTTGGCCAATGAAAACCCCCGAAAGCTCTAGCGGCCTTAAGAAGAAATGGCTTTTTAAGAAAAGACCCCCAGTTCCTTTTTTTCTTTTTTTTTTTTTGTTCTCTGTGCACATAGTTCCAAGCTAATGGAGCCATTTGTTTCCTCGCTCTCTCCTCCCGCAAGCACAACACACCAGACTGTGAACTTTCTTCCTCCCTATAAGATCACCACTGAGGCCATTATGGTCTTGGCTCGTAAAAACCAACAGTGTACTTCTCTTTTTGCTGGCCTGAAGTTGTGATACTGTTCGGGAGCCCGGCAAATTAGTGGTGGAGGGTTGAAGGCGGTGGTGGGGGGGGGGGTGGGGGGGGCACTGACCACCACAATGTAGCAATGAAGGGAACATCCTGTCAATGCCGGTCGTCAGCCGAGGAAACCCAACGACAAAGACATCATAGCTAATGATCCGGCAAGCCCCGAGTATCCTAACCGCATTCCTTTCGCTCTTTTTTAGTGCCACCATTTTACTCCATTTGAAATCAATAAATTCATCAATCAGAGGAAAAACATTTTGGGGGGCACATTTTGGAGTCAAAACCCCAATAGACACAGTGTCAGTGCTCAAGAAGTGAAGTCCATGTGTTTACATGCCATTTTTTTGCGAGAATAATCGTAGAGTCAATAGCAATTGCACTATTGAGCTTCGGGGAATGCAACTCTGCTCTTTTTCCAAATCATTCAGCCCTACCCTCGACTGCACGTCGATCAATCCAACAGATACTGATTTAGCCGACTGATGAATGAACAATTACGATTGACTGACACGTAGACTGCCCAGACGAGAGCTCAAATGAGTTCGAGTATAACAAATAAATATTGATGATTATTACAATCTCATCCTGAGGCTTATTTTAAAGTAAAAAAATAAAATCTATAATAAGTGGACGTCTTGACATTAAAACAGAACCAAAATAATAATCTACTGCCGCAGAAAAAGAGCTTTCGCATCCAAATGTGTCGAATAGCTAACTCGCGTTCCAATAAACACGCAGTCTTTTCTTAAAAGGTCTCCCGAGATTAGCATCAATGGCTGCCCATGGTCGTAATATATTTATATGGGTCATTCCGGCTACGGAAAAGGCTCAAGCCCCTCGGAGCTTCCACTTGGTTCTCGGTACCTCTAATAGTGCCTGGTCCGCAGAACTGATGCACCGACCGGGCAGATGCGTAGGAGCACAGAGAGGCAAGGTGGGGCGAAATTATTTTAAAGCTTTGGAAACAAATACAATCTTAAAAAGAACTCAAATGTATGGGAGCCAGTGAAGGCATGTCAAAGTCTGTGTTTTGTGCTCCCTCCTACGAGTACCAGTCAAGAGGCGAGCAGCGGCATGTTGGAGCAACTGGAGTCGCTTCATGGAGGATTGGCTGACTCCAACGTAACGTGCATGAGAGCAATCCATCCGAGATGTGACGAAGGCATGAATGACTGTTGCTCCCGAGAGAGGAGAAGCTTGACCCGATTCACACGATTTAATAGCGTACAAGGTGAACGAAACATCTTGACTCACATGCAAACTGTAGATGAGCATCCCGGCTCAGAACGGTGCCAAACGCGTTCTTGGCGCGGCACTGGTACGTCCCAAAGTCAGCGTTCTGGCTCGCGTTGGCGATGATCAAATTGCCCTCGGCGAGCCGGTAGCGGAAGCCCGCCCCGGTGTCCACCTGGGTGCCGTTGATGTACCAGCTGTGCAGAAAGCACACGGGAAGTAGTTTGGCTGAGGCCTACGCTTGTGCTCGTTTGTTTGAGGCGGAGTCTGCAAAATCAGCAGTATGCGTTCCGACGAAAATGAGGCAGCAGCAAACGTCACGGGCAGAGGCGCAAATTACCTGTACGTGGGCGGCGGGTTCCCTCGTGCCTCGCAGTGCATCACCACTTTGTTGTCGCGGCCGTCCAATGGGAAAATCACGTCGTCTGGCTCCTGGAGGAAAATAGGTCCAAACTCGTCGCTCTCTAAACAAAAGAGACGGGAGGGAAAGAGCGAGGGAGAGGGTGAAAAAAAAGGGAGGATAATGGCCATGATCTCTGCGGGAGGTCCACTCGCATTCTGCAATTTGTTTACTCGAGATTGTTCCCGTGGCTTGAGTGTGTCTCCAAATCAAGACGATAAAAGCAAACAGGCAACCTGCGAAGGAATCACAATTGGACAGCTGCTTTTCATAACGCAGAGGAGCAATTTGGTGTTCGACAAATACAAATGCTGGTAGATGAATAAATGTTCATAACATTTTTTTAAATATTTTTTTTTTGCAATTAGTATCCCCTTGTATTGTTGACGCATTGATTAAAAAAAATAAAATAAATAAAATAGCAATAAAAAAAAATATATATATATACAGTCATATCTTGGTTTTCGACCATAATCCATTCCAGAAGGCTGTTCGAAACCCGATTTGTTCGAAAACCGAAACCACGCTCTTTTTTAAAAAAAAATATATTTCTTGAACACGTCTGCTCACAATGGAACGCTACACGAGGAAGCATCACTTCCTCGTGTACCCGAGGAAGCGTCACTTCCTCGTGTAAGGAAGGCGAGTGGAGTCAAATGGTGCATTCAAGTGCGCTCAGTTTGTTCTAGAACCAAAATTTGTTCGTCATCCGAGGCATAAGAACACTCTAAATTTTTGGTCGAAAACCGATTTGGTCGAAAACAGAGATGTTCGAAAACCCAGGTTTGACTGTACAGTATATATCAAATAAGCATTGACTGTTCCTGCTGTGCACTCCTTGGCCTCTTGGGGGCAGTGTGCTACATGAAAGTATGAAGTACACACTTCCATGAGCATTATAAAAGTAGAAGAAGAAAGTTGCTGTTGCGTTCTTTTAATACAACTCGTTCTTCACAGATTGGGAAGAATATGGGCTTTGGAGGATTGTTATATTACCTGTACTACGTGCAGGACCGCCTTTTACCAACGGGATTGCCTGGGTTCGAGGCTGGGGCCTAAGATTAACGGCATTCCTTGTGTGACGACATTATGTGGTGAATGCACCCTTCAAGTTCAACCCCCCCCCACCCCCCTTCCCCTCAAGATGGAAAAATGTGTTTTCCATTCCGAGCGCAATTCACATTCAACATTAAAGCGCGCACAATAAGAGCATCCGGTAACGAAGCAGTCACTTGAGATGGGCGAGGGAGCGTGTTTGCATTTAAAAACGGTCTGATTTCTTTCGGTTTCATTGTTTTTTCCCCCCTCCCGTCCACTGATCTGTTTGCAGCATCAACAGAAAAAAAGAAAGACAAGGTTTTTTATTTGTCCGCCTGGAAAATCGACGCTCGTCCCGCAAATAGTCAGTGGCACAATGACAGGTATTTACTGCTGATAAGAAACCCTCGAAGCAAGCACAAGGAAATACAACATTGCCATCATCCATAATCTCTGCCTTGTATTTGCTTCAGAGATTTACATCTAAAATTAAAACCAACAGGACATACATATATACATATATACATACATATATATATATATATATATATATATATATATAAAATACATATTATATTTATATGCGCCTTTGTGTTTGTTAAAAAAAAAATTATGGAAGCGGGATGAATTCCGTATCAAAGTGCAATTGCAATATTGAAAAATTCTATAAATTTGATCCAAAATTATTTTGTGGACCCCAAAACTACGTTTTACAGATCCCAGCTTCAGACTCCGTGGTCTACTTTACCTTCCAACTTTGTCAGTGGACTCACTGGACACTCATAAGACATGCGGCTCATTTCAAATTGAAATCCACGGCCGTCTGTCACCCACGCAATGAGAAATCATCAGACGTCGGGAAAAGGGACGTGATGGCAGGTCGAAAATAGAAGCGCGGCCGGGAAACAAGCAAAACATCGTCTACTTCCGTCTGCTTTTATGCAGACACTTGACATTTCCGTTTCTTAAGCACTCCAGATGCAATGAGTATGATGCCATTAATTCGGCATTAACAGATCGATTTGTCATTATAGCCGCGCTAAATGAATTACGATGGCAAACGGGAGATTTATGACCGAGTGCTTCCGGCCCCTGCTTGGACCGATCCTGACAAAAATATCCATCATCCGGGCGGTTATCGTGATGACAAGCGGGCGGCACTGAGAAAGCTGTAGCCCAGGCAGCGTGCGTGATGGATGGGTGGGATTCAAATCCAGATCGTGGCGGCTAGCCCGTTCAAATTGGAGAAAAGATGGCGGCAACTGTGCCTATAAGTACAACTAGCTTAAGTGACACAAAGTAAAAATCATTCGCTAAGTCAATACAGCTGAGCGCTGCTACTTACAATGAATCGCAGGTGGTTAATAGCTTGACTGAACAAACGAAAACAAAATCCCGTAAACACAAGCGCAATGTTAGCCAACCGGCGGATGGCCTCAAATGACACCATCACTCCACACACTGTGGCTAATGTTAAAGCGTGAACATTGTAGCTGCACCGTCTCAATTTTTAGGAGCAAAGTGCCACGGTATAGAAGCAGTATTTAAGATTGCATGACTGTCCCGTGTTTTATGGTATGTCTTGTGTTTTATTATGTTAACTGTTTGTTAAGAAACCTGCCTTGGGACTACGGCTGAAAACTAGCATTTATGCTAGGTACAGCACATTTACACTGTTGTGTCGTAATTTCATATGAAACTCAATGTGCATCATATATTAAAAGTACAACATTTTGAAAGCAGTCACATACAAAAACATGAAAGACATTTCAAAGCAAAGTAAAGGAATAGCTTTCTGAAATTAGCAAAAGAGCATACATGCGATTTTTGGAAAACATGATTTTAAAAATGCTTTGAACGATCTCAATGTTTTTAACCTGGATTCAAACGCATTGACATTTTATGTTTTTTAATCTTTATTCATTCATGCCATGCACTCTGATAATAAAGAATAGCAGAAAATTGGTGGACCGTAATATACATATAAAAATATATTCTTAAAAGTGATATGAGGGGGGGGGGGGGGGGGCTGCGATAAAGAGTCATTATTCAGGGGAAATTACGATTCAACCTTACTCACTCGTTTCTACGTCACGCAATAGATCAGTACACGCTCAACGTCGGAGATACTACAGTGTAGAAATTCTCAGGACGGCGACCCCAAGTGGAAAAAACAATACCTGCAACTAATACCTGCATCCATCCTGTTGATATTCACGTACAAGCACGAAGCTTTGAAATAAAACCCACTGGTTTCATACCTGTACTTCTGTAGTCCTCCTGAGAGCCGAGGAGGCTGAGGGCCGGATGCGGGTGACCGGCGAAGACGGGCCATTCGGGCGGCGCCTCCAGCCCGCCGCCATGCTGCTGCCGGTTTCGTCCACGGGGGTTGAACAGCGACGACGAGCTGTCCGCTTTCATCCGCAGCACGGCGGCGTACGAGATGGGCCGAGCCGCCACAGCTCCTCCGAAATCTGCGACGAGATGTCATTCACAAATAAATATACAATAGATTCGCTTCAAATAAAAATACGAGAAAACAAAGCCATTATTGTGTGACAATAATGGTACGTATAAAACAAGGAAACATTTGAATGCAACGACGCAAAACACTACAGTGGAATAAATGAATGAAAAGATGGCGACAAACGTTTCCAACAATTTTCCCCAGTCTAGTTTGTTCCGTTTTTAATGTATGTCCAATTAAAAGAGAGGCGGCATTGACGCCTCGCTCCCCCCCGGCTTCAGTGTGCTTCCTTAATTGGAGCTTTATCATCAAATGGAACATAAAGGCTGAGCAACACAATTTACACCTTTCAAGGAGAGTTTCTCGAAATTCAGTTCCCGAGTGGCCGTGTGCCAAACGTGTTGTTTTAAAAACGACCCAAGCCGGCATTTCATGTGGCTCAAAGACAAGCCGAGAAGTCACAGATGGCGACGATGAGCGGCAGAGCATCGAGCGCTGCGAGACAAACGCAAAAGGCTCAGAGTCCGAGTGCAGCGAGAGTTGAGCGGGATGTGATTAGAACGTAACGCAACCCAAGAAGTAATCTGAGGACCCTCGGGGAGGCGTCGGCTCAGAACATAACAGAGCATGTGATTACTGCCTTACATGTGTTATATGGAAGAGACGACACATGGACACAATACAATTATTTTCTGTGCTCAAAGGAGCATCAAACAGCCGCAGCTCATTCAGAAGAATGTAGCCTGAGTTCTGACCAGAACAAAGCGATCAAAACGTAGTCCAGTTCTAAAGGCTTGACAGTGGCTACAATAATGCCTCTGGTCTATGAACCACTCACCGGTTTCGGTCCTGAATACATGAAAGAAAAGGTCATGGAATATAAACACAGTCGGGTTCTGAGGTCAGCAGATTTGGGCTCATGCGTGGAGCCCAGAATTGTGAGGAAACATGGTGAAGCAGCATTTTGATGTTGTGCTGCACGCAAATGGAATAAATAAGCTACAAACTTACAAACAAACAAAATTTCATCTGTGCTGTATGTTACACATACGTACAGCACATTTGACAATAAAGTTGTATTCAATTCAATTCAATTCAATTCAAACATCAGTGAAGTGAGCCCCAAGTGTAATTTTTTTTTCTACGCATCAAATCGATGATTAAGGTCTTTTAAAGCATTTCAAATCATTTCCCCCCCCATCATCTTGTTCTCGTGCTGTACCTTCTTTTAGTAATTTTTGTCAACTATTTTAATGACTTTAGATTCATTTTAAACATCCTAAATTATGTTTGTAAATGCCTTTAAATGCTTTATTTATAAGTATGTGAAGCACATTGAGTTACCTTATTGCCCTTACATTGGTTAAATAAACACATCCAAAAAGACAGAAGTCAATGGTCCTTGTGTTGTTGTTTTTTTCTCTTTTTAAATAAGCCCAGGCACAAAACTTTGTAATTCAGTCAAAACAGTTGTCGATCGCCCTCACTTGGTTCAAAACAATAGTTGAGGAGAGCCAAATACAAAATAAGCAAACGTTTGAGAGCTCAAGACAATCAGGAAAAAAGCAGGTTGCCCATTTATTTGAGTAAACAAAGACTAAAAAAAAAAACCTCACAAATGCAAGTCAATCGACTCCCCTTTGTTTTTAGTAAACCAAAGACTCACAATCCAGCAAAGATGTTGATTGCTCTGACTCGTCCTTGCTTCTTTAATATGATGTACCCTAGATAGGCTACATTAGAGATGTGAATAAAATATACCGGAATGATGGCATCTTCGAGCTGGGCGGGGGCAATATTCCCACCCTCGTTTTCCAGACCAACTCCAAGGCGCTTTTTGCTCAATGGCACCCCTTTGCTTTTGTATTCATTGATGATTTGCTCTCACATTTTACACTTTGGCGTCTAGCATGGATTAGCTTGTCGCATATTGTACCAACAAGAGCGCTCGCATTGTGTACAGCCAAAGAGCACGTTGGAAAAGGTCAGTTGCTTTATTTGCGGCAAGAATGGCGGTCTTGGCTAAATCGACATACTGACGAATATATCGCACTGGCAAAAAAAAAAAAACAACAACAAAAAAAACACCTTTTGTTGAGCTATTAAAGCTCACCTCCTCTTCCTCTTGTGAAGTCTGTTCCCCTCATCTGATCAAAACGATGACCCTCGTCGCTCCGTGCCTTTCAGAAGCGGCAGCAAAGCGGTGAAATGCTGATTGCCTGACAAAAGGACGCGGCAAATTCAATTTGTGGCCATTGTTGAGGAGCGGTCAACACTGCCATTACGATAACGTCATTTTGAACAATATAAGCCTGATTATCGTATAACCCGTGGTTGGAGGTAATGAAGTACTTTTTCTTCCCCGCAGCCGTTTTTCAGGTACATTTACTTTCCATGAGTAGTTACTTTTCTGCAAACTTTTTAATTCCTTGTTAAAATGGGACTGCTCCTATTAATCTTCGCAGGAAACGATACAAGGTAAAAATGGCAAAAATAAAGCCAGGTAAAGTCAACCATATGAAGTATTTGTGCATTGGTTCTGAAGCCAAACCACGCGCTATTAGTCTTCAAAAATTCTCGGGTTAAAAAGAAACACATCCTGGTAAGGTGCAATTTTTTTAGCTATTTAGCATTAGCAGTTAGCTAGTCAACTGACAAGGTTAGCTGACAAGGCTAAAGGAATAAATGCTAATAGCACATACGGTGTTCTTTTTTTTAGCTATTTAGCATTAGCAGTTAGCTAGTCAACTGACAAGGTTAGCTGACAAGGCTAAAGGAATAAATGCTAATAGCACATACGGTGTTCTTTTTTTTAATTGAAAAAAATTGCAGTTGAATCCATACTTCCTACATTGTCAGTCTATTTTTTTTAACTTAATGATCAATACTTTGACTTCGGTGTACACGTGAGCACTTTTTTTTTTTTTTAACCTCTGGATGTAACGCGCATTAACATACAAGCTATAAGGTCAGCACTAGCCAAACCATACCAAAGTGTCTTTCGGCACTGCGCCTGGCATGTAAATTAGCCGCGATGGCGAGAGGTGAGGCCCGGGCAAGATGGCATGTTGGGGAGACCCGGGGACCCGACTAGTGGCAGCTCCAGACTTGGGAGCAAAGAATTAATGGGACTAATGTACAGTAAGTACACGAGACACTGGCTGGGGGCAGACGAGAATGATTAGTCGACAGAGCGTGAGATTAATGAAGACCTTCACGGGGGAGATTCTATTGACTGAGGCTGATTAGGCTGGAGTACATTTACGCAGCGAAATATCCTCCACAGAGTCGGCGGGTCGGAATCATTTTCGCCCGCATCCAAAATCTTTTGACTTGATCCTCGCGCTTGCTTATAAGGTTGCCCCAGTACCAATGAGGTCGAACAAAACACACACGTGGGGACACGATACAAATAATCTTTGGACAGAGAAGATGAGGGCAGATCACGTTTTCTTTGCTGTAATAATCCTCATGAGAATAGACCATCAACTGTGAAAGTCGTGGTTCCTCCTTTGTTTTAATAAACTGACCATAAAAGAGTGACACGAGCACAAAGGCAAAATGGCATTGGCCCTTTGTTATAAATCAAGGAAGTAGACTGCTCCTACTTTGTTGTAAGACACAAGTCGATCGCCATTAATAGGATTTACGAATAACAGGTAAATGCTACAAGACAAGAAAATAATTACAAATCAACTTGAGCTACTTTGTTTTAATAAGCCCTAAATTAAAGATCACATGAAAGAAAGTATGCCAAAGCGGATCACTGACCGTTAAATACAAGATTAAAAATAATAATAATAATAATAATAATTTCTCTCTGAGTTAAGACTGACAAAACAGTGAACAGAAAATTCAGTCACTTCATTTTTAAACTAATGCGCAAAGACTCAAAGACAAAAGTCAATCGCCCTTCATTTGTTTCAATCATCCCATGAACAAAGACTCGCAAAACACCAAAGAAAAAAGTTGACCGACCTTACTTTGGGGTAATAAACTGACTGGCAAAGACAGAAGTCCATTGCGACAACTTTGCTGGAATCCATCGACACGCAGAACATACAGGCAGATGAGCGAGACTCGCGTCACAGTGAAGACAAAATGCAACCGCCCTTACTTTGTTTGAATAAACTCCATCACAAGACAAACAAACTTGGATTGCTCTTACTGAAAACAGAGAGAGATTATTCCGGCATAGTTGGATTCAGACGACTCGATTGTGAACTCAACCCTGCCTCCCAGTTCTCTACCGGTCCCGCGTTTAGCTAACTAGCATGTGCTGGCTAATTAGCATCGTCGGCCGACAGGGCTTAAATATCCAACAATGTTCTCGGATGTGATTTTACAGACATTTCCATATTCATATACAGCGTTCTGAATATTAGAAGCGATAGGATAGGTTTTAAAGGTTTTAATGTATAATGAGTTATATGCACGTTAGACAAGCATGGCAGCACCTGCCGTCATATTTGCTTCATGTCTGAAGTATTCGCTAATTGGCTGCAGGCTGGGTGGCTCATGAAAACATCCTTTTAACCGGCACTGGCATTGCCACACAGACTCCCGAAAAAAAGAAAAAAAAAAAGTACAATTCTGAATGCAAAGCTGATTTTATTTCCTGGGCAGAAGTTGTGAGTACAAGGGCGCGCCTGCCAGTTGGAGGAAGGCCACCACTCCCTGATGGTGCCACCCAAAATAGACCCCCATCCGGTCAGGATGGTCAAGTGTGGGGAATGGCGACAGAATCGTCAAGTCTTCGCCTCGGCGAAAGCTTCTTATGCCCAGAGTAATCAAACGAGAGCCATTTAAAACGCTAAAGAAAATAACAAGATGCCAACAGACGAAAGCCAATTGCCCTGACTTCGTTTTAATAAAACGACACACAAACGCACTTAGTTTAGAGAGTTTAGAGACTCCAAAAACAGAGGCGACGGAGGTCAACTGCACTTACCGTATTTTCCGTACGACAAGGCGCACCTAAAAGCATTCACCTTATAATCCGATGCACCTTATATTGGTCCATATACTGTATATATATATATATATATATATATATATATATATATATATATGGACCAATATTCTGATTTCTTGAATGTAGTATTTTAAATGTGTAAAGCGCTTTGTTACAGCTGCAGCGGTTGTGAAAGAGCTATATAAATAAACTGTATAAACTGTATTGTATTGTATTGCCTTTAGCATAGCTCCATCTTGTGGATGCATAACGCAACCGCAGCCACTATCATAGCTTCTATTCTATGCGCCTTATAATGTGGTAACAGTTTTAAAATAGGCCAGTCATCGAAAGTGCGCCTTATACGCCGAAGCGCCTTATAGTGCGGAAAATAGGGTGCTTTGTTTTTAATAAAGAGCGAAGACTAACAAGACCGTGAGGTAAAAAGCAGACCGTACTTACTTTGTCGGAATCCTCCCACCAGCAACGTGAACAAGCCAAGACAAACAAGACAGCAAAGAGGAATGTCAACCATCCTTACTTTCTATTTACGGACTGAAAAGCAGGGATTCCTTTTTTTTTTTTTTTTTTTGGTGCTACATCCAATCACATCTGATTGATAAACACGTGTTTTTTTGATCTGGGTTTCCTATTGCGCAGGTGCATCTTGCAGCTAAGAGTCTATCACGGCAATATACTCATTTCATGTGCAGTGCATCAAAATCCATCCATTTTCCCCAAAGCGTATTTGCGGCGAATGACACCTTCGCCCTTGGTCAAAGTGGCCTCATGCATCACCAATGTAGTCAACGCATGGATATTCCCTGGAACCCACTTCTTTGAAACAGAGACACCTCAGAGGGACGGCTGAATTACACGTCCGCACTCGACACTGTGGTTCAATCAGCATCGGGGCGAGAGACGAAAATGGCTCCGATGTCGCCACCGTGCCGGCCCAATTTTTTTATTTATTCTTTTTTAAACATGAGCGAGCCACATAAAGTCTCCCCCCTCCCTCCTGCCTCCCCGATGTCGGGCGCTTATCTGCAGAAATGGAAAAAGGAGCAGATAGTCGAGAGAGGGAGTCAAATCATAATTCGGAGCGGAGAGAGAGCAGTGGCGCAGCTGTTCTCAAAAGTGGGCATCTTTTTGAATGTTCCGCGAGAACAATGGAGCAATAATCCATTACACGAGCCATCATGTCAAAAGTATCGTGGCGCATAAAAGGCAAAAATCGCCCCCTCGGGGGCGTCTGAAGTGGCACGCCGAAGCCCATCGAGCCTTTGTGACAGCTGTCGGCGCTAAACTCAGCACAAAAGGCTTTGCCATTTCAAAGTGCGGGGGGGGTCTCAAATTTTGCGGGTCCAGGAACCCGTTTAAGTGGAGGTATTTCCCGAATGCCAATGAAATACGTGTAACTAATGAGTACCCCTACGGTCAAGGCCACGGGAATCAAACCAATTATTTTCTCACTAAAAGGTTATTTTCCAAAAATTTGACTGAATTTTACCAAGACGAGGTCATCTTGTTCTGAATTTTTGATATGAAAGCCAAAGTTAAAAAAAAGTAAAGAAAGTAGGCCTCTTTGGCACGTAAGTATTTGTAGATGGGTGACTTGAACTAGGCCGGGTGATCCGGGCCATGGCACCAATGACCTCACAATATTATTCTAATAGTAGCTATCGTAAGATACATTCTCAGTTGAAGTATTTAAAAAGTGCCAAGAAGATCGAGACACGGGTGTGTCGCAGCCCATGTGAAAATGTGTGACTTGATGTCTTAACCGGATTCAACTGGAAAGTGTGGTAAGGGTGCCGATATATAAGAAGATGCAGACACAAGAGGTGGCATCAAGGAAATCTTTCAAAGACATTTTGTTTGATTTCAGATCAGCAGCCTAATTGCTTCAATTATATCTATTAAAAAACAAAATAAACAAACAAAAAAACAACAACAACACCATCACAGTAATCCAAATAACCTGAGATGGCGAATTGGAGTTTGGTGGCACATAAAAACAATCCAACATATTTTCAATACCGTCTGGAAAATGGAAAGGACATTAATTGAACGACAGATAATAAATCAACTTTCCGTCCCTGTTTATTGACCCACACTCGTGTATATGCTCCGCATACGGACGCGGAATATGGCCAATACTTCAATCATGATGGAAAACCGCATCACTCTGTGACCACCGCGGCTTCTATTTTAGGCGGCAATTCCCGTTTTCCTTCATATACATGTAAATGTGTAATATGCAATTTTCTCCCCAGCCCTCAAATATGCACACACCAAGACCCCGACAACACCCTCATTTGCATGACGACATGTCGTCCCCCCTGTGATTCCCCACAGCCTAAAAAGACGGCGCTTTCCTTCCCAGACGAGATTATTCGGCGGGACGGCGGCGAGCCACTCTTACCTGAAAGGCCGCTGATGACAGAGAGGAGCAGAATTGGTTTCCATGGTGACCCCATACTTTTCGAGGAGGGTCCCTTCAGCGAGAAGGTCAACAGCTCTGCTTCTTCATTAAAGCTGCGCCTGCACGCAATGGCAATACGGTTAGCGAGATGCAACGCAACTTTGATGCATTATTTACAATGTGGATGGTCGGAGTCAGAATAATGTGTCGTCCATCTCGTCTTTTGATCTTTCTCATACTTGACGTCACATTTGTCTTGTTCGTAGGGCTGGACGATACGGCCTAAAATGTCATTTTAAATTGAACCCATTCACGGTAAAGTATCATTTTAGATTTTCAAAAATACCGGGTTGGCCCGAATATAAGACGGCCCTGATTATAAGACCATCGCCTCTTTTTCAAGACTCAAGTTTGAAAAAAGACTTTTTGAACACCAAATTAATTTTTATACAGAAAATAATTAAAGTACATCTGAAACAAATGATTATAACAATATATTTGAGAGAAAAAGCATGTTATTTTGCCTCATTCAAATCTTAATATCTGAACATTTAAATATGTAAACTAAAGTGCACACATTCGTAAATGGATGGGTTCTGATTTTTGAAATGGAAATGACATCATAACTTCTCCTCATCTGCCGGTTAACCTGGCCAATCTTTGACCCACTTTTCTCCAGATTGTCGCTACGTTTCTCCGTTTTCTGTTATCTCTTCTATTTCTTCTCTTTTCTTTCTAACTGCTATTTTTTATTTTTCTTCTTCGTGCTACCGCTATTTTTATTTTTATTCTTCGTGACAGCGTTAGGGAGTCAAGTTCAGCATTCGCTTCAATGATATCTGGCGCCATCTAGCGTCGTGAATGGGTATAATATCTAGACCCCGAATATAAGACGACCCCCACTTTTTCAGTTTTATTTCAATGCAAAAAACACCGTCTTACATTCGGGCCAATACGGTATATTAGCATATGAACATAAGACAACATAACATAAGGGGGGCGGGGGAAGCCTCCACTTCAGGTGGGTCACTGCTCCAACTTACCCCCCGATGCATGTGGACTGCAACCCAAAATGTAATGCCATGCAAATCCGATCCATCACAAACCACCAAACAGCAATCAAAAAAATACCTCTCGAACTAAATAAATAGATAGATTGTTGGAAGAATTAACAGGGCAAAAAATAAGTGTGTGGATGTAGATAGATAGATAGATAGATAGATAGATAAATGCACAGTATCCTTGAAAGAATTCGAAAAGAGCAAAGCATTTTGTCATCACGACGTGGACAATGGATACAAATCAGGCATTGTTTCCTGAACGGCGCTGACCTTTGTCGTCAATCATCTCATCTGTCACAGCCTGTGTTTATCTCTGATTAGGTGTAACATGCATACTCTCTGTGGCGCTCTCTCACTAGGATCTCTCCACCTCTGTCCAGCACAGCCCGCACGGTGATTGGGAACGTCGGAGAACGCCCAGGGTTGAGGGAAGCATGTCCACATCCAGCAGGAGCTGTCCCGCATTTATCATTTATGGAAGTAGAGAGCTCGCCTCGCCCCGTCTACCCAGCTTCCCCCTTTCTTTCCCCGGTGGAACACTGCTCTACTTCTGCCTCGGATGTTTTGGTCGCAATCACACCGATCGAGATAGTAGCCCTTGAATTACTCGGGTTTATATCTTGGTTGTGTCAACAAATTGGGTACTAAAGGAACAAAATGCAAAACAGAACATTTTAATGGAAATAAGAACAAATGGGGGGCACAATTTAGTGCCCAAGAACAAATTGCTGTCAAACTATGCACACGGGTGGAGATTTCTTTCTTTCAGTATTTTCGTGGAGAGATGCAGTTAGAAATTGGCGTTTGCGCCGTTGTGGGCGTCAACACAGACGACGACAGCGGACTTCTGTAAAACGCGTAGATACTCGCAGCAGTTTCACAGAGACTCTGTCTCCCTGCACTGATGACCACCAACACAATCTAAAATTCAGCTCCTAAACGATTTCCAAAAAATCTGCACCAAGCCTGAATATCCGTTTTTCAGGGTCTACCTGACGTCACCTGAAACCCAACGACGTGACCCACATCTTCGGTCGTCAGCTCGTGGCTTTCTTTCCGGAAAAAAAAAAGGTTCTCTGTTCCATTCAATTGTGTCCCAAATAAACCGGAAGGAAAAAGGCCGCGAAGGCCGAGGTGACGCTCGGTGGCGGCGTAATAAATCCAAGCCAAGCGGACAACTGTTACACTCGTTAGTGTGCCCGCCAGCTTCCTTGACACTGGCGGAATATCAGTGCCCAGTGCGCATGAATAAAAGACGCCGTCACTCAACCCCGCATCGTCTACACACCTTGACTCTTCCGTACACTGCGAATGCTCAAAAGCAGTTTAACCGTCTCAAATCTTTTTCTTTTTTTTTTCCCCCCCCCATGCTGATTTTCTGCCTCCGGGTTTTCATGGTGTTAGCAGCGTTGAAACCACTGACCCGTTTGCACAAAATAACGGGAGAGGGGAAAAAAAAGGAAGTGAGCGAGGGGGGGGGGGGGGAATAACAAGGATTGGTCTAATGGGTCTCCCAGTGAATACGATGAAATGCTCTCGCGCCTGCTCGGCTTTTGATGCGACCTCGGGAATTGCGAGAAACGACGTCCCCGTGCTGACAACAATGTTTGTTTTTCATCCCGATTGGACGGATGATGCGGCTATTAATGTCGACAGCTCTATCTTGGTTTGTCAAGAAAGGCTTTCAGTCCCTCGGCTGGACGGACCTGCGCAGATTGATAAAATGAATGCCGGATGCGGTCGTCAAATACTCGGCAACTCATTTTGCGCCATCGGTGGTCGTTTTGGGGAGGTGCAATACGAGCCGTATGCTAACGCTAACCGCCTTTCACCTACACGACTTCCGACATACCCGCGTCTAATACATCTGCATTAGACGCACACCCACGCCGCATCAATGTGCATGTCGATGTCACCGAATGCCTTGTTTTGCAAAACATGCAAAGTCTCTCCCGTAAAATAATTTTACACCTCTGGGGTTGTCTGTCTCGCCGATTATGCAAAGCTACGTCATGTGACATTGAATTCCGCGAGCAGATTTTGTTCCCGCTGCGAACGGCATCACGCCAAAGCTATCAGACGGCGGAGTGCGGCTTTAAAAAAAAAAAAAAAAAAGTCCATATGATCATTAAGCTGACTTTTGAGGCCCGCTCCCACGCACAATTATCCCCGGCGCTCATCCCTGTCGCTAACGTCGGCCGTCTGGGCTCTCTCGCCGCCACTTTTTCACCCATCAATGCTTTTAATTGTCCCGCTGACCTCAATCAAAAGACAATTACCAAAGGGGGAGCGCGGCGCAGGCAATTACCGTCCTCGCCGTGACACCCGCAGATTACACGTGTGGCACGCGCGGCGCCCAATCGCCCTACGATAGGTGAAGACGCTTCAAATGGACACTTGTGTTTGAAGAATCTTCAAAACGACTCTTGATTTCTGCCCGCATTAGACGGCGTCGGCATAATAGCGTCACGATTTTTGCATCGTCCATTCATCTCGGATACTTGCTTCTGACCGGGGGCTCATTAATTTAAATTCCCTCGGAGCAGTTGGTCAGTGCACAAGCCTTGGAATTGGCGGACAATGGCTGCCTTGAACCAAAATGGCTGAGTTGATGTTTGATAACGAGGATGTTGACATTTTTGTGTGTGCCTTGTCATGGTAGACATGTCCACCCGATTTCATGTCGATTGAAGGAACTGATTTCAGGGGCAGAGGCCCCGCTGATCGAACGCTCAAAGGGGCCAAACTCGGAAGCCATGCGGCACCCATATTAGGTCACACTATAATTTTTGGACTTGTCTAGGATGCCCATTTCTGATCGGGGCTCATTTATTTGAAGCTGCTATTGTAACCATAACCACCATCCGGCAAGTCAAAATATCATCCAAATATATTGTTGTACAACAACACCTCACCATATTTCCAATTTCATCCGAACCAATGGATGAAATTGAGAAGCTTAGGACACACAAAGCTCGCCAACAGCTCTCATTCATAAGGCCCCGTCACCGGCGATTCGGCCACCATCTCCGGCACGTGAAGTCTTCCGGCGGCCACCCCAGGCTGCCCCAGCCCGAGGCAGGGGCCACGACTACCATAGCTGGGGACCGCCAATGTTCCAGGCTATTGAATGAGACCCGGCTAGCGGTGCGTACACTCGCAAAAATGTTTACCCCAAGTTTCACTATTTCATCCATTAGTACATACAGTATGAACATGTAAATATGGTTAAGTATTGTTGTAAAACACTGTATTAGTGTATTTGTTAATTTTTTTTTTTTTATAACTCGTTGGCTATACAACAAAATGGGTGCGTGAGATAGAGTTGCTTGCCGCATCGCTTGAGAAACACCACACATCTGTCGGTTCTGAAAAGTGATTCCATCGTCGCTGCACAGCTCTGAAGAAGTGTAATGGAAAAGTAAAGGCGTGGGTTCGAGCAAAATTGTTCTGGGTTGTACAATGATGCTAGCTTGAAGCAGCTAGCTTAGCAACTCCCCTCTTCAAACATGGGCTAAAATGCCAAGAGTCAGTTTCCTTTGTTAATTCAAGTTGGATGGAGAGTCCTCAGGAAGCCTCCAACTTGCTGCTGACCTTCTACGTCCCATCCCCGGAGAGCCTGATGACAGAACTGCATGACAGTACGGTACAGCAGCTGTACCACGGCGGACAGGGAGAGGCGGCGGAAAGTGGTTAAAAAAAAAGCCACGCGGAAGCTCGTGGGCTGCCCCCGCGCCTCCCCGATGGACATGAAGACTTCACGCTGCCTCAGCAGTGCAAAAAAAAATCTTTTCAAGGGCAGCTCTCACCCTGGCTCTGATCCGTTTGACCCGAAGCCATTAGGGAGGCGCTACAAGTGCAGCAAGAACAGTTTGTTTTTTCCAAAACCCATCACCATTGTCCATTCCCAACGACTCCACGGCCTAAACCTTGACCCCCGCGCGTCCCACTGTGTAAGATTCGTACGCATTTTGAACTACAGTCCACTGCGCCATATCCAACACGTCGATGCAATAATACATGTACTTCAATTTGGACTACTCTTATTATTATTCTTAATCTTATTCTTCTTCGATTGTAAAAAAATGTATATTTTATAAACCGACATTTACACATGTCAAATGAACGGTTTTTTGGGGTTTTTTTTTTTAATTTGCAGGCAACAATTTTTGTTAATTTGCATGCAAATGAGTTTTTTGACCCACAACTTAACAAGAGTGTTATCGTTGTTGTTGTTGTCAGACTTTTCCACCTAATTGCTTTAAATTTCTCCCCCTGGAGTCTTTTTTTTAATACCTCCATCAAATGAAAATTGCCCTACTTCTCGGGAAGAGCAACGCTGTACCTGAGTCTATTTGGTCGGAAGCATGTGTAATTACTCAAAAGCGCCTGAACCTGAAAAAAAAAAAAAAAAGACCAATTAAACATTGTCGAGATGTTGTGATTACTGCCATTGCTACCCATTTATAGTAATATTCAGCACATTGCCTCCCATAGATCACGGTCCAAGGAAAAAGTAAAACAACATTGAATCGACCTTTTGTGTATGTTTGGGGGAAAAAAAAAAAAAAAAAAAAGAGCTTTACTTACCAAAATGGGCTGTTTTGACTCACGACACACCAGGGGGCTTAAAGTGTTTCAGAGATGTTGTTTTTCCCCCCATTTTACTGCTTTGTATTTCTCGCTCGGAGTCACTTTTATTTGTTCCCTGCTGCAGAGTTAAAACCATTCGCCTAAAAAGCATCATTGACAATGTCACTTTTAACTTACCATCACAAAAAAAACAAAAAACTTGCCCAAAAATGTTTTTAGTCTGTGTAAGTATTCCAAGTAAAGACTCAATCAAAGTAAACTGGACTTTTCGTATTTGTTGACGATGTCGATTTTTGTATTCTTGCGTTCAGAAAGCAGTGAAAAGTGGCTGGTTATGCGATTAGGCTTATAGAAGTTTTTTTTTTGTTTTTTTAATGAATAAATAAATAAAACACCTCCTCTTCATATACTGTGCGCAATTCAAGATCTCTTGGCGAAGACCACGTCGCAGCAACAGGAGGCGACTTTTTCCTCATTTCTTGTTGCTGTAAATAAACCGCCACTTTCTCCTCCCGGGGGAGCGCGGCGCCGACACACAATATGCCGAAAAACTCTCTCTCCGGAGAAAGTCTATTCAAATGGCGAGAGCTGCGAAGGAACGCTCTTGCATTGCGTCTATTTCGCCTTAAAACGTCAATACGAGCCAGCTGTTCATGCTTAGGGGGGGAAAAAAAAAAATTGAGGAAATGGTCGAACCGTGCCAAAAATTTTTTTTTAGCATGTTTGGCTTCGTCGTGACTAAGCGTATGAATAGCAAGGAAGCAGTCACGTAGGAAGTGCTGTATGAGACCACAAGGTGTGCACCAAATACAATTAAGGCATGAATACACAGACCATTAATCGGTTCATAGCGCCTATCCAAAAAGTGTGCTACAACTATCCTGGAGTGTGAAAATAAAAAGCGCATACCCCCCAAAAAAAGATAAAAACAAAAGTTGGTTTTCACTCGCAGAGGCAGCACTTCATCAATGACATTTTCAAGTAGAGCCGCAGATCATTGAGTGTGGTACATGAAGCGGAGATTAAACACAGACGGATCCAGATATTTTGAGTCTTGGTCGCATATCAAAAAAATTTGTCTCGGCAGATCTTATCATGTGAATAAGGAAGGAGGGACGATGACGGAAGAGAGACGGAAAAATCGGCGACAGTGCCCAAATTAAGAAAAAGCATGTTTGGACAGTCCATTTTACAAGGACAATTATTTGCGAATAAAATATGGAGCAGCTTCTCCGTTCTGCTGTTTACCTCACTTAGCCTTTCTCTGAAACTCATTAAAAATAAAAATAAAAATCTCCCTGTGCGACCAACCACTGTGTACTACAACACACACAACAATAAAACCTGCGCGGGTGACGTCACACTAATGCAGAGGACAGGAAGCTTTTAGCCGGCCCCATACTGCATATGAACACATTTGCTTTCTTCTAAAGCCACGTTGCTGGCGCTGTAATCAGCCTTTTCCACAATCCATTAACAATCCAATAGCGGCGGTTTAATGACTCTCGAAAGGCGGCAGGAAAAGAAGAAGAAAAAGAAGAGGAGACTTTCTTTTATTTGATGGCGTGATCTTTTTGATACAAAAAAAAACACTCGGGCCTCATTAAAATTCATGTCTGATTTCATGCAGATATTGGACGCGAAAGAGAAGAGACCGCTCAATTGGATCTCCAAATTATTATTAAGCTCGGTGATTGACGTGAATGTGATTGCACTCTTCACTCAAAGAAACATCCGCGTTATTGGATAAACGAGACGTTTCTAATTTAGGCATCATATGCGGTTAACCGCCTCACAAAGTTTCCCCGACCATGATTTGGGAGCGAGGCTGGGTAAAGCTCTGCTCATTTTTAAGTGATGGTCAGATGATAATCTACATATCGTATTTTCCGCACTATAAAACACACCTAAAAGCATTCCATTTTCTCAAAAGCTGACAGTGCACCTTATAATCCGATGCGCCTTATATGCGGATCAATAATCGGATTTCTTGGATGTAGTATTTTAAATGTAAAGTGCTTTTGTACTGCTGCAGCGGTTGTGAAAGCTCTATATAAATAAAGCTGCATTGTATTCCCTTTAGTGTAGCTCCAACTAGTGGATGCATAACGCCACCGCAGCCACTATCGTATCTTAAAGTGCAGTGTGCCCTATACAGTCAAACCTCGGTTTTCGAACGTCTCGGTTCTCGACCAATTCGGTTTTGGACCAAAAATTTCGAGTTTTTTATGCCTCGGATGACGAACAAAATTCGGTTCTCGAAAAAACTGAGCGCACTTGAATGCACCATTTGACTCCTCTCGCCTTCCTTACACGAGGAAGTGACGCTTCCTCGGGTAGACGAGGAAGTGACGCTTTTCTCGAACAAACTGAGCGCACTTGAATGCACCATTTGACTCCTCTCGCCTTCCTTACACGAGGAAGTGACGCTTCCTCGGGTAGACGAGGAAGTGACGCTTCCTCGTGTTGCTTTCCATTGTGAGCAAACGTGTTCAGTAAACATTTTTATTTTAAAAAGAGTGTGGTTTCGGTTTTCGAACAATTTCGGTTTTCGAGCAGCCTTCTGGAATGGATTATGGACGAAAACCGAGGTTTGACTGTATATGTAAATAGTTCTAAAATAGGCCATTCATCGAAGGTGCGTCTTATAGTCCGACGGGCCTTATAGTGCAGAAAATACGGTACTCAAAATGGTTGGGAAAATTGTGTCTCACTTTTTAACCCATCACACTATAAGCTTGTCGAAGTCACACAAAAAAAGTCATGCTTGGAAATATCTCGGCAGTAGAGGGGGGCGGGGAGCGCAGGGGTTCATTTGCATGAAGCAAGACCACCCCATCAAAACGGACTGAATTCAGTGAGGCCAAAGAATTTGGTGTAAAGTGGGATTCAATTTTTCAGGTCCATTTTTAAAGTAGACTGGACAACCACTTGATGAAATAAACTAGAGTAAATTCAACGCACCATTTTTTTGTGAACATGCTACCACAGTTTTGCTAACGTTCTGTATTGAGGTACAAAAAAAAATCTAAAATATCTAACTTTAAAAAACACACCATGGACGTATTTTCTTTTTTTTTCTTGCCTATGTATTACGACGTGACGTTGGATGGGCAGCACGACATCAAGTGTTCGGCCGCATCCCTAATGGTGAGCGGGCACACTCTCAAAGGGTCCGACTGAAAATTGAGATTTAATGAGCTATGTGTGATGCGGCGATGTCTCAAGGCTCCTTTTTCTGGATGTCTCCACCTCAGGTCAGCCTAGTTAACGTGCCCGCTTATGCATGAAAGCGACATTGTTCTCGGCGAGAATGACTCGCGACTGAACCCGAGAGCGAAGGCGACGCGACAGCCGTCGCTGATCTTTGCGGCTCAGAATAACGTCACATCTGACTTTGAAATCCAGAAAACTTGAGCTTGACTTGAATAATCGGGAAAATGACATTTACGGATACATTTTGTCAAAGTTGGTGAAATACCTAACGTTTGATCTTAATGTTATTTTATTCATCTTTGGATTCATTTTGGTTCATTCTTTTAATGTACCTGATGAAGTCAATCTAGACTTGATTGTTGTAATGGTCTTCTCCTGAATGGACTCCCTGAAAAGAGCATCAAACAGCTGCAGCGCAATCAGAATGCCACAGCTGGGGGTCGGACCGTGCCAGAGAGATCAGAACATTTTACTCCAGTCCTAAAGGCTCGACGCTGGCTCCCAGTTAACTTGTAGAATCGATTCGAAAACGATGCTACTGGTCTAAAAAAAATAAAAAATGTTTACTGAACACGTCTGCTCACAATAGAAAGCAACACGAGGAAGTCACTTCCTCGTGTAAGGAAGGCGAGAGGAGTCAAATGGTGCATTCAAGTGCGCTCAGTTTGTTCGAGAGCCCAAATTTGTTCGTCATCCGAGGCATAAAAAACTCAAAAATTTTGGTCGAAAACCGAATTGGTCGAGAACCGAGACGTTCGAAAACAGACGTTTGACTGTATCTAGATTTTTTGGTGGGGGGGATACCACCAAAACAAGAATACTAGTGATGAGAAGAAGTTTGATGATATCCGTAGAACCGGACCCGGAACTGAGTAGCATCACAACTGAAATGTGTGTCACGGTCCTAGCTGGTCAGCACAATTTAGCTTAAGATATTTTCAAGACAAGAATGAGAATCAAGCTGATTTTTTCCATTTAGTGTGTTTTTTTTTTTCATTAAAAACTACAAGAGTATGGGAACATGCAAGATTCCGCAGTCCATGAGAAGAGTCAAAAATACGACAACTTCATCCGTCACTATAAAAGTCAGAGAGAGAGGTAAGCTAGGATAACTTAGCAATTTAGCGCACGCACCGCTGCTCAAAAATGAGCTACGCTTCCTGTCGCCGACGCGTTTAATTTAGGAGGAAATAAACTTCATTTCCATGTTGTCAAAGACATATTGATCGAATCAACCATAATTTTATTTGGAGGCCATCGCCGGCGCCTCCCTCGGGGGCGGGGGGGAACTTCACTCATCTCCCCATGTGTTTGTGTGTGTTTGTATGTGTGTGTGTGTGCGGGCGTGAGAGCAATTTGACACTCGAGTCTGATCTGTGGCTTGTCACAAATTGATTTTTAGTGCGTGTATAAAAATGAAAATGACTGCAATGGAGAAGTGGGGGGAATGAAACCCCCCTTTATGATTTGGGAGAGAAATTATTGTTATTATTTATTTATGTTTTGGGTTTTTTTTTTGCCCTGGCTCTTAAATTAGAAAGATGATAACAGCGACAGTGGGCCCCGGCCCCGAAAGTGAAACACTGGAACACAGAGAGGATCTGATTAAGTTGATGACTGCCTGGTGTACACTTCATAAAACGAAGATTCACGTCAATGCTTTCACCACAAGTGAATAGGAGAAACCAAAAAGAAAAAGCAAACAAAGCTTCAACGAACTCAATTCAGAATGCTTCAGACAATGATGACAATTACAAAAAAAATAAATCAATCAGACTCAACATTTTTATCACCATTTTAAACAAATATCATAATTATAATGGCGAAGTCAAGTTTTGGTCAAAATAGCCCAAGGATAAGAAAGTGGAGCATACTTAAACACCCTACTTTTTATCCTGCTGAAATTAGCTTGTTTTGCGAGAGCGGGCCTGAAAATGGGCAGACAGGGAGACAAAATAAATAAATAAAATAAAAACATTTGCAAAGCTGATGTGAGCCATGCCAACAGGTAATATGGATCCTATTTTCCCTCAGGCAGGCAGCACATCTCAACCAAATTACACTTGGTAATTACTCTGCAGATCTGTTTACGTAGCGCAAGCAGGGGAAAGATTTAAAATCAACGACTAATTTCATCCGGAGGCGGCCCGGTAGTCCACTGGTTAGCACGTCGGCTTCACAGTGCAGAGGTACCGGGTTCGATCCCAGCTCCGGCCTCCCTGTGTGGAGTTTGCATGTTCTCCCGGGCTTGCGTGGGTTTTCTCCTTCCGGTTTCCTCCCACATTCCAAAAACATATGGCAGGCTCGTTGGGCACTCTAAATTGTCCCTAGGTATGGGTGTGAGCGTGGATGGTTGTTCGTCTCTGTGTGCCCTGCGATTGGCTGGCAACCAATTCAGGGTGTCCCCCGCCTACTGCCCGAAGACTGCTGGGATAGGCTCCAGCACCCCCCGCGACCCTAGTGAGGATGAAGCGGTTCGGAAAATGGATGGATGGATGGAATTTCATCCGGCACACTCATCTGTTGCTGAAGGAGACTCTGCCTCCTCCTTAAGTCCAAAACATCATGAGCGACTAGTCGATGCCACGCTCTAAGTAGTCAACTTGACTAGTCGACTACTTTATCCAACTCCTAATCATCTGACTACTTGAAAACAACACATTGAAGCAGTGAAACTCCTCTACAACTCATGTTTGCAGCAAGAAATTTTTCACAACAGGGGGTTTTTCACTGCAGCAAATTTGAAACAGGAAAGTGGGAATGGTGTTAATGCATGAAGATTTTTTTCACACTTGGGGGTATTTTCACCCGTGTAGATTTCGTTGTAGAGAAGTTTCACTGTATATCTAAGCTTTTTATAGGACCAAATTCCGTCCTTACTCACTTGCAATCCCCCCCCGCCCCCATCCGCAAACTCACCCTCAATCACACAGTGGAAGCATTGACTAAAAGCATCATATCAAGCTGCTTTCTTTTCCCGCATTTTCAGCCCGTCGCCTCACTGCTCGCGTCTCATCTCAATGCTTAATGGAGCCTCGCCTCGGTCGACTATCCGGAGGACACGTCGCTTTAGCAGTGCGCCTTAGCATTGGGCTAAATAAATGTACGTTTATGGAGCACGCTCACGCTGCGCGCCGGGTTCATTGTCACCGGAATGACACCGAGAGGTGGTGGTGGTGGTGGGGAGCAGGGGGTTATTAAATCACCCATCCCGCCACCGGGGGGGGGGTCTGCCATTGCATATAAGAAATATATTCAAAGGAATTATGCTCCCCCCCCCCCCCCCCCCCCCCAGCCAGCTCGGGTGGAATAAATCCAACGGCTGTCAGAGGGTGAGACGCCGCAGGAAGCGAACGGAGGACATGGGAGTTGCAGATCCCAGGGATGCCATCAATTTAGATGGGAGTTCGAAACAAAACAAACCAAAAAAAAGATATTATTCCGAGACAGCAAGGGAGGGTCGAGGCAGCACACTTTCAGTGCTACTCCAGTCTTTGTGTCCATCTCGCTGGATGAGGGCTATGATGGTGCCGCGTGCAGGACAGCTGTCAGGATTGAGAGCGAGTGAGAAAAGGAGGGCGTGAGTGACACGTTGGCACTTGGACGTATTCATTTCAACGTGTAAATAGTGTCTTGGGCTTTGGAAGCTAGCTTGTACTTACCGTATTGGCCCGAATATAAGACGGCCCTGATTATAAGACGCCCCCCTCTTTTTTTGAAAAAAGACTTTTTGAACACCAAATTAATTTTTATACAGAAAATAATGACAGTACATCTGAAACAAATGATTATAACAATATATTTGAGAGAAAAAGCATGTTATTTTGCCTCATTCAAATCTTAATATCTGAACATTTAAATATTTAAATTAAAGTGCAATCACATTCGTAAATGAAAGGCTTCTGGTTTTTGAAATGTAAATGACATCATAACTTCTCCTCAGCTGCCGATCTTCGACCCAGTTTTCTCCAGATTGTCGCTACGTTTCTCCATTTTGAATTGAATTGAATTGAATACAACTTTATTGTCAAATGTGCTGTACGTATGTATAACATACAGCACAGATGAAATTTCTTCCCCCTCAACATAACATAACATTTTCTGTTATCTCTTCTATTATTTTCTTCTCTTTTCTTTCTTACCGCTATTTTTTATTCTTCTTCGTCCTACTGCTATTTTTATTTTTATTCTTCGTGACGGGTTCACTTTGGCCTGGGGAGTCAAGTTCAGCATTCACTTCAATTATATCTGGCGCCATCTAGCCTCGTGAATGGGTATAATGTCTAGACCCCGAATATAAGACGACCCCCACTTTTTCAGTCTTATTTCAATGCAAAAAACACCGTCTTATATTAGGGCCAATACGGTATTACAGCTGGATGACAATTGACACACGCAGGGGAAAAAAAAACTCATATTAGCAAGCAGTCGGGTATTTTGTATATTGATATTGTGACAGTAAATGTAAAATGGTTTGGGCAACTATGCTATTAGGGTAATAATATGTATGAGCATGACAGTCATGTGAGAAGCGATCATCAACATGTGGTAATTGACTCCTGCACTTATGATGCCAATACCGCAGTAAAGGGTTGATGTAAAAAAATAAAATAAAAGCAAGAAAATCTGTAAGGAAGATCAACTTGCCAACAGCAGCAAAGATGCCAACATCACACCTGTGAACTGCAAAAAGTGCACACGCGCAGACACGCGCACACACACAAGCGCGACCCACCTGTCCCCCAAAGCAGTCGAGCCAAAGGCAAAGTGCCGAAAGATGTCCCCACAAGTTCAGATGAACTTGATGCCTGAACTTTGCAAGTCATCCCTCAACCGACAGTCATCGTTTCTTATCTCATTTCCACACACGCCATTGTTTACGACGTCGAGGAATCACATTCGAGCCACGTTCAAATGTCAAAAGGTGGCCGACTCATTTCCGCTAATCTTTGCGTTTCGAGAACTATCAGCAAGGCTGCAGATTTCGCCGTTGGACCCCCGACTCCCAGAAACCACCTTTATGGCTCTAATCTGTCATCTGCATGATAAAAAATTAATGAATATTGTAATAATAAATATGAATGAATAGTGTTGGCAGTCACAAAATTCAGCCAGCCGGAGCGGCTTCATTAAAAGGGAATAAGCCGCCGGCCTTTCTGGACGGCGCAGGAGCGGGTGATCAACACTCAGACTCAAGCGTTGACCCAACGCAAATCGGATTGCGGTGTTGGAGTCGCTTTGCAAAATGGAAAAGAACGAGGAGTAGTTGAATGATTGATCGAGGATTCGGCAAATTGATACCGTTGAGAAATCACAAGCTTAAAGACTTGTCTGAAATTGTGGACGGCCTGTTCCCAAAACAACTGTTATCCGGACTTTCCCTTGGATGGGAAAAATACGCTCGGATGTTCGCATTCCTATCCGGCCTCTTACCCCTCCTTCCCGAGCCCAAGACTGATAAAGTTTGTCCTTCAGCAGAAGGTGCTCATCACGGACACATAAACGACTATAACGCATGTCCTGTAATGTCATGATGCTAGCATGATGCTAATGTCGAATGCTAGCATCCGAGCGTATTTTTCCCATCCAAGGGAAAGTCCAGATAACATAAACTTTGTTGGATTCCTATTGTCCAGCTCCACGTGGTCCAACTTGATTGGCTGAGTGCTCCCATGCTGAGCTGCTTGCCGGTCTGATTGTGACGCGTCACCCCCCCGCCACCCCCTTCCCCTTTCCATCCTCCCCATTCACTACATGCTAAGTTTTGAGATTTCTTGTACCTGTATTTTAAATGTACGCTAGATGTGCTAAAAGTTAGCAAAAGCCCGAATTAACGTGTACACTACACTCTACGGGCAATAATCGTCCGTTTGCGTTTAAGTCCTTTCCTATGAGTCAGCAATGGCCCGACTACTAACAAACAAAACTGCGCCTAAGTGTGTAAACACCAAAAATCTTATACACAAAAAAATACAGTGATCCCTCGCTCTAACGCGGTTCACTTTCCGCAACTTCGCTGTTTCACTGATTTTTTTTTAGTGCAGTTTTTTCATGCTTTTAACCCTTTAAATCAGAACACGTCCAAAGTGACGCGTGTCGACAGTACAGTATTTCCAAAAACTATTATAGTTATTTGTTGAAAACGTTTGGGGTTATTTGTAATTGGGCCTGAAAACAGGTTTTGGTCTTTGATTTCATCGTATATATAGTTAAGTATTAAAAAAATAAAATAAAGTTCACTACTTCACGGATTTCACTTATCACTGGTTCTTTTTGGAACGTAACCCCCGCGATAAACGAGGGATTACTGTACACCAACTTTTGAAAACTAAAATGAATAAAAAGTCAACTGAAACGACGTAGTTTCGAAAAAGAACAAAACAAAACCGGCGCGGCAACAAAGGAATCATGCGAGCGTATTTGCAGACGACTCGATGGGAGAGTTCACCGAGTGAGGACAGCACAAAGAGACGCTGATGAAAGAACGGCTTAATCAACAGTAATGAGGCTGCCCGACGCATGGGCACACCCTAAGACTCTTGTTGCAGATTAGCAGATGAAAAAAACCCCAAAAAACAATCAAGAGTCAGGTCGCAGGATGACTTCTTCGCGTTGTCGTGTCGCTCGTGTTAATTACATTAGCCCTCAACATCCGCAAATATATGACACAGGTACGATATTTCATTTACACTTTGGAAAAAGCCGACACATTACATGGGGGTCATGACGCCAAAATAGATCCGACTGTGACTCAACTTCACACTCAGCTCAACTTTGAATACTTGAACAAACTATCCCAGTTGAAACAAAATGCTGTTTAAAAAAAAAAAAATCGAACATAAAAGTACCTGCCTCGAAATTTGCCCCAAATAGCCGTTTCAAAACAAAATGGCCGACTTCCTGTCGGGTTTCATGCATGGATCCTTTTTCGTGTGTCCTGTCATGACACTAAATAATTGTTTTAACTGCTCTATGGGGTTGTTTTGTTCTTGTGGGGGTCACCTTCTGGATCCCTAAAACACGATACACACATCCAAATAAAAACATGGCGCGTTTGCGGGCATGTTGAGGACAACAAAAAGGCTTTTCATAATTAATAGAGTTTTCCGAGATGTCCTTCTCTCCGCTTGATGCTCGCACAACTCATTGGAGAGCAAAGCCTTGAGTAAGTAGCGTGTCTGCTGCGATTTGTTCTTTGGCGAGTCAGTGAACAGTCTGCGGTGCTAACAAAAACGGATGGAATGCGCGGCTCGATTAGCTTGGTATTTTTCTCTGTTACGGGCGTTAATTTGATTCTGTTCTGGATCCTCGCTCTTTCAGACAAGCCACTGCATCTTTCCAAAAACAAATAAATAAAATAAAATAGTAATAATAGTTGCCATCGGAGTTTGAGCTGTCATTTCTCAGGAACGGGTGATGGTATATGAAACGATGAAACAGAGGGAGGGAGATTCCAGTTACAGGAAATGGAGTTAAGTCGCCAGTTTTAGGGCTTGGGACTTGTTTGGCTGAAACTTGCAAAAGGCTCGACACATTTTATGAGATTGTGTGCCACAAAAAAAAATCAAGTATATAAAATGAGACTTTGAAATCAATCAAACCAAAGATTGTCTCTGTTCACAAACACGTTTTGCGCGTCTACTGAATGTGTACCAAAAGCCTCTCAATATTGGCTGCTACTTTGTCTAGCATCGCTCTTCTGTCTACCTACGGCCACCCATTTATCCGATGAAAGGCTCCAGTGGCTGAAATGTATCCCACCAGGTGGTTGCGGAGTCTTTCTATGGCGCAATGAGGGCCACTAACCACCAGCTAGCTCATGAGCTAACAGGGAATGTAAAATAGGCAACTCGCCGTTGTGCTAGCTCACCACTGACGCCAACAAAAGGTGGCTCTGGGTGCAGTTTTAACTATAACACCCCCCACCCATTTCTTCCCCACAAAAAGGGAAACTGAAATGGTAAAAAAAAAACACGTTAATGCTATCTATGTCCACATTTCACTCCCTGCACTTCTCGGTCATTGCGTTGCCGCTAGCTAACAGGTCAAATACGGAATACAAAATGGCGACTTTCTTCACTAGTCAAAATCTTGCTTGAAATCTGGAGGGGACTCCACTTGCCACCGCTTACTTTTTGCCAACGTCACTTGGGAATGGACTTGCTTGAAACTTGAACGTTCGATTTATGAGTGTGATCTGCGCATACAGTTCAAGCCTCACTGGCCACCTCTGCTCTATGGAGATGCGACGTAATTATCAAACGCTGTTTATGTCTCGCGGGGCCGCAGCATGTCAACAGCAGCTCTGCTTTCGGGGTTGTCTGTTCGAATCGGAGTCACTGCTGAGAGTGACGTGCGTGCGCGTTTTGCCCGAACGGCAGGCGTCTCGGCAGTCGTACCAATTACGATGTCAGATTAATCCTGGAGGGGACGTGTGTCGCTCACTCGCTGAAGGGGAACACTCAGACAATCAAAAGAGGCCGACAGAGACGTGCCGCTACTAATGTTTATTCAAAGTAGTCTTTCATCCCAACAAATGTCAGGCATGTCAAATCGTGGCGTAGGATATTCTCAATCGCTGTGTTTAGAGATGCTAATTTTACGACCTCATCCCGTGAGCCACACTGTGCTATTTACACGCTAGAACAAGGGGCTCTCAAACTTTTTGGGGTCCAGGGACCCCTTAAAAGAGGAGACTTTTTTTTTTTTCCGAGGACACCCACCTCATAAGCTAATGCCAATTAAACCTAACTAACACGTTTACCCGTAACTGCCATTGGAATTGAAACATTTGCATTGGTTTACATTTGAGTTTTTTTTTTAAAACGAATTTATTTTGTGGATAAAAAAAAAAACTACAGAAATTAAGTTGCATTTTTTCCACAACATAGCTCCATTATGATATTAAAGTCCAATTTAAAAGAAATATTTCAATGATTTTTGGTGAACAGTTTGGCCCATGTTACGTTACGTTACTGATACGAAAGCGAATTACAGTCAAACCTCGGTTTTCGTCCATAATCCGTTCCAGAAGGCAGTTTGAAAACGGAATTGGTCGAAAACCGAAACGACAGGCTCTTTTTAAAATAAAAATGTTTATTGAACACGTCTGCTCACAATGGAAAGCAACACGAGGAAGCGTCACTTCCTCGTCTACCCGAGGAAGCGTCACTCCTCCCTCGTGTAACGAAGGCGAGAGGAGTCAAATGATGCATTCAAGTGCGCTCAGTTTGTTCGAGTACTGAAATTTGTTCGTCATCCGAGGCATAAGAAACTCGAAATTTTTGGTCGGAAATTGAATTGGTCGACAACCGAGACGTTCGAAAACCGAGGTTTGACTGTATTTGGTCAAAGCGAGACTTGGTGTAAAGTAAGTTTGAGAACCGCTCGCCGCCTGAGAGGTTCAGTGTGGCGACTTATCACAGAGTCGCCATCATCGAAGCGGACGGCGCGCTTCGGGGACGTGTCGGCTTGTTGGGTCGGGAGACTTTTATGTCGGTTTCCACTCAGATTTGTCAGTGACAAGCAGACACCCTTGGGTGGCATTGTCTTGGCGAGACAGTCCCCCCCCCCCCTGACCCTTTCGTCGGATCGCTCGCTCGCCGTCTTCACCGCGATACATTTTCATTCGGGAGACCCAGGGGTTAGCCTTCATCGCCGCGTTGTCATATTCAATTAGCCAGAGGACCCGCGTCGGTATTTGTCTCAGTTAACGGCGAGCGTCACGAGCCACGCTGAGATGCCGCACCTGCAGCAGGGGCGGGGAGGGGGGGGGGGGGGGCTGCCGGGGAACGCAGAGGTGAGGGGTGTTCAAATTGCCGGGACCTGATGCAAGGGCCACTATTGACAAGCTGCACCTTTAATTGAATAACTCTTTCGATGCTGTAGCCATTAAAAAAAAAAAAAATTAGTAAGCTAACAATTTATCAGCGTGACTCAAAATCATTAAATGAGATCATGTCATGAATTAATGTGTAATTGCAAATCCCCCCCCCCCCCCCCATTGTGGGACTAATCAAGTTCATCTTATCTTAATGTGATTTGTTCACAAATAGAGCAGAGCAGAAAGTGGAGCAAATCATTTTTTGCTCCTCCTCAAACTAAATTATTTGCATTCAACAGCGTTATGGAGGGAAATGTTGTCCGTGCTTGTAGGTGGTTTATGTATTTGCATGTCTACAACGTTGTCGAGTACCACGTTCGAGTGTTTATTACTTGATGATGTTTGTTGTTGTTTTTTTGATGGTCAAACAAGCAGAGTGGAGACTGACTCATAAACATTGACAAATTTGCATATCTTCGGAAAAAAAAATTTTTTGCTATGATAGTCGTACTTTTTCCAAAGGAAAAAATAGTTGGTTCCAAGATCATATTACGTATTTTTAAAGGTTGAAAGTTTAAATGACATATTTTGACAAGCGAATTAAAAATTAATAATATTAATTCATCGCTCATTATGCCTTTTATTCTCAAAATAAATACAACTTCATGCCTGTAAAAGTCATTTCCACCTGTTCCTTGTGCCTACCCATCAGCTCCCTCCAGCTACCGGTGTCTTGTCCTGGTGTGCCTCGTTGTCTCATCAGTTTGTTGAATTCAGTTCCCCGTTGCCTCAAAATCCGTGTCAGATTGCTCCAAAGCAATATTAGAAAACTCAAATGTTCATGCTACACACACACCGCTGAGTTTGTCTTCATGAAAAGCCTTTAAAATGTTCCATTCCAATCCCAGAAAAAAATGAACTAATTCACATTCACGGGCCATTTCATCAAGCACACCAGGAGCATCTCATGACAAATTAAAAAACAGCTCTCAGAAAGATGCAGTTCTGCAAACTGCAAGTACAATAATAAACACGCTGTTGAGTTGATTAGCCTTCTCGTTTTGTGTCTCATTGCATGGAATGGATTGGGCCAGCAATTCAGGCTCCTTGGTTTCACATTCAAGAGTCTTCAATCTTTTATTCCGAATTTTGGCAGGGCCGGCGCTTGCACTTGTAAAACGTCTCTCCATTATACATGAAGAAAAGCCACAAGAGAGCAGGAGGAGGATTTCTTGGTATCACGCACGCGCGTATACACGTTTTTTTTTTTTTTTTTTAACTTGTTGGCCTTGGCCAAGTTCTGTCATAGCTACCACCGCTTAACTGAATGATGGCTGGCACGGGCTAACACCTCATATAATAAGAAAAATCATTGTCAAGTGACCAAAAAAAAAAAAGGATACGCTGGTGTGCACGACCCTTAAAATAATAACCACTAGGCACCTAACATGGAACCCAAGCAACAGCACTACACCGCAAAGTCAAGCCTCAAAAAGCCATGAAATTGAATTCTGGGATGGACTTCAAGAGCACCTGCAAAAAGACAACCTGAGCGCTCTTGTGGAGACCCATCTGCATTAATTGCACATCCAAGCCACTTTCATTGTGCGTGTAAGTGTTTGGGAGGTGTGGATTTAAGTGGAGAATAATTGGCTGCGTGTGTGGGCTTTTCGATCCACATTTCCACTCGTTCATTCCACAACGAGCAAGTTCATTAACTCCAGACAGGAGCAGCAGGTCAAAAAACACACTTATTCCTAAAAATTACGTCGAAATGACGTCGAAAGCCGTTATTTCTTCTTTTTTGCTCGATTAGGATGGAAAACAAGTCTAAACACGAGAATCCACAGAGCTTCCACTCACCGGGAAAGCAGCGGTACGGTCCGCCTCCGTTCGCCGGGCTACTCGGCTCTTGTGCGGACCCTCCTCCGCCGTCGCCTCCGCTACCGTCGCGTCCAGCCTCCGGCCAAGAAAATCTCCAGAGAAGTCCGACAAGCTGCTCAGCGGGCGCCGATATCCATTCCCGAAGCCGGAGAAGAGCTCTCATCCACTTTGGGTCCCGTTAGTGGCGGTTTTAGTTCAAGTCCGCTCGTTCGTCAGCTTCTCTCGCCGGAGCCCGCTGGAGTCCCTCTGCAGGGTTGCATCCCAGCGGCGGATTGACTGACTGATTGAGGGAGTGAGGGAGAGAGGGAGCGATGGGAGGAAGCTGGTCCTTCCCCTTTCTGCGAGTGAGGATGAGGAGTGGCATCCCGCACAACGCCTCTGGCCGCTCCTTGTTGGCACCGCGAGATTTTCAGGCTGATGATTGTGTTGTTTCACTAACATGGCCCCCACTAGTCTAAACATGGTGTTGTGATTATGTGGAATATGTTTCGACTCGGCTTCACGGTGCCGGGGTGCGGGGTTCGACTTCTACGTCATTATCCATGGTGGAAACGTATATTATTCTGAAAAGTTATTCTTATTTCTCGACTGACTCTTGAGGCATGTCAAGATGCGAATAGTCACGTAATGCTGACGTGAAAACCGCAAGCTAGCGCGAAGCTCGCTCTGTACACAGCAGGCGGCGAGCGGCTCTTGATTTAGCATGATGGCGAGTTATTTACTTTATATTTGTTTTGTGGTGTCTGTTGCGATAGTGAGCATATTACGGCGTTGTCGTTATCCTTATGCTGTTTTTACTGCTTGTAAAAGTACATAAAAATCCTCACATTTGTTGTTGTAACAATCTAGTAATCAGACAAAATTAAAATAGCTGTGCTAGCAATACTAGCTAATATTCGCGCCGTAAACGAGCCAACATCCGCCCCGGCTGCTAGCATGACTTTTTCATAACGAAGGCTTTTTATAGCGCTATATTGATCGATTAATTTATTTTTATGGAATGTACACTCAATTAAAAAAGAAAAAGAGGTGATTTAAGCATCACTCGTGAATCCTCCTCCAGTCCCAAAACATGATTTTTAGCTTTTTTTTTGTGAAAATTAAGTTGTACAGAGGCATAAAAGGGAGTGTGAATGCTTGTTTGTCTTCCTGTGCCTTGTGATTGGCTGGCGACCAGTACGGCATGTCCACCGCCTCCGACCCAAAGTCAGTTGGGAGAAAACAGTCCAAGGGTGGAGAGTCTCTGTCAATGAATTGCAAGGCCAGTCAATTACACCTCTCTGACAGCATTATTGTCTTTGTACAAGATTTAAAAAAATGATGTTGTACAAGCTACAATAAAGCCATTATTTTATGCAAAATCCAGACTGCGCGTGTAGCATTTTTTTCCTTTTGATTAAGGTCAAACGCGTCACATTATTCCTTTCTAAATGAAACATTGTGGCTGCGCACATGCTCTGACCTTCAAATTACACGCCGCAGGCAGAACGCATCATGTTTCCTTGCAGTAGTACACCTCAAAGAAAAAAAAAACAACACATCTTTTATTCCTAAATGAGTCGCAACAGGATGAGCATTTTTCTCCATGTAATCCAGGCACTTAAAAGTGCCAGCATGTCTGTTTTTATACTCTCTTCTTTCGGGATTAGAGGGGATTCGTTAGCATTTGCTAAGTGACGGACCCATATGGGATTTCATGTCTTTGCTGGACACTTTGCCAAAACTCATCCTGAGAAATTACCAGTGACGATGATATGTTTTATTTATTAATTTATGAATAAATGATAGAAGTTGAGATTTGCGCGGGGGGGTTGGGGAGGGCGTGGTAAAAGTAGACACATTTTCCCACGTGAATTTAAATGCAACAGTCATGCACTGCCACCCTCAAGAGACAGCTAACATAATTGAAAATGTAAAAAAAAAAGTTTTTAACAAGCTCCTGAATCCATCCATGCTCGTAATAGTCTCGCAAAAATAGGACTTTATTTTCAAGGTACTGTTATTTCATTTTCTTTTCAGCGTGACCTTAATATTCTTTTGTAGACTCCGCTAGCTGCCGTGTCAAACTCATTTTCATCACAGGCCCCTGTTGTCGTTATGGGTTCCCTCGGAGGGATATTAAGACCGGGAGACGCATATGAAAGTAAAACCTCATCAGATACTTAGGTATACACAATTACCCCTGCATTTCATTGTTACTGCATGGAGGGATGGACCGTATATATAAAAAAAAAAATCGAGAGTCAGAGAACATATTGAGAGGAGTCGAATGAGGTGGCTCGGGCATTTGATTCAAATGCCTCCCTGGGGAGGTGATCCGAGAGGAGACCCTGAGGATGACATGCTGGAGGAACCGGATGATGAATCCCGGCCGGCCTCTGGATCCCCACGGAAGGGTTGGATGAAGCGCAGGAAAGTCCGGGCTTCCCTGTTCAAGCTGCTGCCCCCCCCCCCCCCCCCCCGAGACCCGGCCCTGGATAAGTAGGAGAAAACGGATGGATGGATGGAGTCATAGAAAACAATTAATAACCAAATACTGAAGAATACAATTTTGGTGGGGCGAGATATTGGCCACCTGTAAAAAGTGAAGCAAAAATTGCCATTTCGTTTTTTCGGCTGACGTCAACACACTGTGTTTTAGGGGGCCACCGAAAAAATATGGCGAGCCAGATCTGGCCCTTGGGTTTCTGTTTGATAGCTGTACTCTACAAGCCCGCCAGTCCACATTTTACGCTACCTTTGCGTCTCTTTCAAACACATCAGAAGAGGCGGCGAAGTGGCATGCGAGCCCGCCCGTCGTTAGCGCTAACCGGCGCATCCAGTCGAGATCCGTTGCCTCCCTTTTCTGATCTCACTTAACAAGCTTCCTCTCGTCTCTAAAGTGTTTGACTGACATCATGGAGCTAACAGCCTATCTTTGTCCGCCATCATTAATTAAACAGTGCCCGTGACGGAGTGCACTTCCTGTTGCACAAATAATCAATTCCGGCGCTTTCCCCCCTCTTATCAGCGAGTAGATGCCATCTTTTGAGAAGCGATAATTGGGGGTGCGTTTTTTTTTTTTTTTTTGGTTTAACGGCGCTAGTTGTCAGCACTGATATCCTTTGAGAGTTTTGCACATAACACCACAGTCCGCATTGTTCTCCGTGTCTTTGGCTCAGTCGTGAGTGAGGATGCGACTTTAATAGTCTTACAGATTTAAACGGTGTTGCGTCGGTGCCGCGCGCCAAAGCTGCGCCGTTAATTGCCTCGTCGGACATTCTCGGTGGGGCAAACGTCACAGACAAGTAAAAAAAAACCCGGATGAATCGTTTTAAACCGGACGACCTTGGAGAATCCCCAAACTCAAAATCTTGAGTCCACGATTTTCTGTTTAGAGCCTTTTAATTGGAAACTGGAGTTCTGAGTCCAGCGGAGGAGTTCAGATTCTTCATGAGTTTGGAAAACGCTCAGACTCTCGAGATATGCAGTCAACCGTCGCCGGGTCGCAGTTCAGGACTCATCCCTGGCCTGGTTTTTCCAAGCAACTGAAGAGGACGCTGAGGTCTGAAGTTCCATGTTGAGACTTGTGTTCGCCGGGAAAAGATCTGAAAATCAAGTCGTGGAAAAACAAACATTTTTCCCTCTCACAAATTGAACATGGCTTGAGTCGACCAGATGATCCTGACCGCCATTTTACATTACATCTCCGGCGACAGTATTTTGCAGCTAATTGATATTTGTGACCTCTAGCCAAGGTAAAAATGAGATGAGGGGGATGTTTTTACGCCTTCCCCAAAGCTCGATGTACACCCAACCCAACGCGCCACATTCATTTCGCAATCCTGCACACTCGAGCACACACAAAGTTCCTTGCGGTGTTTGCTCATTGCTGCTGACTCAAAACAATCCCTTGCAGGTTTTGGAGTGTTACTGTGTCATCAGTGTGACACATCACATGCAAAACTTCATTACAGACGACCGCAGAAACGACAACAACCGCAATTATCTTTGCATAGGGAGTCACGCGGTCGTATCCGCTTTTGCGCCGCCATCCCGGCAAATTGGCACATGAGAGGCGCACATTAATGTTGCAACGCTGACATTTATCTGCCGTTAAGAACGGACCGGCCGGAGCGTGCGTTCGCAGAGCTGTCGTAGCTCTTCACGAGGTGGCAACGTTGGCGGTGTTCAGCACAGAGGGCTCAGGCCAGCGAGGACCGAATTCACGAAATGGATTGCGCGGCTAAGCGGTAATAAATGAAGCAAACGGATGGCGTGTAATTCAGCCAAGCACGCGCAGTGGTGACATGCGGCAATAAGTTCAAGGCGCTATCAGCGGCCGCAGTTCATTCTTTGTGGATTTAGCCCTGAGTATCCGGTGATAAATGTCAGAAGCTAGCAAATTTGCTGCAACCGGTACCTGGCATTTAAGCGCGTTTGCTGGGACATTCTGGAATGGCCGCGTTAGCTGGCCAATGCGAAAGGCGCTTTCAGTTGGGCTTCCCCAATTGTTCGGCAATTGGCAACTGATTGAAAAATGCATACTTCCACAGTTTACAGGAAAAAATTCAGTAAAGGTCACAAATTGACCCTAACCCTAACCCTAACCCTAACCCAAATTGAGCATTGTTGTTTGGCCTTGGTGTAGTTTACCTGCTAACTGTCACATGAAATATTAAAAGCTAAGCAGGGTACACTAACTTCAGGCTCAGCATCCGTTATTTGGGCCGTGCTTCTCCTTTCCAACATGATGAGCCTGTCACGCGGTTTATAGCGGGGTGTGAGCGACGAGATGACAGCAGCCACACGTAATTAAAGCGGCGTGTGTTTTGTCGGCAGGTTATAAATTAGATCCTGACAGAAGGGGTTGGCTTGTGGGAAGCAACTTTCTCCAAAACTTGATCTTGAAAGTTCTGAACGTCGCAAGACAGCGACAGTAAATCTTCAAACGCTATTTGTTTTTTTTCACGTTCGATAGTAAAACATAAAAACGAAACACCTTTTCCAGGGGAATAGGCAATAAGCCTTACGGCGAATAGTGAAGAAAAAGCGAATTACTGTATTTTCCGCACTATAAGGCGCTTCGGAGTGTAATGAATGGTCTATTTTAGAACTGTTTTCAAATATAGGGCTAACCGATTATAAGGCGCATAGAATAGAAGCTACAATAGTGGCTGCGGTTGCGTTATGCATCCACAAGATGGAGCCACGCTAAAGGTAATACAATACAATACAGCTTTATTTATCTAGCGCTTTCACAACCACTGCAGCTGTAACAAAGCGCTTTACAGAACATTTGAAATACTACGTCCAGCAAATCAGAATATTGTTCCATATATAAGGCGCATCGGACTATAAGGCGCACCATCAGGTTTTGAGAAAATGGAATGCTTTTAGGTGCGCCTTATAATGCGGAAAATACGGTAAACCCACCACGATACACTCGTATCATACATCTCTGGCTAAACTAAGCTTCACTAGCTTTCAATAGCCTTCCTATTAGCAGCGCGGAGCGTTCCACAGGTAGACAACGCAAATCGGTAAATTCGTGATTAGCTAACCACAAATATGTGGGGGTACCCCGGAATTGAATATAAGTCTGCGTTGAGGCGGCTTCTTGGTTTAGAAGAAGACGCTCCGAATAAATGTCACTCATTCCCTCAGCAAAATTGTCTTTCCTGTCTTCAAGCGCCGATCAAAAAGTATGACAAATTTTCAGTCAAATGGCCATTTGGCATTTGGCAGATTCCACACTATTTATACGCCGACAGTGTTCCAGTGCATACTTAAGATGAAAAAAAAAAACAACAACACGTACGGTATGAGCAGCACAAAATGTCCCTTACATAATCTTTCCACACGGACGCTTTCACACTTCCAGCCAACAGAAATATCTTGACATCTGTGACGGGCGACGCATTGACAGAAAATTCTATGGGGAAGGCAAACTTCAACCTTTCAGACGTGTGAAGCTTCTTCACCAGCGTCAGTCGGAGATGAGGAAAACAATACAGCAAAGTCCATCCATCCATTTTCCGATCCGCTTTATCCTCACAAGGGTCGCGGGGGTGCTGGAGCCGATCCCAGCCGTCTTCGGGCAGTAGGCGGGGGACACCCGGAACCGGTTGCATTTTTTTTTATCCCTCCAAGTTGTCACTGAGGTTGTACTAAGGCTATCAATTTAGCATAAAATAAAAAGTACCGTGATGATAGAGCTGTAGCTAGCATTACTGTTTGTTCAAATTATTATTACGTTTGCTATTATTTTTTTAAATTTTTTTTCTCGTTCACTCAGCAGCTAATTTTGCTTGAATGAAGTAACGCATTTCGTTTTCAGTGTCCTTGTTCAGTCAAATGTCCGGAATATGGCGAAGATGCACTGCGGCATGTTGAAGCAAAGAGTGTGTGTTGAGATGTGTGCACGTCAGAGTGTTATTATTTGTCGAGCGTGTCTGTCTTTGGGCGTTTTAAGTGCGGGCTAAAAATTGACGTTTACACTGGTGCAGATGGCGCGGGGCATTAACATGCTGAGCGAACGCGAGCAATTCATATTTATTGCTCAACAGATGCTGACTATATAGGCGGCGGTAAATTACAATTTGTTTGCTAGACGGATGCTTTTCATTATTGGGCGCGTCAACATCTGCCGGGTTCGACTTACGCAGCTGCATCGAGTCACTTTGAGGGATATTCCTAATTGGGGCATGCGGGAAATAACAATTGAGCAAAAAAATTGGGACTGTAAAAGAATCGCAATTCAAATGAACCAAAGGCTGAAATATGTAAAAGGCCGAATCAGTGGAGCTTTTAAAAAAATCACATTATGGAGATTGATCAGGAGTGATGGCCATAAAAGCACAGAGGCCAATGTTTTATTCATCCATGACCGTTGCTGTTCAGCAAATTTGGGGAAACCACCGGGCTATGAAACACATCAAACGATGCGCCTACCGGGGGGGGGCGGCCATCTGCCTAATTATTAACCAGCATTTGCATCAACACAATGTCAAGCAAACAATGCAAACAACAGTCAGCGCAACGCCATCGATGCACATTACCGCACACATTGCAGTCAAGTGCTCCGCCCCCCCTCCGCTCCCCACCTCACCATCGGCCATAAAATGTTGCATTAATAATTCAAGCGTTGTAATGATAGCGTGAATGAAAAAAAATAAAACTCGAGTTCAGTCATGTACAGTAAATACGTCTGAAAAGTATGGGGCAATCAAATGGAAAAAAAAACATAAGTGCGGTGCTCACCGAGTTATGTCGCATTTGTCAAGAACAGCCTTTTTTTTTTTTTTTTTACACCACTGCACAAACATTGCAATGCCTAATCTCGAAACGTCAGACAGTCAAACCTCGGTTTTGGTCCATAAGGCTGTTCGAAAGCCGAAATTGTTCAAAAACCGAAACCACGCTCTTTTTAAAATAAAAATGTTTACTGAACACGTCTGTTCACAATGGAAAGCAACACGAGGAAGCATCACTTCCTGGTGTAAGGAAGGCGAGAGGAGTCAAATGGTGCATTCAAGTGCGCTCAGTTTGTTCGAGAACCGAAATTTTGTTCCTCATCCGAGGCATAAAAAACTAGAAATTTTTGGTCGAAAACTGAATTGGTCGAGAACCGAGACGTTCGAAAACCGAGGTTTGACTGTATATCCGTATTCGGGATGGGCGAGTACCGATACTAGGGATCAATATCGCGACCTTACTTTAAAGTGTTGGGTAATGTGGGGACTGCCGATACTAGCCACTGATACTTAAGGCAAAAAACCCCCAAAACATCGAGTAAACCCTTCAGTTCTGATTTCAAGACAGAATGCAAAATATCTCCTCCGTCTTTTTCAAGGGGTTTCTCTCGCGCTTTGCTTAACCAACTCGTAAAGTTGGCCATCTGCCTGAGCGACCACACAGAGCTAGCTGTCTGCCTGAGAAATTGCGCACGGCGTCCCTGCTTGAAACACGCGGCGCATTTATCAGCGCTCGTGCCAGCAGAAGGCTTGCGCCACCAATCATCGACCCTCCCCATCACAATCACCCGCCGCAGACAGTCGGTGCGCCGCTGTCACCAATAATACAGTACGACTTCATTCAGCCGGAATGGCAAATCGGCATCATAATTACCGAGGCGTAATCGTATCCCGCAGCAATGAGTGTCACCGGAGAAGTGCCATTAGCTGGACGGCGTGACCGATTGGCTGGTCAACAGCAGGATGGCTCGATCGCACATTTTCAAGGCCGTAGCATGTGATTTAAAAACGTTTGTGCCTCCTGGTGGAATCGTGCGCTGTACTGTCACGTAGATGAGCAACAATGCAAAACCAAAATGATTTCTGTTGCTGACCTGTGAGACGCAACATAATCGGGTTTTTTTTTTTCAGAGGTTAAAATCGTGTCTTAGCATCCAAGCTGCTGGAAAATGCACAGAAAAAGAGAGAGTAGCAAGAAATGCTAGCAGCTAGGCTAACTGTTAGCTTGCCTGATAACTGCGGCATATTCTGCAAACTCTTTGTGATTGTTCCTGTACAGACAGTTCAAGCTTCAGGTTGCTTCCTGATTGGCTATTGTTCCGATTCACATCATAATCGCAAAAGTCTGCGGCTAAAATTTGCGTTGACAGCATTTTAGGCCTTGTGATTGTAACTCTTCAACATGCCTCTGTCATTAGCGACATTTAGCAACGCTTTGAGAAACTGTGGGAATGTTTGCCAAAGTGTTTGCGAAGGAAAGATGGTGACTATTAGCGATTATTAGGGAGAGTATTGTGAAGATTAGCAACTATTTGCCACTCGTTGAGAAAATTCGGGATCTTTTTTGGGACCTTGGAGTAGCAGGTGAATCTATGGACGCAACCGAATGAAAAGCTGAGGATATTACAGCCATACCTCGATTTTTGACCATAATCCGTTCCAGTAGGCTGTTCGAAAACCGATTTGTTCGCGAAACCGAAACCACGCTCTTTAAAAAAAAAACATCTTTATTGAACATGTCTGTTCACCATGGAACGCTAAACGAGGAAGCGTCACTTCCTGGTCTACCCGAGGAAGTGTCACTTCCTCGTGGAAGGAAGGTGAGAGGAGTCAAGTGACGCATTCAATTGCGCTCAGTTTGTTCGAGAACCGAGGTTTGACTGTATTCAGTTTTCTGCCGACCACTGTCAAAGATTTCAAGACTACGATCCGGAATTTCTGCCAGGTAGAGGCCCACCACGCTGCTGCCGTAACTGAAGAAAGTTCTTCCTCAGTCGGGAGCTCGGCATGAACGTCCGCGACAAAGAGGAGCTCAGTCGACAAGGTTGCGTAAAACAGGTCATTGCCTTCCTCTTTGCGCCTTGTTTCCATCTTACCGTTTACAAACCCTGACGAAAGCAACAGTTGGCAAGCATTCGTCGCGACACGGGCGAAACACACAATGAGATGATCACTCAGCATAACCTTTCGGAGACATCTGAGAACCGCAAGCCCGGGAAAAAATGTTGACGTTTGCAGGGTTCCCACCGGTCCTTAAAGTTCATAAAAATCCATTAAAAAAGAAGTTGTAAAATTATGTTCTTAATTGTCCTTAATTTTCAGGGAAAGGTTCTAAAATCAATAAAAATCCTTAATTTATTTTTATTCGAAAATAAATAGAAGTTTTATGTTTTTTCTAAATTGAAATTTTTTTTGGTGATGAAAATTTGACATACAGTATGTCAAATAAATGGTTTGCTGATTGCCCCTAATAATATAGATGTACCCTTCCTTTTCCAGCAATGATTTAAACACCAGCTCAGTGATACAGTGAAACTCCTCTACAACGAAATCTACATGGGTGAAAATACCCCCTAGTGTGAAAAAATCTTCATGCATTAACACCATTCCCACTTTCCTGTTTCAAATTTGCTACAGTGAAAAAAACCCCCATTGTGAAAAATTTCTTGCTGCAAACATGATTTCTTTGTAGAGGAGTTTCACTGTATGTGGCTTTCTGTTCAGCCCGCATATTGCTAAATTGAGAAAAAGTCCTTAAAAATTGCTAAATTAGCCCTCAAAAGTCCTTAAAAGGTCCATAAATAAAAAGCAAGTGGAAGAGTGGGAACCCTGGTTTGACCCGACTGTCTGTTTTTATTTGCAAAATATTCTGTCGGAGAATCCCCACTGTTCCGAAGGTGGGTGTATTTTTCGTTGCCGAAGGCCAAAAAAAAAAAAAAGCAAAGAAGGCTTAGCGGATACTGTCATTCACGTTCCTTCCGGGAGGAATCCTCATCTCCCGTGAGGCGTCCCATTTGTCCCGGAGTAATTCATTACTCGTTCACCCGGTAGTGACAACAACTCAATTCCATCTGGCTCCACTGGCTCCCCGGGGGGGTGGGGGGGGGGGGGCCTGCCGAACCCGGAATAATAAGGACCGCCAGAAGGAAACATGTTTGCTCACCTATTACCCCGGTAACAATGCCATGATTGATTTGTGTTTGGATTATTCTCGTGTCAGCGGGCCGCCAAGAGCCTCCTTAATGGAAGGCGCGGCCCTCTTTCTACCTCGTGTCGATGTTCCGAATCGCCGGAGATAAAGGAGGCGCCGAGAGGAGGCGGCGAACGTCGTCAGAGCCAGCGGTGACAATCGCGGCGAGCCAAGAGTGTCACGCAGGGTCGCCGGACCATACACATGAAAGTCGGCATGGGTCGACAAAGAGGAGCTCAGTCGTCAAGGTTACGAAGACGACGGAATTGTCTAGCGTGGGTATCAGCAAAGCCGAGACATCGAATTTGGCTCACGGCTGTTGTTTTATTTTCTTCATCAGTTTGCAAGAGTGAGGATCTTTTGCAAGAAAGCCCCCGGGGAGCTCGGGTCACGGGTTGCTTTTCATCTATTGACCTGTTTAAAGGCCAATGTTAACAGTTTGTTAAAGTGGAGGGATTGGAGGGAAACAAAAGCGCTTACAAAGGCAAGGTAACTATAAATCCGATAATATCAACGAAATGACAAGAGTCCATTTTCACGAAATAAAACAAGCGCAAGATCAAAAGCTAAAATAATATCAGTACAGTCAAACCTCGGTTTTCCAACGTCTCGGTTCTCGACCAATTCGGTTTTCGACCAAAATTTTCGATTTTTTTTATGCCTCGGATGACGAACAAATTTCGGTATCTCGAACAAACTGAGCGCACTTGAATGCACCATTTGACTCCGCTCGCTTTCCTTACACGAGGAAGTGATGCTTCCTCGTGTTGCTTTCCATTCAGAATCAGAATCAGAATCGCCTTTATTGTCATTGTATAGCATACAACGAAATTTGGGTGCCACTCTTTAGTCCATTTCTTTAAAAAATAAATAAATAAAAAGAATAAGATAATTTTTTTTGTGTTCAGTAAACATTTTTATTTTAAAAAGAGCGTGGTTTCGGTTTTCGAACAATTTCGTTTTTTGAACAGCCTTTTGGAACGGATTATGGACGAAAACCGAGGTTTGACTGTACTTATAAGCGAGAGACTCGAGAGCAAAAAAAATTCAAAAAAAACAATGACGAGACCGAGAGGTCTAGAAAACGAGCGAGCAAACACGCTCAATAATCCGACAGAGACTTGGCGACGAGGCAGTCCTTAAATACATGGCTAACTTGACGAAAACATTGGCAGCAGGTGTGCACGCTGGAGGGAAAGCCCTCCTCTGCCACCTGCTGGAGACACACCAGAAGAGGATCATGACATTTCCATTGGATTGTTATATCCAGCACGCAAGCAATAATCGCTAGGATAAGCTGTTCCGATAACCGATGTCTGGATATTTATGGGCTAAAAACGTTTTTCATGGTTACTTGCCTGCCAGTGTCCAAAATATTTGTCTTTAAAATTTCATCGGTTATTGTAATTCATCTAAGCAAGACGTCTACTGATTATGAGTTTAAAAAATGTCCACGGGCAAGGTATCTATGGTTAAATTGGAAGTATGTGCACAGTTTTTTTTTTTAAACCTCTTGACCAGTCTGAGCGCTGTAACAATTATCCTTAAACTGACCAAAGTGAAGCCTTCACGCGTCACCTTTTTCGGGGAAAAGCACAAAAAGTGTTCATGTTGAGTTTCGCTTTCTCACCGGACGTAAACCTTGAATCCGGCTTCAATTTACCGCCGCTCTTGACTTGTGCTACACATGATGGCGACCACAAAAAAAATCTGCTTCCTGTTGCAAATGATGGCTTTGTTGGCGCCATCCCGTTCAATTTGAATCACAAGAAACCAAGAAGTAGCTGCGTCCAAATTGTGTGTTTGCGCTTGATAACGTCAAAATGCCGTGTGAAGACGGTCCAGATTGAAGCACTCCTTCAAATGCCATCCACCCCAAAAAATATATATTTTGTCATCAGGGCTCAATGAAAAGACAGTGACCTCCATATAAAGCACTTCGGTCATCGCGTGCATATTTTTTTTTTTTTTTTTTTTACCGGTCCTGTTGTTTACTTCTCGGAGGACATTTGGGGAAAGTGCCCCCTGCGGACCTAAGCGATATTTCATCCCAAATGTTGTCAGTTATACAGCAGCACAAACTCAAAGACACGCTGATATTGAGGACTTTTCGAATGGGTCGCGCGCACCCCGCCGCCGCCGCCCGCCCGCCCTCACCCAGGGTGCAGCTTCAGAGGCCAGCTGCCGCGGATCCGCCTGACAGCTGGGCAAATATTGGCGTCCTTTCCCCTTGCAGGGGAGGCGAGAGACCGCCGCCGCATATCCCGGAGCCACACTTTGAAAGCACCCTTGATCACACATGTACGCCGCTCCAGATAAATACGCGCAAGACATGACTTTCCCCGCGGTACCCGTCCGTCACTTTGCGTTAAACATTTAACAACTCGGCTTTCATCCTGATTGAGTTTCAGAAGAATTAACGCCGCTGATCAACTAATTGGAAAATGAATGATTACGCCGTAAGAACGAAGCAAACGCAGATTTTAATTCTTGATCAGATTGCGCAAGACTATCCGAAGTGATTACGCCGTATTAGTAGTCAAGAGGCTATTTCACTTTCCATCATTTTCTCTCCACGATGGCAAATATCTCATTTAATCTTTTTTTTTTTTTTTTTTTTTTTGCATCTTGGATGTGCTCCAGCTCTGCTCGAATTGATTAACGGTGGCTTTAATTCCACGGGAATGCTGACATGCTGCTTGGCGAAAAGCGTGTCCTGAAAACATGCTCCTTAACTCCTCTCATCATCACGACCGGCCGTTCTGCACAATTTAATGAATAAGTCATCGGGAGGCGATCGTGATTGATGTGACGGAAATAAACAAGCGCCTGGACTCAGCGTGCTCGCCGGATGCTTAGCTTAGCTACTTGGTATTCCGTTTGCAATTTCAATCCGATTTTCAGATTATTTGAAATTGGGCAGATGTCCTCCAGATTACTTTATAAGAAATCCATTAGCAGCTCTGAACTGAGAGATGGATCGTTAGTTCATGTTCCTCCATCCATTTTCTACCGCAATCCGGGGTCGGGTCACGGGGCCAAAAGCCCAGACTTGCCTCTCCCCAGCCACTTCTTCCAGCTCATCCCAAGGGATCCCAAGCCTTTTCCAGGCCTGCCGGCAGACATAGTCTCTCTAGTGTGTCCTGGGTCATCCCCTGGTGTCCGTGTAGAAGAAGAACTGCACCGCCAAACCTGTTCTTGGCCTCCACAGCCCTTTGAAAGCCAAACCGAGGAGGCAAAATCCTGCCTGCCTCACCTCGCACATTATCTGCGGTTTCACGCGATCAACTACAACAATTATGTAACACAAATATGAATCACCTTAGCCTGATTATATCAAGTCAGAATGCATCTTACAAATGTCTGTCATCGTAGCGGCATCGTTGGTGAAGTCTTGACAAATGTCTCCCGCAAGATGGCTGACACCTTGACGTATGAGACATCCATTCAACGAGACATCCAGTGTAGGCCCGATACAGTATATCTATGCGTCCACATGTCTCCCTCATTTCGCTCCAAAAGGAAGCCACGCACCCCTTGACTCTACTTTAACCCCCATGCAGTAATTATCCCAAAATTGGACAATTTCGGACACTTTGGACGATTTTGGACTGTTGGACAAATGGACACCGCAGACAAAACAGTGAAAAATAACTCCACGAAGCTGAAATTTTGCATTGGATGTATATCTATGTCTTGGCCAATTCCCACTGAACATTTTGAGGGGTTGAAAGTGAAGAAAAATTAAAAGTGAAAAAAGTTGTTGCACATTGGAAGAGGGACATTTTTGGGACGTAATACCCTTCATACAACCGCTTAAAATTACTGCATGAGGGTTAAGGGAGCCGGAAGTGGAAGCTTACCTCTGCCATTTCAAAATGACGACGTGTGTAAATCCGCTAAATCAGTTCAACCATTCATTGGATGTTTGGAGTGTAAATCCAATTGAGTACTTTAAAAAGAATAATGGGCTATGTTCTTTTCAACTTGGCCCCAAAAGAGTAGGAGGGAAGAAAAAAAAAAGATTTATGGCCTGGAGAACAAGACAAAACGGCTGTTGGCAATTAGCATAAATAAGACAGCAGGTTGACTTGCCGGCTAAAGGCCATGCGTGAGGCTCTCTTGAAAAGACACCTCATGGGGTAATCTGCATTTTTAGACTTAAAGAGGACACATTATGGAAATTGGGTTTGTTTTAATGGCTACTATACAAATAGTTGGCTCTCTGGAGGGTCTTGCCCAGCCTTCTAGTACAGTCAAACCTCGGTTTTCATACTTAATCCGTTCCAGAAGACTGTTCGAAAACCGAATTGTTCGAAAACCGAAACAGTGTTTCCCATTGGAATCAATGTAAAAAAAAATTAATCCGTTCCAAGTCAAGAAAACAACTTTTTTTAAACCACTTTTTTTTTACAATTTCACACCATAAACTGTACACATGTAATAGGAGAGAAGGTAATACGTAAAACACTGTACAAAAAAACTGTAATATGTTTTATTTTCACCAATTTTGATATTGGAAAAGAAAATGCACCAGAAGTGCAAATTTACATCCACATGCAGGAAAGGCTGGATAACTTCCATGAACGACCCAGGCTAAAGTTAGCTCCTCACCAGCATACAGAACAAAGCTAGCCAGTAAATTGATATGTATCGCTTCAACTTGCTTCCTTGATTCCAATTACTGTACTATTTGCCTATTTTGATAAGTTTTTGATGGCCTCTTGTTGCATCTTTGGGCGATTCAGAAAGAGCACAAAATGCAAATAAGTGAGTTTTTCAGCAAACTACATGAGGATGAGGTCCACAAAAAACATCAATCGGTGAATTTGTTACTAACAAACCAACCATTAACAGATGTTAGTTGACTGTAATTCTACATCCTTTGGGCTATTTTCATCAAGCGACGTCACAAACATGCCAAGAAAGACATCTGGAACTAATTTAAAATGTGTGTGTGTGTGTGTGTGTGGGGGGGGCATAATACGTCTCCTTTAAAAGGCATCTCAAATATGCAAACTCATGATGGGGTCCATCTTGAGCAGTAATTTCGCAGCGAAAGGTAATAAGCTCTTCTAAGAGAGGAGAATTCACAGAGCGCCAAGCTGTTCAAATGGCTCCAAGTTGCATTTGTGCCCTCAGAGAGAGACACTTTCGGATTAATAAGTATGGCTTTAAACTCATATTAAGGCTTTTAATGGGTGAAAAAGCAGTCATTATGGCTTGTTATAAAGCGTGAAAGTAGGCAGGGTGCCGTAGAGGACCGCTGCCAATCGGTCTGTTGGAGGCGTAATTCTCAGCACAGGTTGGCCGTCGTGCGGGGCGACCTGAAGGTGAAAGTCTTGAGAGCCAACATCAATCACCGCTGAGGGAAAAGTGGTCCAAGCGGTGTTTACATGGCCACGTAGGGCCGGGCCGCAACAAATGCGGCGCCCTACTTTTTCGAAACGTAAAACGGCGAGCGTCAGGACCAAGCTTTGATTCCGACAAAGTTTTGATGCCGTTTGCTGTCTCTCATTAAGAACCCCTTACCTAAGCGCGGCCCAGTGGCCTAAAGGACAAGGCATCAGCCTCCGGAGCTGGGGATTGTGGGTTCAAGTCCCACCTGGGTCGAAAATGTTGCGTGAGAACTTGCTCTTTGGTGACACTATTTGATCTGGCAGTCATGAGTTCAAACACTCTGGAACCAGTCTCAACTTTTAATACCCACAAAAAAAAAAAAGCAAATACACGAATTAGCAAATTCAAAACCACACGTCATAGCCTAGCGCTAATCACAGCTGCTGTGTTGTTGGATTCGCAGATTAGCATTAGCAACCGGCGCCCTACTTTTTCGAACCTTAAAGCGACGAGCGTCAGGGGTCGTCTATAGCGTCACGTGATTGACGCGACAACTTGGATACTAATGCATTTTTCACATTTACATGTTACGCTAACCACGCTTTGACGGATTGATGGACTGATTGAAATTTGAGGAGATTTGTCTGATAAGACGACAAACTTGTTCTTGACTTTGTTAGTTTCAGCGTTCAAACCCATCGCATGCAATTTTAAAGAGCAGATGGTTTGGATGCAGCCTCTGACTACAAGCGCTGGAGCCCGAACTCACATCTGCCTCATCCAGAAAATCTGAATCGTAATTCTTCCCGTTGAACGATGGCGCAGTTTTTCAGTTGAGCAATAACACCCGCATTAAAACCAACTATGAGAGCGGTCTGCTCATGTAAAGTGACTTTGGGGTTTTTTTTGTTTGTTTTTCCTAAAGGAGGCGACGGCGGCACTATGCTATCGAGCTCATCCTTGCAGTCGGGATGTCCTCGGTTCAACTCTGGCCCTGCAGGAATTAAGTTGCTTTTACTTTTAGACCAAAAAGTACGACAACAAGATTAACCCTCATGCAGTACTTTTAAGCGGCTACATGAAGGGTATTACGTCCACGAGGATTGTCCCAAAAATGTCCCTCTTCCAATGTGCAACAACTTTTTTACCTTTTAATTTTTTTTCACTTTCAACCCCTCAAAATGTTCAGTGGGAATTGGCCAAGACACAGATATACATCCTATGCAAAATTTCAGCTTCGTGGAGTTAATTTTTCACTGTTTTGTCTGTGGTGTCCATTTGTCCAACAGTCCAAAATCGTCCAAAGTGACCGAAATGTCCAATTTTGGGATAATTACTGCATGGGGGTTAAAAAAAAAAAAAATCCAAGATCTTCTAAGACATTACACCTTTGTTGAAAACAAAAATGGGCGCTACACATGGAGGTTCTGGCTCATTGTCTGAAGGATTATGAGTGGTCTTTGGGGGATGGAGGGGGGATAGACCATTTTCCCAAACCCCTGATCTAAAACGTTTACGACTTTCCTCCCTTCATCAAGCGACTCCCAATCGCACCCTTCTGCGTTTATTTTGTTTGTCTTCCTCCCTAACCCCCCCACCCCTTCCCTCCCCTCCCCACCCCCTCCTCATTTCGAGCTCAACCCGTTAGCTTTTGACGGCGCTCCAAAGGAATTACTCACCGTGACCTCTCAGCGCTCTGACAAGGTCACGAGCTTACGGTACCGTCTCGCCTTTCTCGCCGCGTCTGTTCTCGACTCGTAATTGATCTGGTTAAGAAGCGCGCGGGGAGGGAAGGTCACGGGTGGCCGCGGACACATGCTCTCCATCAGCGTGACACAGGCGGCGGCGCCCGCCATCTTTTTCGCCTACAGCCGCCCGTTGATGAGCTCCAATTAGTTTGCACGGCGACAAGCAAATTGGGTGTTGTTATAAATATCCGGCGTTTTGTTATCATTTTGGGCAGCTGGCTAAAGTCAAGCCTCTCCTTTCGCAATAGTGATGCGAAACAGTAATTTATGCCGTCATTACATCTCGGCTTGATTACGGTTATACGCTGTTTTTTTTTTTTGAGTCAGCCAGTCCTCCCACCAGCATCTCCAGTTGGTCCAAAATGCTGCTGCTTGGCTCCTAAAGGGATCTCGCTGTACATTTTTGATGTCATTTGAAGAATCTTTTATCTTTAAATCTATAAACAGCCTCGCCTCACTTGCAGCGGACCAGACAGAGGACAAAGCAGAGCATCGGAGGGGATTGAACTTTTTCCTCCAACGGTCACTCCCATTAGGCAAGCCCCCTCTCGCCGTCCATCTTCAACACTTGTCTTCAGAAACATTTTTATTCTTTGGCTTTCGACTCAGTATGAGACTCAGCATCGTTTTTAGTCGTTAATTGTGTTTACTGCAGTGGTTCTTAACCTTGTTAGAGGTTAAGAACGGACCCTACCAGTTCATATGCACATTCAACGAACCCTTCATGAGTGAAAAATAAAAATGGAAATTTTTCCAAAGTCAAGATATTACAAAAAATCATTTATTAAAAACAGAAAAAAACGTAAATAAAATTTCAAGACATGAGTTTATTATTATTTTTTTTTTGTATGGCAGAGGCTTCATCGAACCCCTGAGACCGATTCACCGAACCCCTAGAGAACCACCTGCTGGTTTACTGATTTGACGTTATCAAATGCATGGTTATTATTTTAACCTTGATTTGTCTGACTTTTGCTTGATGTACAAGCAAAGTATATTCAACTGTGGTTGTTTTTATAATTCTTTTCCTGCATGCAAGAGATTGAAATTGATGAAAAGTGCATTCACACAATTTGTGCGGTGTTGGAGCAAGTTGTAAAATATTGTGGGAGTCGTTGCATTCATTTTTTTGGGATAGGGACTGTGTTGGTTTGCAGCACCGGTAATCAAAGGAGGCAAAAATGCTAAAACTTGTTGTGTGTTTTTTCACCTGTCTGGAATAAAAGCTTTCAAATGCCCACAGCGTCTGCGAGGAACCACAAAGCTGTCAGACAACATCTGCTCACACATTTGCGCGGTAAGAAAAACCTGCCAGTGAATTTTAACAGGAGCGCGGTTGCCGTGAGAAGGAGATGGATCCCGAAAAGAATGCAATGTTCAATTTGCACGGGGCCCAGGCAGCCTTCTCAAACGGCTCGGCTTCATCAATCAGCCCCGGATTGTTCTTGAAGGACGTTCAGCTGACTGGATCGGGCGAGAGGCGCCGGCAAAAGATGCGACGAAAAAATCAGAGCGAAGATCTGAATGAATTTCTCCGGTCTGTGAATCAATCAGGCGACGCGGCGCCTGCCGCGGCCGTGGCTGCTGGCGCTCGCAGTCAAATAGCCCAAATTGCAAATGACACAATTGACTGGGCGGCCACGGGAGGCTTTTGTTGACGAGATGTGTTTGTTTCTGCATGTTTGCGGAGGATGTTAATGAAAAGAAAAGAGTTTAAAGATGCAGGACCAAGCTTTGATTCCGACAAAGTTTTGGTGTCGTTTGCTCATTTGTGGATAGGGGGGGGGGGGGGGGAAGCATAGTTGTGTTTTCGAGAAATGTCTCTAATTAAGAACCCCTTTGAAAGTGTGGCCCAGTGGCCTAAAGGATAAGGCATCAGCCTCCGGAGCTGGGGATTGTGGGTTCAAGTCCCACCTGGGTCAAAAAAGTTGCGAGAACTTGCTCTTTGGTGACACTACTTGATCTGGCATTCACAAGTTCAAACACTCTGGAACCAGTCCCAATTTTTAATACTAGAGGATGCTCTCCGCCCCACAAAAAAAGCAAAGAAACGAATTAGCAAATTCAAAACCACACGTCATAGCCTAGCGCCAATCCGAGCTGCTGTGTTGTTGGATTCACAGATTAGCATTAGCAACCAGCGTCACCAGTATTAGCCTCAACTAACGGTAGTCTCTGATAACTGCCCCATCGGCACCTTCTAAGGCAGCGGTCCCCAACTCTGGTTCTGACGGACCGCTATCCTACAGGTTTGAGATCTTTCTTTCCTCACACACCTGATTCAAGCGGTCGGGATCGCTAGCAGGCGCCTGCGGAGCTGGCTAATGAGCTGATCTACAGCGTGCAGGATCCTAGCGCTCGAGGACCAGCGACCTACGCTCGAAGGGTTACACGGTCGCAGTCACTCTATTTCTATAAGAAGGGTTAAGCCGGGGGTCGGCAACACGCGGCTCCAGAGCCGCATGCGGCTCTTTAGCGACATCGAGTGGCTCCTTGGAGCTTTATAAAAAAAAATGTGAAAATGGAAAAAGATTTTGATAGTGGGCTAATATAGCTCAAACAGATATAGATACATGTTGCAGCTCCGAAAAAGGAGAGCTGTGGTGTTGATTTTTTTTAAAAACGTACACTTTATTTATGCTTTTAACAGTCTCGACAGACACAGACACGTCTGCGTCCGACTCCGTGCCTTCTCTCTTCTGGTTCGACTCGAGAGGCGTTCAAAGACAGCCTCCGTAAAACGGAAATCCATGATCACTTTACTGACACTAAGAAAAGCGAAAATAATGCACCAAAACAAAAAAAATCAAGCTAGGAAATTACAAAATAAATTCTATGGGGGTGTTTGTGAACACACAACAAAGGAAACAATTCTGAGACAGTTCAGTCTCCTCTGTGTTTCCTTCATTGTAAGTTTTATAGAAGGCTTTTATTTTTTTGCGGCTCCAGACATATAGTTTTTTTTTTTGTCCTATATGGCTCTTTCAACATTTTGGGTTGCTGACCCCTGGGTTAAGCCCTGTCACAGCTTGGATTCCCTTTCGCTACCTCCTCCCCGACAATCCGATCACCGGGTATGTTCTCCTCTCGCGGAGTTTTGACCTTCTCTTCACTAGCGTCCTCTTTGACAGCAACGCCATCGGATAGCGATCGCTCTCCGAGCCAAAGAAAGGAGGGCTCGAAAAACACCTCAGAGACCATATTTCCCCGAGGCACTCTTATCTCGGAACAAATATTTGGACTTGTCAGGGGAGAGTGACTAAAGAGTGATGCAGGCGGCTCTTCAGAGTCAATCCAGGCTCCTCCGGAGCGTGACAAATTCCCACCCGCCGATGGCAGGCTTGAATGGCGGAGCTGGTGTCGCGGCTCCAGGAAACGGGAAGTACGTTACATTTCATCTTCACTCGATGGCTGTCAGTCAATCAAGCTCACATCCTTGTCATGCGCTGCAGTGGGTCAGCTCCTTGCGCTGCGCACAGCCCAGCGAGCCCGGATTTCCCGCTACCTCTTAACAGCGAGAAGAGACGGCGGAAGTATTCACACTTCCGTATGCACTCAGTACGGCGGCTACGTACACGATCATCAATCGAATAGAATCGGGTTGCGCTCCCGATTCCGAAATTATGGAATGGTTTTGGTCTTGAATACATTCAAGAAATGCGAACGGGTTATCAGCCCAGTCAGGCTCTGATGTTTTGCAGACTCAAGTGAAGTTTGATGGAGGCCGGCCAGAGTTCAAAGCAAACATGGTGGAGCTGCATTTGGCCGTGATGCTGCACGCCAATGGGATAAGCTTGAAACAAAAGTGAAGTCAGTCCAAGTGTTTTTCCAGCCACGTTAAAAACCGTGCTTTTAATTCCACATATGATTATGGTCGTCTAAAAACGTTTTTGAAATCAACCATTTCTTGCACGCTTCATTCTTTTTGTAAGCGACATTTTATTTCCAGACTTATTTTTTTAAATGTCTTGGGTGATTTTGCGTGCAAATACTTTTCAATGTCTTATTTTTAATCGTGTGATACAGATCCGATTGCCTTGCGTGCGAAATTCGCAACATCAATAAAAGTGCTTTGCCTTGCCTTGCTTAAAGCCACGAACAAACACCAGCAAACGGGCCGAGTCAAGCATGTCATAAAGGAATACAAGATAAACAGGAATACCGTTATTTATTTTTCATTCGTTTTGTCAATAGTTTGGCCATCTGCGCTCTGAATGGATATGCGTTTCTATATTTCAAGGTTGGGCGTTCAGTAGCTAGCACGTTGCAGCAGTGGTTAGCATTCTGGCTTTGGACCTTGCAGTGTGATGGTTGCATATTCTCTCTATGCGTGTTTCTTCTTTTTCGGGCACTATGAATTCCTTCAACAAAATGACTCCATCCCCCATCACCAATTTTTTGGGGGGGTTTGTTTCAGAATCACTGGTCTGTGTGAATAGATATTTATATACCACTCCACACACCCGCTGTTTTGTGATATCAAAAGATGAGACCAAGACTCCTTTCCACCTTTAATGTGACCAATACCACAACATTTAATCTTTTAAATAGGGTGAGTAAAGATAATGAGATTGCACAAGTGCGCACACCCTCTTCGAATTGGGTACGTAGTTGTGTTCAGAACTGAGCAGTTCCTTTCAAACTAAGGTGAAATGGAAATCTGCGCACACACACCAGCCACCAATTAATAGTCCTCAGATTAACCCTAAGTAAAGTTCAGATGTTCTAGTAGGCTTTTTGTTTTCATTCTAGCAGAAGCTTGAAACCTGACTAAATTTCTTCTCGTCTTTTCATTCGTTTTAGAGGGCCCTACGCTTCTTGCTAATGGCACTGCTGTACCACATTTTCCACAGTCCATGATGATGTCCATGGTTTCATGGTATATGTAATGCCTTGCAAATTCTTTGATACCCTTCTTCAGACTGAACAAAGAGATCCCTCCGATGCTGTGGAAGCTGCTATAAGATGTGACGACCAAAATGCCAGGAGAAGCCTGCTAGAACCTCTGAACTTTATTTGGATTTCAGACGGGGGTTCTTGAAACGATGGCTGATGTGTGCTGACTCCAGTTTAACATGAGAATAAATGTAGTGGATTCATTTTGAATACACCCACATATCCTCAGTTCTAAGAGGGTGTGCACACTTGTGCAACTACATTATCACAGTTGTTTATTTGTAATTTTTTTTCCTCGATTGAGTCGGACGGGGTAAAGGTAACAGTCATGGTGGAAACATTTTTGAAATGATGTATCTTGGTTTAATTTTGTTCGATCAAAAAAAAAAACGTGGCATGTGACCAGGGTTGCTTATACACACACCAAGCCGCATGAATATTGCACGCCTGCGTTCAGCAATAATCTAAGTGGGAACGCTGCATGTACGGGATTAATGCTCGCAGTTCATTGGCTCATGGGAGCCTCCAGTGATAAATCATTCATGGGGTTGGAGCGACGTTATTTAGAGGTAGTACTCGCCTCATCCCGGAGGAAGACTCATTAGTCGAGTTTGCTTTTGCCGCGAGGTCGCGATATTCCGTGGGAGGAGGGCGGGAGGCCGTCGGGAATACCGCCGCATTTGTTTCCGGGTGTCCCGCCATCATCGTCGAAACGAGAGGACGCATTGGGGAGTTTCAGGCTTAAAACAAAAGCGGGAGGGGGGATATTGATTTATGGGTCTTCCGCCCTCATTCATCATGCTGTCTACACGCGCAACGGCGCGCGCACGCACACGTCAGTCCCAGGAGCGGGACCTGCGCTTCCTCTCGGCTGACCACTTATTCTCATGTAGGAGAAACGAGCATAACTCCTCTTCCCCCCCGTTGGACCGTCACACTCTGGTGGCGTGCGGTGCGGCGCGGCGCCTGAAATTCGGCCACGTGTTGCTGTTTGACATTAGCGCGGTGTTCTTGGCCGTCAGCTAATCAGTTTGTTGTTTTGAAAGTTACTCCTGATGCGAGGCACCTTGCACATGAGAGATAAAAACGAACAACTCAATCTAATTCATAAAGAGGAAAGCCAACGGCCGTGGGCCAATCGAGTTGCCGTAATTGGGCCATATCGTCGCGATAACCACCAGCTTGCAACAATCTAAATTGAGCAAAAAGACAAGGTGCAAAATGGTGTCACTTTAACGTTCCCCCCTTGACACGAATTACCACTTATATTCATTCTTGTGGCATCCTATTTAGGGAGGGAGGGAATTCTTCAGCCAATAATGGAAGATAAGTTCCCCCCCCCAAAAAAAATGAGTGAATTTGTGAACAATGAACCATACAGGGATTTATGTGTCAATAGCAGCATTAATTAATTTAGTAATAACGTTACTAAAAAATGCTGCCATATTGCAACGTTTCTTTCAAACAAACAAACGTTACCCAAACGTTACCCAAACCCTTATTTTTGCTGTGTTCAGTTCAGTTTGTCAAATCAAACAAAGAGAATCAAACAACAAATGTCCGCTAGCTTGATGCTAGCATGACGCGAACCCCAGTAGACAAGCTAGCGCACATCGGCGTTAACGTTACAATCATTAAAAATCTTCAAAACACAGACGGAGCAGTGTTACATCCTGTATTTATTCTCTCGTGTCGTCGCTCTAAATGTGTGAAAACACGTAAATGTTGCTCTTTAGCAGACAACAACCAAGTCTGAAAGGTTCCGATTCTCCACATACAGTCAAACCTCGGTTTTCGAACGTCTCGGTTCTCGTCCAATTCGGTCTTCGAGCAAAAATTTCAAGTTTTTTATGCATCGGAAGACGAACAAATTTCGGTTCTCGAACAAACTGAGCGCACTTGAATGCACCATTTGACTCCTCCCGCCTTCCTTACACAAGGAAGTGACACTTCCTCGGGTAGACGAGGAAGTGACGCTTTCTCGTCTTGCTTTCCATTGTGAGTAGACGTGTTCAGTAAACATTTTTATTTTAAAATGAGCGTGGTTTCGGTTTTCGAACAATTTCGGTTTTCGAGCAGCCTTCTGGAACGGATTATGGACCAAAAGCGAGGTTTGACTGTATTTGAAATTCATAAAAATACGACTTTTGTTTGATGTTTTGGCATCTATGACACCACTGCTTCCATCGATGTTTGGCTTTTTGCCACGGTATCGTTTCAAGATGGCTATCGAGTACCCGAGTCCAAATGTCAGTGTTGTGACATCACTAATTAGCATGATGCTAAATAGCTCAGTCCCTCGCCCTTGGTTGACTAATTGAACAGCTTGCATCACGATAAATCTCTCAGGTCCCCCTCAAATTTAATGATCGCCTTCAGGTTGTGTTGCACTTTTCTCTTCGCTACTCGACGGCATATTCGCACGTGACGGATATTTAAATCAGGCTTTGCTCTTCCGTTGAGTCGAACCAATACAAATACATGAGATGTCTGGAACAGGCTTCGCGTCGCTTCTGTTTTGCATTGTGAGGAGGTTGGAGAAGGTCTCGGAATAGCGGGGTTTCCCCCTCCTCCTTCCACACTCACCTTACATGACCGTCGCCGCTCGTCAGGCGTGAATATTACACGGCGCGTTCTTCATCTCGCCACCTTCCTGCAAGGCCCCCGTCGCAAAGTCAACCCCAATTTATTTGCGCCGGATGGACTGCGGCGGTAACGGGCTCATTCACATGCGGCCGCTGGCGCCGCATTTCGTCTTGACTCGGGCGTCACGTCGAAAACCCCCCCGGCCAGCCCGACTGAATTAAAAACAGCGGCGGCATTCGGATGAAGGGCCCCGTGGTTAATAATTCAAAGATGAACACGCAAACGTCCGGCACTTCAATCTTCACATCACCTACGGAGTGTGAAAGTGTCTGGACCCAAATGATAGCACGATGCTATTATAGCGCTCGTCCATTACGTTTAAATTTCCTATAATGCGTCATATTTGAAACCCGGGGGCCCGTATTCATTTTGTCGGCACGCTGAACGAGTGGTTAGCAGGTCTGAATTTCAGCTCAGGCCTTCCTATTGAGTCGGCAAATGTTCTCCCGGTGCTCGCCAAATTTTCTTCGGGCACTCTGGCTTGCTCCTGGATTACGAAAACATTCACGTTATATTCATTTCGGCTTCTAAATGGCGCATATAGGCGTCCATGCTTGGCTGTGCCCTGCGATTGGTTGGCAATCAATCCAGCGTGTAGCCAAGGGCAGAGCCAAAAAATATTTTAGTGCGGCGGCCGGGCTGACACAATATCTCACTGGTCAGAGGCGAACGTACGCATGCTCGTAATCCCCCCTCTGTAACTGAGAAGTCATTATTTGCTTGTAGTCTAAATGTGTTGAGCAAGGTTCTCGATATGTCAAGTCAAATGTACTTATCACAAAACGGTCTCAGAGGTGCTTCACAAGCTCCGAGCTTAACCGCACAGGAGGGGAAGGAAAAAAACGTTTACAGTCATCCCTCGTTTATCGCGGTTAATGGGGACCAAAACCACCCGCGATAAACGAAAAATCCGCAAAGTAGCGACCGATAAACATACTGTATTAAAAAAAGAAAAATTGCCCCACGTGGGCCTTCGAGCTTGAGCAGAGCACACACACACACACACAACACACACACACACACACACACACACACACACACACACACACAGGCCAGTGATCCCGCTTGTGCAGCAGACGTGTTTATGATTAGTCAATTAAGGTTTTTTTAGACAATTAAGGATGGAAGAGACCTGCTTTTGTTCTTACAAGCCTCCTCTCTCTCTCTCTCTCTCTCTCTCAGCAACACATACACACTCACCTGCACACCGCATGCGTGCTGCGCACACAATTTTTTTTTAACCCCCATGCAGTAATAATCCCAAAATTGGACATTTCGGACACTTTGGACGATTTTGGACTGTTGGACAAATGGACACCACAGACAAAACAGTGAAAATAACTCCACGAAGCTGAAATTTTGCATAGGATGTATATCTATGTCTTGGCCAATTCCCACTGAACATTTTGAGGGGTTGAAAGTGAAAAAAAATTAAAAGTTGTTGCACATTGGAAGAGGGACATTTTTGGGACGTAATACCCTTCATGCAGCCGCTTCAAAATACTGCATGAGGGTTAATATGTTTGAAAAAATCCGCGATGCACCGAAGCCGCGATAAACGAACCGCGAAAGAGCGAGGGATCACTGTATTTCATGACACTGTGACTGTGGATGGTATGATCAACAATGACATTGCAGCCATGTTTGTTTGCTTACGATGGTGGGAACGTCGTGATTTAGAATCCGACGTTCTTTTCGCTTTCGTTGCTTTGGCGCAAAAGCCAAAGCAGAAAGAATAACACTTTGACACCATCTTGGTGGCGAGAAAGCATATTGAAGTGAGTTGAGGAGTTTCGTGGAGAGACCAATAATATATTTGTGTTCATCTATCTACGCCAACAACATATTATGACAGGCAGAGCAGTAAAATGCTTCCGCACCAGATGACAAATAACCTGCGGAACACCCCCAAAACAAAAACAAAAAAGGATCTGACAAGAAACTCAACACAGCTTCAAACAAGTGAACGGTTTTCAAAAAGCATAAGCCCACAAAAAAAAAACAACCAAAAACCCCCCGAATTCAATCAATCACTGTTCAAAGGTTTCTTTTTTTTTTTTTTTTGTCACTGCCAAGGGAAAGGGGAAAGTGAAGGCACAACCGCAGAAGGGAGTATTTGCACTTCAGAACAATCAATAAACGTATCAGTGGGCCACTTCCAACCGCTGCCCTGCATCAAAGCCTTCGACTGCGGGGGGGGGGGGGGGGGTTTCTAACCCGCCGCAACAGCATTCGTGAGGAAGCGGCGATGCGGGAGTTGTTCTTAAAAAAAAAACCGAAAAGACATGAGATCTAACAATGGTTCGATATGCAGCGTTGCGCTAAGAAATCCGACAGTCGTCTGTGGGTTGCTCGGACCCCTTCGGCTCTGTAAGTCTAATACCCTGGGGTAGGGGGGGGTGGGGGGGCGTGGGGGAGCGTGCAGATATCCGGCATAATAACCCGCAGTTCAAAAGGATGAAGTCGGCGGAACTCTTGCTTTCCCTTCGCCCGAGCCAAAGCGATTGTACTCTGGGATTAACAGAATGCGCTTGGCTCGAACCGCCTTTCCCGATCGTCGATCAATTTTATGCACAACAGAACCCGGGCCGCTGTTCTAATTGTGTTTGCGTTAGATCTCTTTTGGTAGCACGCTGGCAAACAGAGCTGAACCACCCACTTCCACTCCACTGAACAAGAAAATGGGGCCCGAGCTTTGTTGGCAGGGGGGGGCGGGGGGGGAATAAATTTGCCACTTCTTGGAAACAATCACACGTCTGGCGGAGTGCAAATGTTTACGGTGCGCGGTGCGAATACGAGCGAAAAGAAAAACATATTTTTTACGAATCTGGACGAGTTGGAAATAGCTGTTAACATCTGTGCTAATGCTCTCGGACGGACATTAAAGTTGGGGGGGGGGCGGGGGGGGAGCGATCAATCATGCGGCCCGTTTACTTCCCAGGCTGACGTGCGCTGTGACCCGGCGGGCCTTGCGAATGCCGTCAATCTGTCGCGTCCGCTTGTTCTGTGGGCAGCCAAGGAGGGAAGCGCACACCAGGCAAGTCATTCAACGGAACGTCTTTATATATTGGGGTGGGGAGGGGGGGGGGGGGGGTTAGTACGTAACGAGATCATGCTTGCAATATCTCGATGTTATGATGGATGACATACGACAATTTGAAATTTTGGTTCAGACTTGGGCAAGCTTCATCGAAAAGTGGACATGCTCGATTTGCTCTTGTGGGCCACACAAAATGATATGTCGGGGCCAGGACTGGCCCCCGAGCCTTGGGTTTGGCACCAGTGTTCTAAAATAGTGTCAAACCTCTGTTTTTGTCCATAATCCGTTCCAGAAGGCTGTTCGAAAACCAAAATTGTTCGAAAACCGAAACCACGCTTTTTTAAAAATAAAATTGTTTACTGAACACGTCTGCTCACAATGGAAAGCAGCACGAGGAAGCGTCACTTCCTGGTGTAAGGAAGGCGAGAGGAGTCAAATGGTGCATTCAAGTGTGCTCAGTTTGTTTGAGAACCGAAATTTGTTCGTCATCTGAGGCATAAAAAACTCGAAATTTTTGGTCGAAAACCGAATTGGACGAGAACTGAGACGTCCGAAAACCGAGGTTTGACGGTACTGGCAATATCGCGATGTTATGATGGATTACATTTGACAATTTGAAATTTTGGTTCAGACTTGGGCAAGCATCATCGAAAAGTGGACATACTCGATTTGCTCTCGCGGGCCACACAAAATGGATATGGCGGGGCCAGGACTGGCCCCCGAGCCTTGGGTTTGTCACCGGTGTTCTAAAATATACCATTTACCATACTTGAATCATACCGAGCCCAATGTATCGAGATACATATCGACTGCTCTCTCTCTCTCTCTCTCTCGTAAGCAACAATTGGAAGAACGTTGAGCGAGCGCCGCTTTTCGTGTCTTCTCATAGTTTGACATTTTCCGCCGTTGTAGCACAACACTCCCCTTGGCTGATTCCAAGAAAGAAACTCGAGATTTTGGAGACACACTGCCCCCCCGATTGATTCACAGAATCGAAAAAAAACAGGCACGCTAGCATGTCCGCGTTGCCAATAAATTGGGCCTCGGAGGCTGCGCGTGGCCCGTTCCGATGTCGGAGTTTGGAGCCGCGGACGTGTGGGCGTTGCTTTCTTTCCGAGGCGAACGCATTCCGCATTCGCCTCGGATGAAGGGGAGCTCGGATCCCCTGCAAACGTGAAAGTACGCACGTTGAAGGCGCTCTCGACATTTCTGGTGCAAAGAAAGCCAGAGGACATGATGCACCTGACATTCCCAGCGTGCTAATCAACCGCGAGAATGATTAATACCTCGTACCGACCGTTGTCCCCATGGTAACGCACTCCCACGGGTGCACGGGTTTGTCTGAATGCTCATGCGCTCGCCCATCAGCGGGCTGCCACTTCAACAAAAGATGCACGGCTGAATATCTGCGCCGGTCTTTCTGCAGTGATAGCATGCTAGACCTTTCATGATTCAGGGGTCAACAAAAACAATTTGTGCAGGAGGAGCTTCATAAAAACCCTCTCCTCCAAAACAAAATTTTTTTTTTTAACGATAGAAGAGGGAAAAAAAAAGGTTGAGGTGCAACAATTAATCGACAATTAATCGACTGTCCAATTAATCATTAACTATATTTGATCATCGATTAATTGTTAGGACTTTTTTTTTTTTTAATGTCTAAATCCTCCAAATTTCAGCTTCTCCGTGGTAAATATTCAACAATTTGCAAAAACTTTTTTTGAAAAAAAAGAAAATTAAAAAAAAGAAATAATAACTAGTCAGGAATCAATTGATATGCTTCTTCTATTTTGTGAGTTTAAGAGTTTTGTTTGCCCAGATGTCAAAACAAAGCCGGTTTATTGTGATTTAAATGCAGACTTGAATTCCATAACAAAAAAAGCAACATTTTACAAATTTGGGGAAAGCTACAAAGCTACAAAACCAATGCCGCCGTGCAATACATATTAAAAAAAAATTATAAATAAAAAAGATTCAAGTTCTCAGCATTTGTTTTACTCTTGTACAGTCAAACCTCGGTTTTCGAACGTCTGCGTTCTCGACCAATTCGGTTTTCGACCAAAAATTTCGAGTTTTTTTATACCTCGGATGACGAACAAATTTCGGTTCTAGAACAAACTGAGCGCACTTGAATGCACCATTTGACTCCTCTCGCTTTCCTTACACGAGGAAGTGACGCTTCCTCGTGTTGTTTCCCATTGTGAGCAGACGTGTTCAGTAAACATTTTATATTTTAAAAAGAGCGTGGTTTCGGTTTTCCAACAATTTTTGAACAGCCTTCTGGAACGGATTACGGACGAAAACCGAGGTTTGACTATATTTGCATGTTTTCCCCCCCAAAGGTTTTTGATGTTCATTTGAATTTTTTGGGAGGAGTCTGTAAAAACGTTTCCGTATTTTATTACATTTGTGTGGTCATCTTTTTATTCCTGGCCGCCGTAAATGCAGGCAAGAGGTCACATCTGTTCAAAACAAGCGACAAAATAACCCCCCAAATGCAAATGTGACATTTACGTCAGCCAATTTGGCATCTTTGCTGGACATTAGCCTCCACCAAACTCCCCCTCGGCATGCATCGAGTCGCGTTGAGTTGACAACATGGAAGAAGAATGGTTGGCGGAAGTTCTTTTTAACTTTTTTTTTTTTTTGGTTTTGCTCCTTTGTGTTAAAAATACAATTTTAGCGAGTGGAAAAAAAAACAACGAGCAGAAAAGGCTGGATGTGTAAAAGAGTTTGGGAATCTGCCATACAAGCGAGGCAGCTTTCCTCCCTGACATTTCCCGGTCGTTAAAAATGATCCGCAAGTGACTTTGACCAAACACGGGAAGGCAGTTTGACAGTTTGCTGAAACTCGTACAACTTTGCAACACTGCTTTTCTTTCATGAGGCGTATGTTGTTGTTGTTGTTGGGTTTTTTTTTTTTTTTTTATGGCTGCTCTGATTAAAAATCTGCTGACACACCGGCTGTTTGTGCCTCACACAGTTTGCTGAAAAGAACCTTCGGCATCGCGCGCTGTTCTGGCTGAGAAAATACGCCTCTTTGGTAAGCAAGCATCGAAGTTAGCGTGTCTACACCGGAGGCGGGGGGGGGGGGGGGGGGGATTGCAAACTTCATCAGTCAGTCTTTATGATGGACTCGGATTATATTCGAGCCCGCAAATCATGTGTTGATGTCAATAAAAGAAATAAATGATTAAATTCCTTCCAGAGGATGTTCCAAAACGCCGTAAGGCTCCCCCCCCCCCTGTCACAAGCTTAATGTGCTTCCTTTTTTATTTTTTTTTTATGATGTTATATAGTAATTTTATGACATGTCTTACAGTACAACGCGGCGCCGACATGACATTCTGTAACCCAGTCGATAGCTAATCTCTGTCCTTGACGGATGTTTGCTCAGGGGCACGATAAGTGCGCCGCATCTGAAGTGTGACGCGGGTGCACTATTTTTTTTTTTTTTTTTTTACAGAATACATTCTGCCGTGACTGTCGGACTGATTCGTATCGTACATTTTTAATTGCGGCATAATTTTTGATGGTTTGAGAAAATTTCTTTTCCGAAGTGACCTCCGCTAACAACCCAGGCTAAACTTAGCTCCACCCAGACATACACGATGATGGAGAAGTCTCACTTCAACGTGTTTCCTTGAGACCTACGGCGACGTTATTATTAGGCGAGGTTTTGGGGTATCATCCAGAACCATCCAAAAATAAAAAACAAAAAATGTGAACAGGAGGATTCCTGGATGGCAAAGTCAGCGTGGGCTCTACTCGGTCGCGTCATTCTGTTGCATTTGTTGCAGTTCAACGGCATCACAGAGAGCCATTGGGATGGGCGTCGAAATGTATGGCGCGCGCGGAGAGCGCTAACGCGCATGCTAATAGATTCATCAAGTGGAGAGGCACATCCTATCAGGAGTTGTTTAAGCCCAGATGAGTTTCAAGAGCACGGAGAAGAGCATACGCTCGCCCCCCAGCATGCATAATGAGCCCCGCCGCCGCCGCCGCCATCAATAACCGTAATGGTCACCGGGACATTCGTGTTACAGTCGCCGGCATGAATGATGAGGACGGCGAGTCAGAGGGCAGCCTTTGGAGACGGTGACTTTTTCACCATTTGTTTATTTTATATCATTATTATTATTATTATTATTATTATTATATGTCACGGACAAATTTGCCCTTTGCGATGAGAAAAAGTCCATTTAAAAACGCGATGGCTCCACGTGAGACCCGTAGTTTTCGAGGTTTCTAAGTCATCGGAGTGGATGAGATTTTTCTTGAAAAGCCAGACGGAGCAGTGAAATGCAAGGGTTGTGCGGATAATCCGCGAGGGAGTCCGATTTGACAGAATGCTAATTTTTCCATCAATTACGGAACGCGTCAAGCTTTGCGAGGTTTCCGAGGAAGCTAGGCTGCTAAACTCGCAAATAAATAAATAGAGTCAAATTTCGGTTTTCGTCCATAATCCGTTCCAGAAGGCTGTTCGAAAACCGAAATTGTTCGAAAACCGAAATAGTTCGAAAACCGAAACCACGCTCTTTTTAAAATAAAAATGTTTATTGAACACGTCTGCTCGCAATGGAAAGCAACACGAGGAAGCGTCACTTCCTCGTTCGTGTAAGGAAGGCCGGGCGGAGTTCAAATGGTGCATTCAAGTGTGCTCAGTTTGTTCGAGAACCGAAATTTGTTCGTCATCTGAGGCATGAAAAAACTCGAAATTTTTGGTCGAAAACCGAATTGGATGAGAACCGAGACATTCAAAAACCGAGGTTTGACTGTAAATAGATAATATTCCGGTCTTTAACCGTTGTTGAATTGTGCGTTGCAAGAGGTTCAGATTTGCGATTTTTGGTGAAATCGAGTTCCCTGGAGCCGTTCATTGATTTTGTGACTGTAACACACTGTTACTTATTTATTCGATGTAAAAACATCGTGCGGCTCCCGTCGTGTTTGTTTTCGCTGGTAGACAAAGTGGCTTTGATGTATACAATTCTTTCGCTGCCATCCATTTTTTAAAAAAAAATTAAAAGATAGGAATCTCTTTCGTGCCCGCCACTTTAAAGCATTCCGAGTGATCTTTCAAGGCTCACGGTAAATTGCGTTAGACAAACACAAAAACCAAACGAAAGATTAGACACACAAAAAAACTTGCCATCCGTTTTCCGATCCGCTTTATTCTGATTAGCTTTCCCGTTGGCGGCATTTCACGTCGGCGGCGCTCAGAGTTCAAATCGCCGACCTCTGCTCTAAAGTCACCAAAACTTTGTAGTTTGAGGTTCGACTGTCTTAATTGTTTTTTACATCTCAATGTTAGCCGTGGTTAAGTCCATTATTTTTTTTAAATTGCATGACAACGGTGTGAGTGTAACTCGGGAACATGTTCATTATTCACTATGTGAAAAAATTGAAATAAAATTGAAACGCAGTACAGCACTCGTGATGCGCACTCTCACAGCATGAGAGGGTGCGTTTGTTTCAAGTGCCGTGAGTCATGTCGACACCACCAGCTGAGTGATGCCACCGTCACTTTGTTAATTTCTCTCTCTCTCTCGTTGCGCTGAAGTCTTCATTTGACAATTTTTTTTTTTTCCCCTCTCTCACGAAAGCGAGTGGAGCAATGCGCCCGTCGCCTTGCTGTGATCTGAGCGCGCTGACTTTGATATATATTTTTAGAGAGTTTAGTCGTCCACGGTGCCTTAAAGGGCCGTCACGTTGATAGGAGTGTTCCTGGACTCTAGGTGCTCGACGAAACACGCTCACTCACGCGTATGCTCCTCGGGCTTGAAAACGTTTAGTTTTTTTTCTCCCCCAGTCTTAATTGCGCACGTACAGAAGCGAGGGGTAGAAGGGTTACACTGTGGGGTAAAATTTTTTGACTGCTAATAATATAAATATGTTGAAATGCACATAAGTACTACTAGCTAGATGCTACATACTAGCTAGATGCTAGCTAGATGATGTTTACCGCGTTTAGCTAGTCACGACGGCATGAAGAACTCCACGAAATGACGTGCTTGCTTCGTGACATTTGGCGTGACATTAAAACGGAGCAAAGGAGAAGGCAGGTGAAATGCTCCCCCGGTGCGGTTAAGTCTGACACGAGCCCGTCATGGCCTTCTGGTTCTCGGCTCGCTTGTTTTGGCTGGCTGAGGTCGCGACACGCCCGGGCAAGACAAAAATGGCAAAGCAATGACCGTGAACTCGCAAATGTGAAGGGGACAGATGGGCTGCGCTAAACCTACTTTGAAGATATGAAATGAGGCGATTTTTTTTTAAGAATAGGATGGGATTTCAAAGCCAATCTCTGTCGTATTATCGTTTCTATTATGTATGAACCTTGGACTCGTCAACTGGCCCGGAGCGAGCTAAACACACACAATGACCTTAAGGCGCAGCACATCTTACACATTGTTCGAGTTTTCTTTTCAACTTGGAGGTTCTGCTATCCGTATTGCTCTACATTCAGTTGCAAAATCATTGAATCCGAAAGAATTCCTCGCAAAGCCAATTAATCAAACCTCGGTTTTCGTCCATAATCCGTTCCAGAAGGCTGTTTGAAAACCGAAATTGTTCAAAAACCGAAACCACGCTCTTTTTGAAATAAAAATGTTTCCTGAAGACGTCCGCTCACAATGGAAAGCAACACGAGGAAGCTTCCTCGTGTAAGGAAGGCGAGAGGAGTCAAATGGTGCATTCAAGTGCGCTCAGTTTGTTCCAGAACCGAAATTTGTTCGTCATCCGATGCATAAAAAAACTCACAATTTTTGGTCGAGAACCGAGACGTTCGAAAACCGAGGTTTGACTGTATTTTAGAGTATTTAGAATACAATATGGTAAATGTTAATCCAACATCTTCACTCATTTTGTTGCGATCCACTTGGTGCTTCAATCCAAACTATCCTACGCTACCCCCCCCCCCCCCCCACACACACACACACCACCATCCCATCGTTAAGTTCAAACAACTTCCGCGGTGACAGGAAGAAGTGACGATTTAGAAGAAGCGACGATTTAACGGGCGGCTGTTTGTTGTCCTCTCCTCACACTTCTTCAGAGGAGGCAAGATAATCTGATGGTGACATAAAAAAAAAAAGTCTGAACGAAAACAAATACAAAAAAAAAAACAGGCAAGGCTTTAGATCAGGCCAAACGAGCAGAGCGTCTCTTTTCGCTGAGCTCTTTCTTTACCCTCGATTGGCCTCAATGCTACACCGGTAATCGAGTCGCGATGAGGACGCTATCGTTTTTTTTTTTTTGTGGGCTCAATGCACACAACGGATAGAAAAATGTTCAAACGCCATTTTATTTGATTTTTTTGTCAATAGTCAGTTAGACTCGGCCACTGCGGTGCCGGCAAATATCTGCGCGGAGAAGCCACCTCAGATACTTGATCAGAGTGATGGATGCCGGCGAGCCCCGCCGCGCAGCCTCGACATGCACACCTGCTGCCTGCGCCCCACTTATTGAATCCATGAATCAATTTAATGAGCACAAGACGGGGGGGGGGGGGGGGGGGGGGGTCTCCGGCCTTCAATAAACGCCCCGGCCAGGCTCTCCGCGCTGGTGTTTCGACTACTTTGGTCTTCCCGCTAACAACGTTCCAACGGCCCTGTCGTATCTTGCTCACGAGTTCAATGCGGGAACGTGGTCGAGTGTGCTGCGGCTTGAGAAAGAGAAGCAGACACCTCGTATTGGTAATCGATACTGCGGCAGGGAGGTGATGGCTGGTGCCGTGATGCGTCCAATTTAGAGCAGAACACTTTCCGGGCCTGACTCAAGCGGGCCGTGCCGTGATTTCCCACCGGAATTCGCTCCACGTTCACCTGCTCTCGGTGCTCCCGTCAGCCTGTTCCTGCCAGTTGCGGTCATCCACTTCCTGGTGTCAAGCGCACACGCTTTGCTTGCATTGGCTTGCTGAATGGACGATTTACAATCTTTTGATAGTTAGTGTTAGTACAAGCGGGGGGTCGGCAACACGCGGCTCCGGAGCCGCATGCGGCTCTTTAGCGACATCTAGTGGCTCCCTGCTGGAGCTTTATAAAAAATGTTTGCGAATGGAAAACGATTTTGATAGTAGGCTAATATAGCTCAAATAGATATAGATACATGTTGCAGCTCCGAAAAAGGAGAGCTGTGGTGTTGGTTTTTTGAAACGTACACGTCTGCGTCCGACTCCGTGCCTTCTCTCTTCTGGTTCGACTCGAGAGGCGTTCAAAGACAGCCTCAGAAAAACGGAAATTAATGATTACTTCACTGACGCTAAGAAAAGTGAAAATAATGCACCAAAACAAAACAAAAAATCAAGCGAGGAAATTACAAAATAAATTCTATGGGGGAGTTTGTGAGGACACAACAAAGGAATGAAAAACATAAACAATTCGGAGACAGTTCAGTCTCCGACATATATACAGCATGTGTTTCCTTCATTGTAAGTTTTATAGAAGGCTTTTATTTTTTTGCGGCTCCAGGCGTTTTTGTTTCTTTTGTCCTGTGTGGCTCCTTCAACATTTTGGGTTGCTGACCCCTGGTATAAGCAAACGTTAAAGATGGAAGGACCTGCAGAGGGTCCCTTATCAATTGGTGCCATGACCCGGATCGCATGGTTGCTGGATTTTCTTCCGACGCCACCCTCGTATGTTTTTCATCTGCTAAGTGACGCGCATTTCACTTAAGCGCACGTAGTTTGACTTCACTACCTCCCGCCGCTGCTTCCTCCCTTTCATGATATGATGAACGCACGTCACTCCGCCGATTCAACCGCCGTTGGTCTCGCATCATCGCGAGGTCATCGCGCAAAGGACAAACGGTCGCCGTTTCGACGTCTCTGCTGCAGCATCCTTCGAACCAAAGACATTTTTCTTCATCCGCCCGGCGACGCGGAGCCTAATGGAGCATGAGAGTGACGGTCCCGCCGTTTCCACCCCCCCACACTCCGTTTGTCGCGTTGAGTCACAGCCCTGTTTGCAGGCGGGAGGCCATGCTGCGCGAGTCAGGCCTGACTTACGGGTAAACACGGCCGGCGGTAATTGGAGATCGGCGCGGCGGGGAGTTTCATACCTTTTGCGTCCACGTTCCGCAGTGGTTGCAAAGAGCAAACTAAATGCTGTAGTCAGTGACACCTTCGTCCACGGCAACACATACCAGGAGCGCTGATCATATCGTGTTGATGGTGTGTGTGACTTCCTGCGGGAGAGGTGTCTTATCGCCTAGCTGTTCCTTATCGCTCAGCAAAGCGCCGACTATTTAAACTGAACCACCTGAGACGAAATTATACCTTTACGATGCAGGTCGCCTGCATTTTCCCCCTTTTGTCCCGCAGAGCCCCAATAAAAAAACAAAAACAAAAGGAAAAAAGACACGGCTCATAGCAATGAAGCTATCACAGAGACTTGCGTAGACTGTATTGCGTAGAAGACTGCAATGTATTGAAAACTGCTTTTGGGTTCAAATTCATCACGTAAAAATGTCAATATCGAACTGTCTGATTGACTGGATATTTACAAAATCATGCATGTGATTTGTTCGTTACAAAAACACACAGGTTGTTGGTTGAATACTACCGTGTTGGTGGAATACTACACCGAATTTTCACGACCATCCGGCGCACGGTATTAAAAGGCGCAGTGTCAGTTACGGGTGCTACTTCTGTATGTAACACATACATACACAAGATACACTGCATTTTTGGATGCAGGCATGGTAAATTGTATGCTAGCTTAAAAAAAAAAATGGTAGCATACATGCTAGCGTATGTTTTGACATAGGCAACGGGAGCAGAACTGAGTTCGGTGGTACTTGATTGAAGTTTTTAACAATGTACTCACATTAGTTTTGGATCGATCCATTTTTTTCGAACACTCCAACGGGGTTAGTCCAAGCATCCATACTCCATTCACAAATTGGGGCGTGACTCCCCCGGCGTGGACTTCCAGTCTTTATAAAGCCATCTGTCATCCATCGCTCCCACACCGTTCCTTCGTCAAGCTTCTTTCTCTTAAAAATCACCGTGGGGGGGCCGTTTCTGTCCGTTACCGTGTCAACCAAACCCAACAGTAAAAGCAGACTCCTCGCGCCCCGTTGTGCGGATCGCTACCGCGACTGTACCATTTTACGCGTGCCACAGATAGCCATCATGTTAAATAAACTCTACCCGGAGAGCATTTTCACATACAGTCAAACCTCGGTTTTCGAACGTCTCTGTTCTCGACCAAATCGGTTTTCGACCAAAAATATTGAGTTTTTTTATGCCTCGGGTGACAACCAAATTTCGGTTCTCGAACAAACTGAGCGCACTTGAATGCGTCACTTGACTCCTCTTGCCTTCCTTACACGACGAGGAAGTGACGCTTCCTGGGTAGCGTTCCATCGTGAACAGACGTGTTTTTAAAGTTTTTAAAAAATTTTTAAAGAGCGTGGTTTCGGTTTTTCGAACAAATCGGTTTTCGAACAGCCTTCTGGAACGGATTATGGTCGAAAATCGAGGTTTGACTGTATTTGCGTTTTCGAATGTTAGCGGTTTGAATTTTTTTTTTTTTCAATCGGTTTCTTTAAACATCCCACGCAAATGACTACACGTTGGATATTTCCAGCAAATGGATCAACATTGTTGACGAAACAATGTCACAGAAACCTACTTTAGAAATAACCAGCAACCCTTTGATTAGTCCTTGGATTTGATTTGTCACGGCGTTCTGCTTCATGGTTGTGCAATCACTGCGCCATTTTTCTTTTTTTTTTTTTTTTAACTTCCGTATCCACGCCATTGCTTCGGCTGGTTGCGCGAGTAACTTTTACTCATATAAAAAGTTCTTTGGGGTGGAACAAGAGCAAAGAGATAAATTGTGTCATTGCACTTTATCATTGGACTGGCTCACAACAAGCTGTTTTACTGCTTTCATGAATTTTCTAAGAGCTGTCATTTATTACGGCGGCGGTATATCGGGCGTGAAATGGCGTGCCGCCGCCGCCGCCAACTTCCGTGGCGGCTCCTTCTTATTAGCTCTGCAAATGAGCGAAGCGAAATTTCTAATTTACAACTTGCGGCACCATTCTTTGGGTGTACTCGCTATTAATGATGCAAAGTGACACGGCGCACTTCCTTCCCCAAGGGGGGAACCTACACGGGGCTCGTTACAAGCTACTTTTAATTAGTCTTTGTAATTAAAAGACGAATAAAAAGGTGCCCGGAAAAGGCTGCGGGCAAAATTGATCTGCCAATAAACATGTTCGTCTCCATTGGTCAATGGCCTCACTTGCGCCGAGGTTGAATTGTTGACGGATTGCGAGGAGACGCACGTGACGCCGTCCGTCTTCATGACTTGGCGGGATGGGCGTTCCGTCCAGAAGCCACCGCTATCATATTCTCCAGAAAAGCATCGACTATTCGACGGACCCGACAGCGCTGGAGTGATTCATGGTGTCGGGTTAAACAGACCGTAATCGCCCAATGATTTTCACTTTTAATCACTTTTACGGGCCTTTTGCACTCCTCTCAGATTGAAATGGAGAGAAACCTTTCAAGTCAAGCGTCCCAGAGGCTGCACAATACTGAATTCGACAAGTGGGGCACATTGTTACGTTGTGTTTTATTTTTGCGACAGCATCTAAGTGCTTTTGTCTTTGTTACAGTTTTAAACCTTCTTGACAAGAAATACTTCTGCAAGTGTTATGTTGTTTTTGTTTTTTTGGTGCTTCTATGTGACGTCACGCCGTTACAGCAAAGTCAAAAGTGAAAAACTTCTTTTTAGACCTGTATGACAGTTAAGGCTGTTTAGAGTGCTCCTTAAAAACATTGCCTGTGCCAATAAAGGTTTTAAGATGGTGATAGCTGGAAAATTGTGATTTGATTCACACTCTGAAAATATGTGGAAGAAACCTGAAGAAAAAAAAAATTCATAAGTCTCTGCCGGTATGAACTCGGTGATGAACTCACCTTTTTTTTTTTTAAATCCCCGTATTTTCCTTTTTCCTCCCCCCTCGCCTATGTTGTCCCATCACGTTAGCCTCTTTATTAGCACGTTTGCCGGGTTTAATAAAAATGGAAATTCCCAAACGGGGCCAATCTTTAAGAGGAATGGTAATAAGAGGAAACCATCGGCTGGAATTGGAAGAGATTTATAGGAGCTTCTGCAGACCGTAAAGGAGGCGCTTGGTTCCCAAACTTCCAACGAGTGACGCTTTTATTAGTCCTGCCGTGACACTGACACTTTATGACTGGCTTCGAATTTTAATAAAAAAAAGCTTCATTTTTTTTTTTTTTGCCCCCTCTTGCATTTCGCTGTCATATTTCAGAACATTAAATAATAGCATGACACCAAGCCTCTGTGAATGCTTAACCTGTGGCCTCCAAAATGGACTTGTTGGAATGATTCCCCTTTGGAGATATTCCGTGAGAGATGAGCGAGGAAATTAATTGCATTACAAGAAACGGATGCTCGAGCTGCACTATGAATGTCCGACACAAGAGTACTTATTTGATCTGTTGCATTGTTTTCAATGTTGCACACGCCTGAACAGGACAAGAATGGATGGATGGAAAATTCGGAGGTCACATCACCAGACAACCACTTTGAAATTAATTACTTTACATTAAAGTACCGTGCTGGAAATATTAAGCCAATTCAAATTGACATCGCAATGTAGTAGAATGCTATTTTCTAATCGCAAAGACTGCAATTTCAGGGGAAAAAAAAATTAGGCTTAATTTATATACAGGTATGTATTGTACATATATGTGTGCGTATACTTAATTTTTTTTCAAATTGTCTCTAGATGTTTTTTTTAAATATGACATTGTTAAAACCTAACTTAGTAAATTACCTGTAAAATTCTGCCGCCACAATTCAGCAGAGAAAGGACAGGTAGGACGGCAGCAACATAGTCAGACACGCACAAAATGACGTTTAACCAAAGAGTAATAATGAGGAACAAAATATACACAACTTACCTGTAAGTCTGCTAGTTTCGATGCAACCTTCGAGGAGAAATAGTTGGCAACTCTGGCTGGTGCATTCCGAACAACTTTAACTGTAAAAACTAAATCCGCAAGACCAGGAACTGGCCATGGCGAGGGGGTTGACTGTATTCGGATGAAAAAGCAAACAAACTTTTTTTTTCACCACAATGTCATCTGTTGGATTTGATCGAGCACTACCCACCTCAACCCACGCTTTAAATACATCTTCATCCGACTTTATTGCCACGGTAAATTCAGAAATGACTCCGCAGTTTCCAGTCCTGTCTTTATATCTTTAAACATCATTCAAAATTCGGACCCCCGCAGAACCGCACTGCAATTCTACAGCAGGAAAGCCTGCCCATAAAATCAAATATATGGTGATTGCGGCGCCTATACGGAGGAGAGCCAGACGGCTGCCTGTGATAACGTCTCCATTGTGGATGTGTTGGGCCGGAGGAGACTTGCATGATGCACACTATAGATTGGTCGATCTCCAGTGTGTGTGTGGAAGGGGGTTGGGGGCAAAGGAATATATGATAGTGCAGTCGATGTAAATCAGTGCCATTAGTTAAAGTTTGCAGGACCCGATCAATGAATCTTCATACAGCTTCAAAACACAGCACATGAATGTAGACGCAAAGAAGGTGATGGCCATTCGGCATATTAAAACATATACGGTGGTGCCTTGAGATACAAGTGCCCCAGTGTACGAGATTTTTGAGATGCGAGACAACATAAGGGCCAGTTTTTTTTTGTGTTGTATTTTCAACATAAGGTAGAAACGCTGTATTGTGTCGGGTTGTGCAACTAGTGAACAATTTATCCAAAAAAATCTAAGTTTAACTCTAAAACTAAACACAAAAAAAAAAATTACATGTCGTGTCCAGTAGAGTATTCAAAACAACCAAACAACATTCCCTTGAGAGCGGCCCGCTAGCCTGATGCTAACGTATAATGGAAAAGGCCATTCACAAGCTAACAGTTAGCCTCAATAACGGCGGTTTTAGAGGCCTTTAAGCAACGGGTAATTGCACGAACGGTGATCAGCACATGCAGAAAGACGACATGACTATACTTTATATAATCATCCTCTATGAAAAATTACTGTACTAACATTACAGCATCGTACTATTCTTCTTCGTTTGTGTCAGCATCACAGTATTATACTGCCTCCACGTGACCAAGGTGGGTACAACAGAAGGAGCAGCACAATAAACAACTGGACGTTAAGATGTGTCTTGTGCTTGCGTGTACGTATACACACACACACACACACACACACACACACGCGCGCGCACACACACGCGCGCGCACACACACACGCACACGCACACGCGCACACACACACACTTTCCCCCCATACTCTAAACAATAGAATGTTTTCAAATCTTCAATTTTTTTAAATATTCAAACTACCGAATATACAAACATGAAAAAAAGACAAATTCTAAAAACAAAAACTATGCAATATGAAACATATAACCTCAAGGAAAAAAAAATTGGTTTTAAAAACGATTGCGGCGCTGTAATTTCTGTTGATAGAGTAAGACTGTCACCTAGTGGAAGAAAGTGGTCAAAACATTTGTGATGGGAATATTCCTTGTGGCTGTGCAAAGATGAAAACAAACAAATGTGGTACCAGAAACATAAAAGTTTCCTAAGTTTCTTTTTTATTTTAAGCCAGGAAAAAAAAACACATTTTTAACATGCATCTACACTACTTATGATTTATCATTCATGGTGTATAGTAGTTTATGTTTCATCAAAAACACTCAAACATTTTGTTTATTTAATTCTTAAATACAGAAAATAAGTGCAACAAAGGGCGAAATGGTATTCATTTTTTTATATTTTATAAACTTTGCCCAAAATCGATCCTGGGTTTCATCATTTATGATTTTATTTATGTTTTCATATTTTATGAAGTCATTATTTTTTTCAAGACATTGGTTAATTAACTGTAAATTTTTCCGATGAAAAAGTTCAAATAACGTTGAAGTGTTTAGTGTTGGGCTTATCATGCAACAAAATAAGAGTCTGTGTCGGCTGTAACTTGACCTTGGCCCTCCTGAAAAGCTGTGACAATGGCGCCCCGTCCGGGGCCTCCTATCACGGTCCAGGCCCTTCTATTTATAAAGAGCAGACACGGTGCAAGAGGTCAGTCAACGCGAGGTGACACCAACTCAAGAACAGAAGGTGAGAAATATTTGCTCTTACTGCAGCGGCTGTGAATGTTTTTGATGCTGAAATGTCTGGCCGAAAAAAAATGTACTTTTCCTGATGCACTGCTCATTTTTAAGAAGAAAAAAACTGATGTGATTAATACAATCCAGAATTACCATGTCTATGTTTTCAAGAGAAAAAAAAATGCTCCCCATCACCTGTGTACTTTTTTTTTGTCATGTAATTGGAGGAGCCCTGCTGTTTTTATGAAGTTTTATTGAAATACCAATTTCATGAGAGTACTAATCTCAGGTTAGGGTTAACCTGCAAATTTGATTGCAAATAATGATAATGTTCCAATTTCAGTTCAAGAGTAAATTGTTAGCTATGTGATGAAAATCCAACTAATTTTATCATCTATGCATCCATTTTCTTTACCGGGTTTGCTGTTCAGGGTATATTTTAAAAATATGAATCATTTCTAAAAAAAAACAACCTACAACATTAGTCACAGCATCTCGTTTGAAGATGTCATTTCTGCTGGGTCATGTTGCCCACTTTTTTTTTTCTTTTCCTCCAAATGGCTGAAAAGGAGTTTAGTAACAATGTTATATGTATGTGAAGAGACATTCTTCCCGAATTTATGCAATTTAAAATATATCTAATGTGACAGACCAAAATCGTTTTCAAATTACAAAGAATATAGATCATCAACTTTATTCTACACCTTTTGGTCTTTGGTCTGTATGTGGATTTTATATTTAGACTATGGATTTGCTTTAAACTAAACTAAAATTAAAACTCACACAAAAACAAACAACCCCCCCCCCCCCCCCCCCCCTAAAGATCAACAAAAGCATGCCACCCCAAAATGATTATTTAAAACTGTTGTTTGGGGTTTGGTTTGGTGTTCACCAGTTTCTTGTTTGCTGTTTTCAAATCTGTTCTAAACAAGGGGAGGAAACAAACTGGAGAAGAGTTTCCCTCTTCTTACATTTCGTTGTGCTTAAAAAAGCATCCGCAATAGCTAGCATGGGTTCAAAAGAACAGGTTACCATAGCACTGCTGGCAATGTGAAGTAAAAATGCTAATTAACCATAACAACTGAAAAATTGCCTCAATATGTTTTTGTTTGTTTGTTTTTTTCCCAGATTGGATAGAATTTAAATTTGTCTCTCGGAGGCTGGTGGTTTTTAGTCTGGAACAAGACACAGCGCATCCACCAGAAAGAACAGTCATCAATTGTAAGCATTAAAAGTGAACAGGGTTCCCACTCTTCCACTTGCTTTTTATTTATGGACCTTTGAAGGATTTTTGAGGGCTAATTTAGCCATTTTTTAAGGACTTTTTCATTCAGCATTCACGCTAGATTTAATGCCCGCTCAGCAATATGCGGGCTGAACAGAAAGCCACATATCACTGGGCTGGTGTTGAAATTATTGCTGCCAAAGGAAGGGCATATCTTTATTTTTAGGGACAATCAGCCAACTCTTTATTTGACATGCTGTATGTCAAATGTCCATTTTCCTAACTGTTTTACATGTAGGAAAATGTTTAAAAAACGAATTCATTCTCTAATAAAGTACACTAAGAAAAATCTAAATTTAGAAAATATAAAACTTCAATTTATTTTCGAATAAAAATAACTTTTTAAGGATTTTTATTGATTTTAGAAGCTTTCTCTGAAAATTAAGGACAATTAAGAACATCATTTTACAACTTCTTTTTTTTATGGATTTTTATGAACTTTAAAGACCCGTGGGAACTCTGGTGAATTGGGTCCAAAAAATTGACATCCTTAAGTCATGGACAAATCGCTGCAATAAGTTTCATCATGAAACATTTGTACTCTCTACTTCCCACCTCTGCAGTTACACCAATCCAATCGGTCAGGAGGATGCCCGCCGGCCGCCACGAACACTGCGAGCAGTGTTACGCCATTCGCTGCCAGGCGCCGCCTCGGCTCTCCATCGGCTGCGTTGTGATCCGGTGCCCCAACGACTGCGGTGCCTCCCTTCACGCCTGCAAGGCGGACGAGCACCGGCTGCTGTGCCCCAACGAGACGGTTCCTTGCCTCAACGCCGGCTACGGCTGCCCGCTGAGCATGCCGCGGCATCGGCGGGCCCGCCACCTGGAGGTTTGCCCCGCCAGCGTGGTCAGCTGCTCTCAGGAGTGGAACCGCTGGCCCGTTCCCGACAACGACCCGAGTTTCTACAGAAACGTGTCCGAGGAAAGCGAACGGCACCTTGACGTCGCCTTGGCGCTGAGGGATCAAGAGCTGCTGTTTAAGTCGATCAAAATGAAGAGCGTTTTCCCAGAGTTGACCATGACGGACCCTGAAGATTCAGACGTCGGGGTCGCAAATTTAGCATCTGGTGGATGCGCACAGAATGGCTGCGCAGAGGTGATGGACGAGGAAGCAAATGACATGACAAGTGATACGTTGGACACGGAAAGCCTCGGCAAGTACAGCTCCTGGGAGAGGATATTCACGAAGGAGATGAACGGCTGCGAGCAAACCGGCAAAAATGACGCTAAAAAGGCGGCGAGCGCAACGGAAATGGAGCCGCCTCGGGAAAGTTCCTCGCGTGAGAACGGAGCCTCTGGCCTGGCACCTTGGCAGGACGGCGTCTTGGAGAGGTTGGGCAAGGAGGCCAATATCGGCGAGTACAACATGTACCTGGTGCACAACGGAGCCATGCTCATCAACTTCGGACAGCTCGCCGCCTGCACCCCGAGGGAGAGGGACTTTGTTTACGGGAGCCTGGAACCCATCGAAGTCCAGTCGGTCCGCTCCTTCAACGTTCCCAGCAGCTATCGAGCCAAGCGCTGCCACCTGAAGGACCCCAGTCGCGAGGTCAAGGTCGCGCACCGGAGCGTCGACACGGCGGATCTCGACGTCTCGGAAGAGGATCTCCCGAAATCCGACGAGGTGAGCGCCACGCTACTGTGCTGTCTGGAGAAAGAATTCAAAGGACATCTCATCTCCGAGAGCACGGGTCTGGACGGGCTTTACGTCAACGTGGGGACGCAGACGTACGACTTTGTTTCGGCGCCGTTCCCAGCCCAGGCGTCGCTCGCCGACGTCACCGTCGGCAAACCGCGGCGTCTGTACGTCGACACGGAATCCCAGTCGGTCACCAGGCGACACAACAAGAGCAGCTCGGCTTTCAGTCACACGTGCGGCCTCTTCTTCCGCCGCGACGAGTACCCATCGCACTTCAGGAACGTGCACTCTGACATCCAGGCCGGCCTCGGAGGCTGGTTCCTGCAACGTTGCCCCCTGGCGTACCTCGGATGCACTTTCGCCCAGACTCGGTTTCAACCAGGCGGCCAACCGGCTGAGGTCAAATACCACCACGGCGTCGACAAGCTGGTAGTCCGGCCAAATGTCCCGTGTGAGATCTTTGAGGGGATCAAAGCGTCTCATCACCCGGACTATTTGAGTCAACTGCCCCTGGAGATCCTCCAGCAAGTCGCCGGATACCTGGACACGTTCACTTTGTCGCAATTGTCGCAGGTGTCGCGTCCGATGAGGGAGGTTTGCGCAAGCTTGTTGCAGACCCGAGGGATGGTCTCCCTCAAGTGGGAGAAGAAGACGTACTCCCACGGGGGGAGCTCCTGGAAGAGCCGAAAGAAAGTAAGTAGCCATCCGGGCATCCGTTTTCTGGAGTTCTTGTCCTCAATAAGGTCACATGTGAGCTGGAGTCGATCGCAGGCGATCGCCAGCCAATCGCTAGCCAATCGCAAGGCACTTATACGCCGATCACCACTCACAACCAGAGTGCCCTGAGAGAATTCTCGCGAGCACAGGGAGACCACGTAAACGCCACATGGAGATGTTCCACCAGAGATTCGAACCCGGATCGTCCCGAGTCCAGTCTAGCTAACGACTCAACCGCATCAAAATGTCCCTGTTTGGATTTCATTTGGGATAAAGTGTATACATGCTGTGCTATCGCGTCCTCACTGGTATCTAACTCTTGCCTCGTTAGCTGTCAGTGGAAAATGTTAGCCATATTAAACAGCTGCCACATTGTAAACACCAGCCAGAGTCTCGGCACGCCTCTGCAACAATACAAACTATGCTGGGAACATTTCATCACTTCACTATTCTAGACCTGAGTAGGTCATGTTTAAGATATGCGCAAATGTTGAGAGACAGAAGTATTGGGATCTTTTGGTTCTTAAACCGCCGGGGTCTATGAGCTCGGAGCTTGATGTCCGCAAAATAGTTTGTCAAATTCAAAGTTTGAGGTCTTGCGTGAAGAGCACATTTTTAACTTGTTGCACTGTGACTTCAATAAGCACATTGAAGTCGTACCGGTGGCTCTTGATAAGATTTAAAGGGCAAAGTCGGTATATTTACGTATGGACGGGGATCACAAGACAGGCAGCATGCTAATCAGGTGATGTGATGCGAATGTCCTGACAGCAGGCCAGCGAGGCGATCATCCATGGAGACAGTACGTTGATAACACGACGTGACCGACAGCTGAGCATGTGCTCCCGAATGAAGGTCGTAAATTGTTGTATGTTTTGAAATGGACACAAATAATAACACCGTGTGCTCTCACGAGGTGTGGGAAATACCTGGTTTACAATACGGAAGTAGATTTTTCTGGCATCGACGCTAAGCGTGATGTCCAGTTTTTTGGTAGCCACCACGCGATAAAATAGATTGGTTTTTTTTGTTCATTTGTTTTGTTGTTGATTTTTGCATATTCTTGGGTGTGAGTCAAGCAAAGTTTAAATGGTGTTTGGTTTGGCTACAGATACAGTATTTTTTCAACTACAAAGTGAACACTGATTAGTTGGCGGTGACAGCCATTGTTTCCATGTCCAGGTATTCACAATTCAGAAGTAATTTTTCGTATAATTTGATAAGTTATTGATTAAAAAAATACGTTTTTTAACCGAATATCTTTGTATGAAGGTAATTCAGGGGTTCACGTTTAAAAATCATTCATTTAAAATGGTGTCAATGCAACAACCATCGTCTAACAACCGAGCAGACGACGACATTCAACAATCTTCGGCGAATAAACGGCTGAGTGAACTCTCTTTTCACATTTTTGTAATTTGAAAAACCAAAAATGAGTGGAGTTTTCTTTGAAAACCCCCAAACTGGATGTTCTTTCCACTCATTTCAAAATCGGCTCATTATTTTCTCCGGGTTTGAATGAGACATGAACGACATTTTAATTTATGATTTCAAAGACAACGTTTGAGTTAACTTCCCCTTTAAGTAGCACAAGGATTGGGATTACCTCTGTTTACCGAATCCTTCACCCGTGTCCATGTGTTGTGCTCGGCAGGTTTGGGAGTTTAGCTCGTTATTTTGCCCAGTGGAGCGATGGTGCTTCAGCGACTCGCCCTCCATGGCGGACCACCTACAAAGATGCTCTTTCTATGTGACAGAGCGGCGCACAGAGCCCGTGTCCTTAAGTGGCCTGCAGGAGGTCAGCAGAGAGGCAAGACAGTAAAATGCAACAAGCAGTAATTGCCCGGGTATCCGTGGTTCTCTACTTTTAACGGTGTTTTTTTTTTTTCTGTAGCCACAACTGATAAAAAATCCGTGTACTATTTCTGATATACCCTAAGATTCCTCCTAAGCTCTGTAAAGAGCAAATATTTGTGTAAAGGACGTATTTGAAGTGATACGTCTTGACTGTTTATGATCTTTGTATGTAAGGGGTGGAGCTAGGTTTGGCCTAGCTTGTTAGGCAAATTACCGACAAATTTCGCCCATGTATGTACATCAGCATTTTCGGTGCATGCAGCTATTATCAAGCTCCCCACTTTGAACTGTGTGGAAAGTGATTTGAATAAATAAATACATTTTACAAATGTATGAGATCAAATTGGATTGTGCGGGTGTACCTAATGAAGTGTCCAGTTAGTGACAACCGCGCACTCATGTCCGTCATGGTTGATTACACTGCCATCTAACGGTGAAAAACTAAAGTGCATTTTGAACAACTGCTGAGATGACCATGTAACGCTACGCACCGAAATCAATTACTGTATTATATAATATGATTCTATCATATATTAAATATAATATTATATATGTATTGTAATATCTGTTTCTTGTATTTCGTGTGACGTCACAGAGAGGGGAGGAGCCAGGTTGGGGGAATATCGGCTCTGGTAGTCAAGTCTGTCAGTCTGAGTGTGGAGCGCATGGGCGTGAGTTGTGGCTAACAGCAACTCAGATGAATGTGTGTGTTTATTGCTTATTTTGTTTATTAAAAACGACAGATTACATCAGCGACTGCGTGCATACTTCTTTCCGCTATTGAAGGGCATTACAGTATAAACACACACACACACATTATATAATGTTATGAAAAAGACTATTTTTTCTTGGGGGGGGGGCGTGGTCACAATTCAATTGAAGTCAATTTCGTTGAGTGGGCAATTGCTACATAAAAACTGAACCATTTCACACAACAACACAAAACACAATGTAGCTCGGCCTACCTTCTGGTTAAGACGTTTCAGACAGTGAGTTTGGCGTTTGAAAGTGGCTCTGAATCTTTGCCCAGCCGAGCTTTCAAGTTGTGGGTGGTGAAACTGTGTGACGCTGGTTTTATGCAAATCAGCCAAATTGTGGTGCCACAATTTCGCAACATTGACAACACATTTCCAGGACGTGGCAGCTCATGAAAGGTTTACTTGGTTGTTTAATTTCCCACTTGAGACCAAAATATAGGAATACAAAACAATCATAAAGGCGATTTTCAATAGTATGTCTCTTAGGATGCAAAAAGGTTCGAGTTTTGACTACAGCGGCGGCTCGCACACATCGGGGTTGCGCAGTTTGCCGATGACTTGATGCAGCATCTTGTTGCAAAGCGCCGCGTACGGGTTAAGCAGGACCGCCTGCTGGCGGGCGAACTCGCTGCCGAGCGCTGCCGCCTTCCGGAAGTCCTGGTGCGCCTCGTCGTCCTGGCCCGCCAGCCTGTGCAGGAGGCCTCGCTGCACCAGCGCCTGGCAGGCCGTCCTACCCCGGCCCCCGCTCAGTGAAATGGCTCGGTCTAGGTCTTCGAGAGCGCCTGAGGACAGAGAGGATCATGTTTGGAGACCCAAAAAAAAGTTTTCAAGATAGACAATAAAACAATTATCACAGGCATATATTCTTTATCCTCTCTGAAACATGACAAATATTCACTCATTATCATCATTAGCATGATTGTTTTTGTTGTTGGTAGTACCTTCTCTGTTGCCCTGCAGTCGCAAGGTCTGCGCCCGGTTGTTGTAGGCCGACGCACGCTGGGGCAAAATGCTTATGGCCCGGCCAAACAGCACAAGAGCCTCCTGCAAATCCCCCGTCTCGGCCGCGGAGACCCCGCGAGTTTCCAAGTCCTTCACTTGCCTCAGTGAGCCCGCGTCAAAGAGGCTGTCTGGCATGGGAGAGATAAAAGGCTTGGAAAAAGGGCACTTTTGAAAAAGACACAATCTCAGCAAGCTTAAGAAATGTCAGCGAAACTTAAACATTGGGGGGGGGGAAAAAACACAAAAGCAGATGTAAAATCACGATGAACAAGATTACATTCAACTGAACTGTGTTGAACAATTTCCAATTTTCATGTGGTTTGACCCTCCAAGCAAAACTTTTCTCTGTTCCCGGCATCCAGGCTCACCATCGTCCTTTAATTCTTGCTCCTGGTCCAGGCTGGGCACGTCCCCAAAGGGGGTGTTGGGGCTGAAGATGGCCTGCAGAACTGCTTGGTCATGCTCCGACGCCATTGTGATATTAAAAAAAAAAAAAAAAAGCGAAAGGTGGAGAAAAATAAACAAACCAACAGGAGAAGCGATTGCCAGTTTACAGCAAGAGTAGAAAGTGCTGATTTGGACCTGGATTGCAAAAAGTGCAGCCAGCCAATCGGGTTTGGGGGCGGTAGTGGAGGTGGACTTTGAGCACATCTGTGTGTGGTTATCCGCAATGACACTGCATGGTGATGGGAAGCCTTTCAGAGCAGACAAAAAAAATAAAATAAAAAAATGACACTGGATGGGTCCAAAATGGATAGAAAGCTACCACACAATCTTTGTTCATCTATCCATTCTGGTGACATGTAGTGACAGGCAAAATCGGTAAATGCTCTCCCACTGAATGAAAAATTGAACTGTGTGCCCTCTTTGTGTGACATTTTTATTTGGTGGTGTGCAGTGGGATTTTCTTTTTTTTTTCTCCCCAAATGTAAAATACTGTATGTGCCTTGCTTTTATAAAGGCTGTGATTATTGGTAACAGCAAACACTATCTTCGGCGGCCTAGATTTAATCTGCTTGTTGAAGCTAAAAATAAAATACAGTACATTTTCTTTACTTTTTAAAATGTTGATCCAATATTCATTTTCTAGGTTTGACTCAAAGCTGCTATTTCATATTCCTCCTCAATTATTATTTTTTTTAGTCTTGATACTTACCTCCCCCCGTAACTACTTATGGTGCGGTTATTTTAATTTTATTGTTGACATTTTAATTCATTGTATAGTTCATATTTCCAATCCATCTCTATATAGTGTGCCTTTACAGCAGCCACTATACTTTTTGTTCTTCTACTTTCTTGCTCTCATAACTTTGCTGCCGTAAATTGGGAATTTCTCCATTGTGAGATGAATAAAGGTTTTCTTATTCCTATTGTGTTTATTTTTTTAAACAATTACAAATATTGCAAAAATTTATGAATACTATTAAATTGATATCATGTAATATAATCAATTACTAAAATTAAATGTGAACCCTGGATGATTTATAAAATAAATAAGTCAACTCAACTAAGCCAAACACGCCTGGTAGTTTCATACCATTGACCACTAGAGGGAAGCATTGTACTTCTAATTTCTGCTGTGCTCTGGTCGCCTCTCCTTGTGTTCATCAATTTAAAAAACTAATTTTTTTTTGTTGCCTTTTACGGACATAATTATCCTTCCATCCATTTTTCTGAGCCGGTTATCCTCACGAGGGTCGCCGGCGTCCTGGAGCCTATCCCAGGCGACTTGGAGGCGGACGTGCTAACCAGTTGACCACCGGTGAGCTATTTTGAAAACAAGACTTTTGGGCTACTGACACTGGCAAGTGATCACGCCTCCCCTCTCTACACATCCCAAAAATGTTAATTGGAGGTAATTAACTTCAAGGGGGCTCCTGTACTGAACTGTACAAGCAGACAATCATGTGATCAGTCCACTCAAAGAAAGAAAAGAAGAACTCATTACCGGTGACAGCCACTTATGGCGGTGATTGAAACCTTGACGTTTTAACCCTTCAAACCGGTAATCGGCCTATGGCTAGTTTCAACCAAGGGGTAAAGGTTTGAAATTGCTGTTTGAAACCAAGTTTGACATTTCAAAAGTAGAATTTCAAGCCAGTTTGATGGTTTGAAATGAGGGTTTCAAGCTTGGGTTGCCGTTTCAAATTTGGGTTTTGACCAGAGTTCAATCGTGTTACATCAGTCACCTCTCATCCATTTTCTGTCCTTGAAAAGCTTGCATTTGTCCCCTGATCAGTCATGTCTGCTCTAGTCTATATATAGTGCCTTGAGCAGCCTCCATTTGAATGGGAGTCAAATAAGACAGTCTGCAGATGATTCATATGCGAGTGTGTCAGGCAGTACATGCAGCTGTGTCATCACACTCTTATTTGTCAGCTGTGTCCCAGTTTGAATGACCGAGGACGAGAATCCCGCTGAGCTTCCAAGGACTGGCTGACATGCCGGATGGAATTCAGGCTACATCTCCCAAAAAAAAAAAGTCTCACTTCATAAGCAGCTTAGTCCATTTTGGCAGTGGCTCCCTTTGAAGTCTGGGGATCGTTACCTCCGCCAGGGGTGAATACAGTGCTAGGCCTACATACCAGATTACTGTTCAATTTAAGGAGTAGCACATGTGCTCGAGTGGTGTTTCCCGACTTTTTTTTATGGAGCCAAGGCACACATTTTACATGAGTGAAAAATCAGAGAACATCACCAAATAAAAAGGTCACAAAAAGCACAGACAGATCAGCCCCCGACCTTCACTCTCCACCCAAAAATATTTTCTGCACAACAGTGACTTTTATGCTGACAATTTTTGCAAACACCTGAAGAGTTGTTTTCTTCTGTAAAATACCAACACCACCAATCAACAATTATACATTCATCACACATTTAGCAGTATTAGTAGTAGTATTTAGTAGTGTGTACATGCATGCCACACGCACGTGTGTTCATGTGTGTGTATATATATATGTATATATATACGTATGTGCCTACATTACATCATCACTTCAACTTACGAATTAAAATAGTCTTTGTCATATTTTATCCCTTTTGTAACACTCTTTGCAGTAAAACAAAGACTTTGATCAATCACAAGCTTGTTTGATATTGATTTTTAAAAAAATATTGTTTTTGGCGCCATCTTATTGCCAAGGAAATAAGTTACAATAAAGGGGATGAGTTTCATTTAGTTAGGCCATAGCCTTGTTTCATGGAAATAAAAAAATGTTTTGCCACCAGCTTTGTAGCACTGACAGACCTTTTCGCGTGGGTGTCAATTACTCGCTATTCCTAGCAGGCTTCCGTCACTCGCTCGCGGGCGTTAATGGTACTTTTCTCCCGACAAGGAAATTGCCGCCATCTTGTGGCACATTAGGACATGAAAGAAAGCGCACAAACAGTCCGAGAGCTGCGAATATTGAGCTTTCAGTTAGAAATGGGTGAACATATTCACATTTTCATCCATTCCAACCGAGTCAAGTGTTGTCATGGCAGGATGCACTCGAGAAACTGCTCTCTGGTATTGTGTGCGCATGCGCGTTTGTGAGTGTGTCTGTGTGCGTTCACGCAGGGTCTTTGAAAGTCCTCCATTAGAAAGGGAAATGAGCTCACGGGGAAATCCAAGGAGACTTGTTCACCTGCTTTTGCCTCAAAAGCGAGTCGCGGCTCGGGAGCTTATTTAACAGTTGATGTCCCGCGGCGGCGCGCTTTACACAGGGATAGGCATTTGGAAAATGGAAAGCTATCGTGGCGAAAAAAATGGAGGCCTCACGCAGACTCACGTTTGCCTGGTCACTTTCTTTTCTCTATGCAGTGCGGCTTGGCCGCCAAAGGGTGGCGCACTCACACTGAGCCTTTTGAATAAGGTCTTCCGGAAGAAGTGTGTACACACGCTCGCACACACACACACGCTTGAATAAAACATGGCTCTTCTGTATGCCTTCAGCAATACAACATCAAGACGCGTCTGGATGAGAGAAGCCATTTTGTCTTACTCTGGATATACACCACATGCCTATATCTCATATGTTTTCCATGTAGTGTACATATCATGTGTCACACACTCGCTGTGTTGACAATGATGGATCACTTGAACGCATGAATAACCTGAAATACAAAAAAACAAAGTAATGACAACATTGAAGCAAACCAATACAAATAAATAGAGTGTAAATATGAAGTATGACATATAGGGTTGAGTTGGCCTGGGCTGATTCCCCTCCACCCTCTATTTTTGTATTTTTTTCAAGCATTCACATTAAGTATGCTTTCAGTTTGGATGCGATATCGTGAAAGACGGCACTCATTATATTTCATGTGAAAAATCAAGCAAAAATTCAGACAATGAGTCAAATATTTAATCATTAATGATTTAAACCAACAAGGTATTAATAGAAAGATGCTCTGCCTTCCCCCAAGTACCCTCACATATTTTTGTTTGCAAAGCTCCAGAGTCAGCTAAAGGCTAAGGCGCTGACCTCAGTGCTGCTCGAATTCATCACCAAGAGCCACGCGATGACCCACAAAGACACGCAGCAGCAGCCGCTTCGAAAATGGCGCCAGAGACGGGACGAGAAAGAGAAAGCCGTTTCATGATGTCCAGATATAGTCAGAGGCACCTGAAGGTACCGCCTCGGGAAGCCAAAGATGGCGCATGACTTTGCTGTATGCTATTTTCTGCATTCGTTCAACCTTTAAGCACCAAGTAACACAAACAGAAGAGGGTCCATGATTTATAACTGTGTTGACGTATGATCGATTTATAACTGCTGACATATTATGTTTCGAGGTTATGAATGGTGAGCAATTAATTAGTTTGCGCGGTCATCGAGTGTTCGTGGGCATGCAACACAAGAGGGTACGCTCAGTTAGAGCTGTTTTTACAGATTTTAGTTTGATCGTATTATATTTATAGTTTAGCAATTTTTTTCATCCACATATTTACTGTATATAGAGACTGGCGAAGCTCCTCAAGGCTCTATACTAGGTCCGCATATTTTTGCATTATAATCTCATCTCAATTATAATCACAATTACTTGCCGATGCTGTAAAAAAAAAAGTTGTGGTGTGCCACAAGGCTCACCTTTCAGTCCACCGATTGTTACTGATTTTACACACTAAACGAATGTCAAATTGTCTGCCGTTACAGTTGGAAAAGCGACTGTAGATAACAGGGTACCCTCATGCTATGTTGCCCCAGCATACAAAGATTTACGGTTATGAACTAGTTTACGTGGCGGTGTAATAATGGGTGGTCACACAGCAGAAGAAGGCAAACTCAGTTTTGACAATATTTGCTGGTTTTTACTTGATATGTATTGAAATATTTACACCAATTATGACTTTACTGCATGAACTTAGATTCGTGATAGTCTGCAGCAGTTTCTGACGTATGTACAAAATGGTGTTATGTCACCACAGACCACAGATATCAAAGTAATAGAGTATTAAAAACGTGTGAGTTGATCATAATGATAATGAATGCGACAATTAGTTGATTATCAGAGAGGATTCAAGTAGGTTACTGTTTTCTTTTTCCGACACCGGACAATACTGAGGCCGGAAAGAAACAGGTAGAGCTCTTCATCATTTGACCTCAGTTATATACCCTTGAAAATTGATAGCTTTGGGTGCTCGCCGGCTGGAACAAAACCTGATTTGTTCGTGTTGATTCTCGGGCCATCCGGGTCACGGTCAATCGGCTGAAGTCAAACAGAGGCAACTGGAAAGTCACTTCTGGAGAGTTTCACTGTTTTTAATCTGTCATGTGGTGCGTAGTCCAATTTTCTCATGATTTAAACTGTTTATAGTATCGGTTGTGTCGTAATTGTCTTTGCTCAATGTTTACTTTGACGAATTTCGTTTGCTCAAATACTGACTGAGTCCACTGCTTCATTGCTTTGGCTAACAAAGCACATAAGGGGTCGTGCTCGTTTCAGGATCACTTTCAGCAAAAAAAAAAAAAAAAAAAAACAATTGAGCGAAATGACATCTTGATTATCGTCCTTGACAAGTCATGGTGTGGTTCCTCTCGTCCAGTCGGGGGACGATTTAGGAGAGCCGACCATCTGTCTCTCTCTTGGCTTGTCTCAGTACAAAAAAAAAAAAGACAATTTGCAATGTACGCACACACAGACACGGAAATCACCGAAGCACGGCGTTGACTTTTTGTTAACACTTTCTCATCTTTGGTACTTTTTTGTTTGCATGACAAAAAAAGAGCATTTTTGCAGCACCTTGTCAATACTCATCTTTCTCGGGTTATGCCACAATATATCACCGTATGTCAATTTGTCTGTAACGATGGTAAAACCATGTAAACACTTTGAGAAATGGGGTATTGAATCTCCGTCCAATTATTATTGCACAAATGTGTGTAAGTGATACTTGGAATAACGTATGAGATGTTGCGCTCGTTGGCCCGGCGGCGCAGGCAGGTGAGCGGCCGAATAAATGGATGTCACTTTAATAAATGTATCAGCCTGCCAAATCAATTATAATTGATCTCCATTTATGAAACTTGGCAGGGACATTCATTAAGCCTCTGAAAGTTTGCCGAGTTTGATTAAAATGGCCCGAGCGGCTGCGTTGGTTTGTGTCCGTGTCAAAACAACAACAGCGAGGCTTGGCAAAGTGCCCGCTCGAGCACGGCAGGTAGCGTTTAAGTACTCCGTCAATGTGGACATTCTTTACAAAAAAAGAAATGAGGATGTCAATTCATAAATGATATTTTCTAATCTGTGTACCATTGACAATCACACCGAGACAGAGGCTCGGCACTCTTTAAACCGACACGAATACAGTAAAACTCCTCTACAACAACGAAATCATGTTTGCAGCAAGACATTTTTCACAACAGGGGGTTTTTCACTGTAGCAAAGGTTTCGTATAACGAAAGTTTTTTTCGTTGTACGGGGGCAGGAGAGTGGGAATGGTGTTAATGCATGAAGATTTTTTCACACTAGGGGGTATTTTCGCCCATGTAGGTTTCGTTGTAGAGGAGTTTCACTGTACAGTCAAACCTCGGTTTTCGAACGTCTCGGTTCTCGACCAATTCGGTTTTCGACCAAAGATTTCGAGTTTTTTATGCCTCGGATGACGAACAAATTTCGGTTCTCGAACAAACTGAGCGCACTTGAATGCACCATTTGACTCCTCTCGCCTTCCTTACACGAGGAAGTGACGCTTCCTCGGGTAGACTAGGAAGTGACGCTTCCTTGTGTTGCTTTCCGTTGTGAGCAGACGTGTTCAGTAAACATTTTTATTTTAAAAAGAGCGTGGTTTCGGTTTTCGAACAATTTCGGTTTTCGAACAGCCGTCTGGAACGGATTATGGACGAAAACCGAGGTTTGACTGTAAATGAATTGTGTAACATCAACTGCAGCAGTAACAGCTGGAAAAATCTAAATGATGAAAATAACAATGAAAGTTAAACATACATATTGACCAAAAAAAACATTTTTTTTTAAAGATGTGAAGTAATTTGTTAGCATTTCTTCCACTTACAGTTTGTACATGTCCGCAACAAAAACTGTGCAAAAGTCAATCATGATGTCCCACAGGGGTCCGTGCGTGAACCAGTACTGTTCTGTATTTACATGCTTCCCTTCGGCAGTATTGTTAGAAGACACTCTTGTGCATTCGCATTGGTACGCAGATGACTCACACAATCACAACTTACACAGCGTCTGGGATGACCTGCAATTTCTTCCAAATTGAATTCCGACGAAACTGGAATTATAGTCCTCGGCTCCATAGAGGTGAGGCCTCAAATGACATAGCCGCTCAAGATGGCTTTGGGCTCGGCTCCAGCAGCACCGGAGGGAACCTTGGCGTCACCTTTGATCGAATTTATCGTTCCACTCCCCACGTAAAAGTTTCAAGGACAACACTTTTTCACTCCACACCGATGGTGAAAAAGTAGTCCATGCCTTTTGTGACCTTTAGGCTGAATTATTGTAATTCTATTAGCAGCGAGGCCCCAAGACTCACCAGCTGGTCCGAAAAGCTGCTGCCCAAGTCGGGCCAGGAGAAAATTCGCGGGTCGTCACCATAACCTCATTCCGTGTCAGTACCTTTCAAAAAGTACAGTGACTAAGGGGAAAAAAAAGGTCCATGTTGACAGGCACTTTCAGAGCATAATGTACATAATGGGATTAACCGTCCAGGTGGTCCAAAATGCTGCTGCTCAAAACTGGCTGGAATGTGTAGAAGATCAAATATTTTTCCTGTTTAAAATTCATTGTAAAATATTTAATTTAATGTCCTCCGTCTCGGGTGCAAAATGCCATCCGGTCAAGTCACCCATCGTGCCGCCTTGGTAAACGCTAGAGCAGAGTTCACTGACGTTTCATGACATCACCGCACATGACACGGATGTCGCAATTTGGAAACATCGCCGGTTTGATCCGAATGCTAAATTGCAAACAAATGTAATTTTTTTGACTTCAATTGAAGAAAAATAACAGAGAAAAACTACTGTAACGGCCTCCGGTGGGCATTTGATTTGTATGTGATTGCATTTGGCCCTCTTTAACGCGCACGTGTTTTGCTTGCTACAATTCGATGGTGGTAATCCGATTAGTTTTGGACAGCAAACACAATGGCGTTGCGTTGCCAGGGGGCACCGTGAGGAATCTTTCATCACCATCTTGATGCCATCACATGTCACATGTCTAATTTAAATTTGGCCCAACGCCGCCAAACTGATTAAAGATCGAAATCTGATTGGATGGAAAGTTCCAATCAATTCTTTTTAGACATTTCACAAGCGCCATCACTTGCAAAGTTTACTACTTTTTTTTTTTTTAAGGGCTTTTCACTTCATTACTATACTGCCCGTAGCGAAAACTAAACCTACGGCGGCAGCAGCAAAGTACACCTGTTTCATCCCCAGCTATTTATTGCTCATAAATGAAATGTTCTCTGTGTGGTGCAGAGGGAGATGAAGTCGTGCAAATTTACCTTTATTGGACAAACAAAGAGCGCGCTGCCTTCCGAGAACTGTCAAACTGAAACCTTGTGAACACGTTATAAAACCATTACTGTCAATAAATTGCTTTTGAAAACAGTAAACTTATAAGGATGCTCTGAATCAGATGTGAAAATTGGAAGAAAAAAAAATGAAAACATGTTTTGTTTAGTCCGGTGCTGACCTTGTGGAGCTGACGAATTAAAGTTTTGCGTTTGATGGGGAGGCATCAAACTTCACCCTAGTAATTTGCCCACAGGCTATGACTCCAAGTCTAAATGGTCAAAAATGTAGCATTGTCCATGTATCTGGTCTTCGTGGTTCAAATTTGGTCGCAATATTTGTAGGAAATTAAAAACACAAACACACACACACACGCGAAAAAACTGCCAAAATGACCCCTTACACAGGATACTTCAAAGCATAATTGTTAGACTTCCTATCTCTTTTCCAACATGGGCTCTTGAGGCTTTTCTTTACTCTACCCACGAGAGATATTTCCACCAAATGTAATGCGACTAAGTGTGATTGGCTTCATGCACTGAAATTTTAAACTAAACTCATTGGAGTTTTGTGTTTCATGGCTAATTATAACACTTCTCTGCCCTGCCCTGTCACATTGGCTCTGCATTCCCCAACGTGAAATGGTCCTAAGAACTGAGGATCGTACCGACAACTTTCGGGTTGGGAATTGACCACTCTACAGCCTGAGCTTGGGTTTTGAGACTGTTTTTGTGGTCTAATCGAGACTGGCATGCCTAGAAAATGCCATGTCAGTAAGCCTTTATTAAAGAAATTGAGGAAAATAATATTACACGCTTGCAGGTAGATTTGCACTCAGAGATAATTTAATGTCAAATTCCCTTCCGAGTGTTATTGACTTTGTCTTGTGGATTCCCCACATGAGACTTGGAGCTCCGTTTTCCCCCCTCTTCCAACATAACTTTTGACAGTTATTACACTGGATGGTGTCTTCGTTGTGTCTCGTCACAGTGTTGTGCCAAAGTAAGTGCTGGGCTGTTTGATGAAAGTGTACTTGAACAGTTGGAGCAGAAAATTGAAGCTTGTACTACCTGGATGCAGTTTGAGAGAAAAAAAAAATAACAACATTACAGCACAATTGTCAGTTTTGATGGTTTGTCTTGAGGATGATGCCACTCTCAGTTTTCCTTTTTTGGGGGGTTTGGTCCCAGAATTGGGCTCAAACAAGTTTACCCAACTAATCTAACAAGGTTAGCTACCTTCTCAAAGTATTGTAAAACCTTGTTGGCTAGTTAAAGCGAATACTAACATTATGCTACTGAGAAGAGACCTTGTTAGGACATGTGATAATACGGTACAATATCTATAACGGTGAGTCTCCGAAGCTAACCATGCTAGTTTAGTACCTTTACTGTATGTAATCATATTTCATCTGTAAAATAATGGTATGCCTTCACTGTAGTTGTTAGCACGTTAACCTAAATGGTAGGCTACTAACATTGTAATAGGAATATAAGGCCTAGTTACTGAACTATCGTTGATGCAAGCAAACTTAAGCTAATGAGGCTATCTTGGTGCTCCAACAGTATGTAGTCACATATCTGTAAAATAATTATGCCTTCGTTCAATGAAAATGTAACATTGGAATACATATGTGAGGCCCACTTACTATCCATGGCGCTAGCCAGTTTAGCCAGCCATGCTAGCAAAACAAGCTAGATGTCCCTAAGTAATCCTGTATTGTTTGTAAAAGAATGGTACGTGTATGGCGAGTTAACTAAAACACCATGCTACTAAATTGAGGTATAGTTACGACCAGAAGTGGTATAAAGCTTAGCCCGCAATGGTAACGAGAGCGAGCCCTCCTCTTTAACCCTATATTTCCTGTAAAATGATAGTAACGGTGTCATTAGCTCATTAAAGAAAATGCCAACCTCACGTGCTAAAAAGGCTAGTTAGATACTTGTGTGGATTTGTGATTTGTGGGACGGTATCATTACTCAAAACTGACCGTGACGTTCTCATTATCAGTTGGTGACTTTAATATCCCGTTTGATGAAATAGTAGCGCAGTTCAGAGAAATGGACCAGGAGAGGGGGGAAAAAAGAGAAAGAAATGTGGCACTCAGGGTGAATACTTTTCTGTTTAATGTCACTTTTTACTGTCGAGTTTTGCAGAATGTGACCAAAGAATAAAAAGGTAAGAAAAATGATGAAGCACACAGGCAGCAAGCACATTACGATGTCTTCACACTTTTTCAGCCAAATGACTTGATTAAATATCTTTTTGCATACCTAAGATGGAGCGCTGGCTGTAACTATTCTGGCAAAATGTTCGCAGACTTTTTATGGGTGTGGGGGAATGTGGAGAAGAAATGCAAGCATTAAAAACGATCCATGGTTCTCCGCAGTCATCTCCACGAGCCTTCATTGTAGGTTCCAAGAGAACCTCCCCCCCACAAATGGACAAATTGTGGGGCATTTCTGAACATAGCAGAAAAAACATCCCAAATATGGACAGGATGAAGGGCAAAATAAAATATCCTGTCAGGATTTTGAGGCAGTGGATGCTTTGAAGTACAAACAAATCCCCCCCCCCTCCTGCTCTGTGATGCTCAGCTCACCTCCTTGCACTCGCCATTTTCTGCACGAATAAAGACCCGGCCGCCGCTTGTCCTGCTCACTCACTCTCATTGGCTGCAATCTGTTCCAGAATCTCCGTCATTACCCTGCAGTCCCTGCATGAATCGAGTTCAAATTTACCTTTGGTTTTCACCAAAGGCAAAAGATGGTCAGGCTGTTTGGAGACGGTACTGCAAAAACTGAATCCTAACCAAGAGTAAACGTCTCAAAGCAAGGCAAAATAGACTTGTTCTTGTTTTTCCACTGGTCCTGGCGGTTATCCTGAACAGAAGCATCCCAAGCAATGTGATGATCGTGCGCGATGTCAGAGGCCATGGTCGGTTGTTCGATAACTTGGTGTATGATGATGTCTACCGCCTCATGTTTCACTTGGTGAAAGCGTTGAGGGGAGGGGGTCGTTTACAAAACCTCACAGAAAGTTCGCCAGGGGATCCGTGGGTGATGTGAGTAAACCACCCTGGGACATTGAAGGAGAATAGCGACGAGAGCGTGAAGTCAGCATTGGCTGGTGGAGGGTTGCTGACGGGATACGGTCAAGACGGTGGCAGCAAAGGATACGCCTGAAGCGGTCCTTGTCAAAGACTTGCGGTTTCCTCAGGTCAGCGTTTCAGACCGTTGCAAATGTACAACAGGATAGTGTGGATCATATCTATCTAGGGTATTTCGTCATAGATTCAGTTTTTGCAGTGCATTGGCAGATATTTTGCTCAAATCAAGTAAGATATTCCTCATCTCATTACGTTTTCTTTCTAAGACCCTTTCTTTGCAGCGTGGGAGTCACTGAAATGGGATTCATGTTCACAGTAGTACAAGGAAGCGGCAGTAATGGCTGTCGGAGCCTGACACGCCTCACTGAGCTGAAGACAACATTTTCCGTGCGACTGACTGCAGGGGATGTTTGCTGTTACGTAAGCCACACATGACATGGTCACACGTGAGCTCCCCGATGGAACATTTAAAGACATTTGGGTAGAGATGCGATAAAAGCTTCTGCGAACTTCTGGAGAGTGTTTAGACACCATTGTCATCCATTTTTCCTGTGGACGGCTTCGACCTTGAGAGCCCCCTCTTGGGATGTTAAAAGCCCGACTGTTTGCGTCCTGCCAGCCTGAGCTCTCAGGCATGTGTGGGTACGACTCAGCAGGTCTCAGATTGCATTGAGTTCGACGATAAACGAAGGCGTCTTTCTCACATCTGACTGGGCTTTACACTGTCCTCCATTTACGTTAATGAAGTGCGGTGAGGCTAATTATACATTAAGGGAATGTATTACAGCTAAGAGGTTTTTTAAATTGTTTGCACAAGGGATCCTCGGTTTACGATCGTACCCACATAAGACACGGAAGGCACTCAAACTAGTTTACGGGGTGGCCTGAGACGATGTGGACCTGCGTCTCTCGAAGGCACACTCAGTTTCTGCCGTCGCGACTGTTTTTCATTTGATTATTTTATGTGCCGTGTATTGCCCTAAAAGTGTTTTTCGTCAAACAAATATTTACGGTAGATCGAGACAACTGGTGTTCCACAAGGCTTTATACCAAGTCCACTTACAGTATTTTAGCATTGGTCTCTACATAAATGTCAGAATTACAGCACTTGATGTGATGGTTGAAAAATGGTTTGTCAACATCGCTCAATATTCCGTCCACAGTTTTTCGACAGCATATGCTAACCACTCATCAATGTGCTGCTTGGCTGAAAGGAAGACTCCCTGTCACTTATCGCAAAGACAAATTTACAAACAAAGCCGATCGATGGCATCGCAGCTCCAGAATACAGATCAAATGAACTCCTCCGGGGACACTTTGTAGGACCACTTTCTTTCTTCCGTGGTGGATTTTTAGGCACGTGGGGGATGATTTTTCAAAAAAAGTGTCGTTTTGTTTCTTTTTGATGTCATTTTGGGAGGGGGCAGCGAGGGGGGGGGGGGGCAGAGATGGCCCTTTCAGTTCTTTCAGCTACTAAGATGAAAAAGGATTTCAAGGCACATGGAGCACAAGCGTCCTCTTTGCCGAGATTAAAGCAGCATTTTGAGGTCTGAGATGTTTTTTCTTTTTTTTTTTTCAATGCTATTTTGTCATCTGTTTGATTCTCGCGGCTGTCGGCTCCCATTGTCACCATTGTGCTGGCGCGGCGAATCTTGGCGTCGTTAAGACATGACCGCCAGAGAGAAAGAGAGAGAGAAAATCTTCTCGGCTTTAATCTCAAAATTAAAGAGGAGTGCCGTTGCATTACCTCGCGCTTTGTGCTAATTGAGTTTCCCGATGCTTGACATGACGCCGCTGATTGTCGCTTTCATGTTGCTGAGGTGTCACTCTCTTTTCCCGATGATGAAAACGCACAGCCGCAGAAGCTTCTCTGAAAAGTAACCACCTTTTTGATGTCTAGCACCGATCGATGACTCGCGCTTTATCTCTCCGTCTTCCAGAGGTGGAAGTCAATCACATATTTGCGAGTCATCGCAAAGTCTTAATCTTCAAACTCCAAGCAAGTCCCGAGTTATACTGCGGCACAAATCAAACAAGTCAAGTCGACTCAACACTAAATTTCAAGCAGGTTGAGTAAAGACTTGACTTTCGGCAAGTCGTAAGTCAAGTCGCGCAAACTTGCTCTGTCACGACAACTGAACACTTTAGCCGCGTTGCACTCAGGATCTATACTTGCGTTATACTTATTTTATAATTCACGGAGAAAACTTTGTATCTTGGATTGAGCGTATATTTTTCTTTTTTGCAAGGATGAAGTGACCAAAAGTATCTAAGATTACGTCCACCACATGATACCTGAAACACAAAAAAATCCTGAGCACAAGAGTATAGATTCCAAAAACAAATTGTAGAATTTACAAATGACAAACCACAAACATTTTGGGTTTTTTTTTTTTTCGCCGACCATTTTCCCCAAGTTAAACCGGATAAATGTCCTGGATAAACAAATGCAGTTGTCCCCAGATACATTTACTCGCTAGTAGAGCTTTAGTTCTTTTCAGTAGTGCTAACAAGGCTAGCTTTGTGCTAATTGCTTTCTTTTGTGTGTAGCGACGCGAGCACGCACACACGTTCAACCAATCAGCGCTGACGCAAAGGACATTACAGATGAAAGAGCTTTGATCTCTTTCAACAGCTCAGCTAGTTTAGCCACGACGAACAGCTAAGCTAGTTGAGTTGAGACGACACCACACTCGAGGTCGGACGGTCACGCTCTCTCTCCTTCATCTGGTTTTCTACAAACAATAGCTGTCCTCCACGTCTCGTTCCTATCAAAATCTGTATGTCATATTAATCCATTCATTTTCCCATTTCCTTTATCCTCACACGGGTCGCGGGGCATGCTGGAGCCTATCCCGGCTGTCTTCGGGCAGTCGGCGTGGTACACCCCGAACTGTTTGCTAGCGCATCGCAGGACACACATAGACGAACACTGTGAGGCCGATGCGCTCACCAGTCGGCCACCGGGCCGCCCTTGTTAAATTAAATTTTCTTCAAGCAGACCCACGTTAGCATGGTCATTCCACTCAAAACTCACCAAGCACACCTTTGTCTCCTCCAAGGTAAGCAATGTTATCCATGAAGTAATGGAACGCTGTTGCTAACATCTACCAACATTACCATCCGCGGCGCTAACGGGTCAAGCTACGTCCGCCTTTGTGTCGAACTTTTGGGTTTTTTTTGTTGTTGATGTTGATTCCTAAAGATTTCCATGATGGAATGATTTCAATCTGCGACTCTATTGCTCATAATTTACAATCCGGTTTGTAAAACCTTTGGGTGCCAATGCGGCAGCAAAACAAAACAAAACGAAAAACAAAGTTAAAATAAATTGCCTGGTGCTTATCGGGCCAAATGTCGTTCCCTCTTTGCCGGCATAATTTGTTTACTGAACTTGCCCGGTCATCTTTTGGTGGTTGGTGAAGGGGTGGGGGTGGGGGGTGGGGGGGCGCCTCTGCTAAGCTTGAAAGCCTGCAGCACAGTTTTGTTTTTTCTCTCTCGACACTCACACACATTAGTTGTTACACTTCATTTGGTAAATGGATTTCTTTCGCCGGCGAAACACACTGTGAGGATTTGTCTCCATTTTTCTGTGTGCACTCTGAATGTAAACAAGCTGTTGCTATGCCAGGGGCTTGAAAACTTTTCGGGGTACAGAGACCCCTTACAGGAGAGACATTTTTCCAAAGACATTCCTCCTAATCCTAACGTAATTATTATGTGTACTCCTCAATACCATGGCAATTTGGGAATATTTCAATGTACGGCGGTGTCTTGCCTTGCGGTTTTAATTCATTTCGTGACCAAGCTTGTACATAAAACACAAAGTAAATCATCATCAGAGGATGTAAAGACGTAAACCGGTATTTTAGTTCAATTACCGCATGTATTGTAGTACTGTTTTTTTTGTTGTTGTTGTTCTTAGGCCACCATACTTTTTTTGAATATCTTTATTGAACAAATGAAGTTACAATATACAGTGAACAAAACGAACAACTGATCAATACATGTACAGAATATATAGAGATAAACAGAAAGAAGAGTCAGGGGATTTTAAACAAAAATTCCAAATAAAGAGCATATAGCCAGGGTCTTGTTGCTGTATTGTAGTATTTTTGGAATGACTGTGCGCTTTTGGCTACACTCTGAAGCTTGGTTGCTTGGCCATAAAACGCCTCTAGATGGCGGTAAAAACAAACCAGTCAAAATGGGGGTGAATGAGTGGTCCAGTGGATGATACGCGATTAGCATTTTGGCTGAGAAGCTAACAGAAATATATCGTTATTTTACAGATAATACAGGTAGCGTTGGTTACCTCAAAGTGTTCCCACATAGCTTTACCTGGTTTAGTTTGGGGTTTTTGTGTCACTTTGTTTTAACTACAATTATTACAATGTTTTTTTTGTTTAGTTTTTTATGACTAAAGCATCAAGAGAGCACCATCAGGAAATCGAATTTTCAAGACTTCTGGATATTTCATGGGTCAAACAGACCCAACTTTGTCTGCTTGGCTTCGGTGTAATAGTGAAGCATGTTAAAAGAAAATCGTAATGAATAAATAAATAAATAAAATAATGAAAACGGATTACATTTAAGATGAAAAAAAAAGATAACTTGCAATTTTAGTGGGAACATCCTTTCTGTGAGACATAATGGAGGTTTTTCATTTTGATGATTATTATTTGAATCTCTCCATTTCTACCATTTTTGTGCACCGGGTCAAATTGACTTGGGGACATTATTGCTGCTCTTTTGAAGCCGACAGAACAGGAATATTTCTCAGGCCATTTTACAAAAGTCAAAAGTTTCCAACAGAAATGCAAAAATGTGCCTTTCAGGGTTGAGGGGGTGTTAATCATAGGCGCCTTTTTGAAAATAGCAAACTGCAAGCTCCACCAGGAAAACAACTCTGATTGCGCGGGTCAAATCGACCCGACTTTTTCTGCTTGACTTAATAACTGTGATTGGTACGTTCAATAAAAATGCTTCATTTTGTCACAATTTTAAGTCAGTCAGCGGGACACTTTGACTGAACTGATCACTTTCTTAAAAAAAACGAAAAATCACAAGTACATTTGAATAACATGAACATTAAAAACTATTGTCTTCTACTTTTACATGTCGCACTTTCCAACGTATAATGAATGCGGCTTCTCGCAGGGCGACGACAGTGGGAATGAGCCTTTTGACTGTAATTGGCTGCTTTTACATTCTCTTGTCAAACTGTTCATTAGTGTACACTGTCGCGCTATAACAAATAAAGGAAAAATAAAATGAAAGGGAAAAAAAAAAGGGGGGGGGAGTGGATTATTGTCACTGAAGCGTGATCTGTGAGCAGTAATGGAGTTAATAATGTCTTCTTTTCTTTTCCTTTATGACACTTCGATTGTAAATCGACCCGGGGACATTATTGCTGTTCCTTAGAAACAAACCCAACATGAGGTTTAATAATGTCATTTTATATGCCAAAAGTTACGCAGAACCAAAAATGTGCCTTTCAGGGGTTGGGGGGGGGGGGGGTTACTGGACAAAAAGTGCAGCCTATACATTTTTTTTTTTTAAACAGCTTTATGTCCAGCTACATGTGATGCATTTTATTGGACAACCTCATATCTCTAATCAGTGAAGACAGCATGAAATTATACCATAATGAGCTCTCCACAATGTCTTCTAATATGTCAAGATGACTACATTCTTCACCCGCCAGTAGCAAGGCCAATTTTACTTGCTCGGCCCCAAAGTCTTTCCAAAGTTTCTCACTTTACAAAGTCAAGCCCGGAAGAAGCGAAAAGAAAAGGAAAAGTTCATGACATGAAGGTTGAGAAAAAAAAAAAAGAAAAAAAAGTTCACGTTGTAATCATGCAAATCGGGTTGATAACTGCCTGATGTTATTTATTTATTTACGTATTTATAATCCTGTCAACACGATTAATTTGTACAGGGATTAATTGTGTAAAAATTGCGGCCCGGTCGGTCTCATTACCATTTAAATTCCTCGCGATGCTGGATTGACTTCAGGGACATGATGTTGATTATGATGAGGTTGTTTGGCGACCAGATAGTGTCAAGTAAAAGATGCATGTTGTCATGGCGTATGTCACATTTCATCCAGGAGAGGGGAAAAAACGCAGCATCAACAACTTATTCGACATTTTCACACCGGGAATTTTTCTTCACAGCACCCACCGCACGGTGGATGTGTACATCCAAATCATTGCATTATTTTATACGGAAATTAGCATCATGTCATTTCGGGGCTAATGCAGCTAGCCCATTTCAGGACGGCACAAAAACTGCTGAACAAGCAACCAAAATTAAATTTATGAATTCGTTGAGTACAAATTTTTTTTCTTTCCACAAAAATCAACTCACTCGCAGACATGTCTGCCATCTAGTGGCACCTGGTGATATTACCACTTAAAATTCAGCCGCATATTCTCAGTTTGGCATTGGCGGATTTACGTATTTGCAGATTTTTTTCCCTTGTTTATCACAGAAAACATATATTGAGTGTTTGGGTTTCTAAAAAGAAAAAAAATAATAAATTCAGCGGCAAAACTGACTTTGCTTCATTCTGGGTTTCGCAAATCAAGTTTCAAATGCTGTCCAACTCAACTTCCAAGCATGCCACCTGCTGCCTCTCTCGAAAGAGACGCCATGAAAAGTCTAGCTACGCCCCATCAGTCCACCTTTGATATTTAATTTAAGTTTTTGGGTGCTCGCCGAAGACAAAAACACTTTTAATTGCTACGAAGTTGCTTTTGTTTTCCTCATTCCCCGATAGCATTGTGACGGAGACAGCAAGATCGAGCAGCGAGCAACAGTGCCGCGGCTGGCGCGTATTTGTCGCCGCTGTTCCGCCATTTCCGTAATGACAAAGAACAAGCTGGTTAACCAACAAGCGTCCACAGAATAGGACGAAGATGACAGAGCACGCGACAGACAATTGCTCCACGGTGGCTTCTCAGTGTGCGTAATTGCGTATTGATCCGCCCTGTATTGTGAGGTTTTAATTAACAAGTCAATTACAAGCAGGGGGAGCGGGATCTGTTGTGAAATTTATGTGGATTGAGGAGTAGATTGTTTTTTTTGGGGGGGGGGGGGGGGTTTGCCTCAGAAAATCTTAAAAAAGAGAAATGATCCAGTCTGGGTTGAAAGCCTTTCATGCACCCTGTAACCTGATAACACGATTAGCTGTCCACTGGAGTAACCGCTGTCCCTGAAAGGGTTAAAGGCAATTTTGAAGTCACTTTTTCATTTGTAGAGGGTCGAAGTTTTGCGTTTACTATGTGCACTCAAGCAAGTGATCATATTTTGGTCAGGTTGACTGCCCCCCCCCCTCCCCACCACCCCCCCAAAAAATATTTTTGGGTTTTACTCTGTGTGTGCTGTGATATCATTATTTTAAAAAAATAAAATGACTGTAAAACTCTATATTCATCCATCCATCCATTTTCCGAACCGCTTCATCCTCACTAGGGTCGCGGGGGGTGTATCCCAGCAGTCTTCGGGCAGTCTGAATTGGTTGCCAACCAATCGCAGGGCACACAGAGACGAACAATCATCCACGCTCACACTCATACCTAGGGACAATTTAGAGTGCCCAACGAGCCTATGCATGTTTTTGGAATGTTGCAAACTCCACACAGGGAGGCCGGAGCTGGGATCGAACCCGGTACCTCTGCACTGTGAAACCGACGTGCTAACCACTGGACTACCGGGCCGCCCAACTCTATATTCGTATTTTTAAATATTTTATAATAGTTATAGTACTTTTTAATGGGGTATTAAATTTACTGTGATATTGTAGCACAGTGGGGAAAAAAAATTATGAATTAGTCTGATTTTGCTGCGGTGGCTTACAATATTTTTAACACTTTTTTGGGTGGTGCTTGGCATAAAAAAAATTAATAAAAATTGGGAAATCTTCCATAAAACTAATGACACCATCCACAATTTCAAAATTATTTCGTGATCTTTTCACGGAACAACACTGAAGAAATGACACTTTGCGGCAATGTAAAGTCGAGCAGCTTGTAGAATAGTCGACATTTCCTGGCCCCTCAAAATACTCTTCACTCAACACTCAGCCACTGTCTAAACCTCTCGCAACAAAAGGTGAGTCGACCCCCAAGTGAAACTGGTCCATTTCTTTTGAATGTGGGACGTAGAGTGAGAGATGAACTGAAATCCCTGAACTGCGAGACGGATTTGCAAACCACGAGTCCCCATGCCGCCCCATAAAAAGGAACCTTGTGTTTAAAAAGAGCACGACACACTTGCATAGTTGAAACACTTTCTCGCTGATGTGTGATGTTTGACAAGTTTGATTATTTCTTTTCTTCATCGCCCCTCATGAGCGTTTTGGGAAGCTTTCTGCCGACGTGCCGTATTGCCTAGGTGAGCAACAACACACACACACACACATACGCACAAAAAGATCATTTCAGTTTAAAAGCCGGCGGCAGCGTCATTGGGAAGCGGAATATTTTATTCTGGGGCTACTTTTAACGCAATGTGATTTATACGATATTCTGCATTTTTGGCGCTGCGGGAAATAATCTTCCCGTATTGAGTTTTGCTTCACGGAAAAGAAAATTAGCTTGACACACAGCGGCTCTTTTAGAAGTCCCTCAAGGATGCTGATGCTGGTGTTTCTTTCTCAGCGGCAGAACGGTTTCTCTTCATTTACAGGTGTCAGCACGCCAGGATGGCTGGCTGCTGATCTAACGAGTTTAAGCGTCTAAAAGCGCGCGGCGGTCGGGGGTTAACCGTCGACGTGTTTCTCGCGACGGCTTCAAAGTAGACAACAGTGATTTGCATCGGGTTGAACAAAGAGCACATTTCAAGCGACTGCTCTCCACCTGGCATGCGGCCGCTTTAAACGCATTTAGGCGCTCGGTGGCAGCTTAAATCAACGGCAATGAGTGCGATCTCACCGGTCTGCAGCCATTTGACTTGTTCGCTAGCTACCGCCGACACAACCTTGCCTTGAAGCCGGTTTAACTTGTGAATGACAGTGAAAATGCCATAGATAATATGCACATGTAGATATTCTTTATCCTCTTCACGATATGTCTGTGCACACGGTCCATGGAATTGAAGCAGAGCAGGTGGCAAAACTGTTTAAAACGTTCCAATTCGAATTTATGTCCTTGCTGGATGCTTTTATGGAGGTATATATGATAGACTGCTGTTTTCTTCATTAAAAAACAAATTGCAAACATTTCTGTTGGGTTATTTGGGAAAAAAAGGTTGATTTCGATTTCATGTCGATAGTAATCGGTCACCACTGGATTGTGTGTACAGTCAAACCTCGTTTTTTCGTCCACAATCCGTTCCAGAAGGCTGTCCGAAAACCGAAATTGTTCGAAAACCGAAACCATGCTCTTTTTAAAACAAAAATGTTTACTGAACACGTCTGCTCACGATGGAAAGCAACACGAGGAAGCGTCACTTCCTCGTCTACCCGAGGAAGCGTCACTTCCTCGTGTAAGGAAGGCGAGAGGAGTCAAATGGTGCATTCAAGTGCGCGCAGTTTGTTTGAGAACCGAAATTTGTTCGTCATCCGAGGCATAAAAAACTCGAAATCTTTGGTCGAAAACCGAATTGGTCGAGAACCGAGATGTTCGAAAACCGAGGTTTGACTGTATATAATTATACATGACAAGTACATATAATTCGTTTTGATAAATTGGCTCCGCCTACATCCGAAATAGTAACGGAAGCTCGGCGTTCGCATGACACAGAACCGCATCCACAAAAACAAAGCAGTGGTACAAGTGACCATGAAGAGTGATGTCATTGCTGATCCTTTTGTGCATTCTGACCAAAGAATGTCAAAGAGCTTTGATTAAGTCACACGGAACTGTGAGGACAAAAAATAAATGCTTCATACGTCTTCTTTAAGCAGCGAACATGATGCCGTAACAAAAACAAATGAAATGGGCCTTCGGGCCAGCTGGTGCGCATCGTCATTGTAATGTCGATGGTAGCCATTAAAAAGAGCCACGGCGTCCAAAAACGGGTGTTTGTGACTACCTTTCAAATCGGCAAAAGGGCTTTTTGTTCATTAAAAAACAAACAAACAAAAAAAAAACCATACATTTTGTGTTGGCCGTAATGTTGGAAAAGTTGGCGTGTGATCGTTTGAATTGCTTCTTCACTAAAGAGGCCATTAAACAAATGTGCGGCTGTGAAACAATGGGCTGGCATGATCAAGTTTGAATGGTGGCAATGGGGTGGTTTTGGGGGCACAGGGAGACTGGGGTGAAAGAGGGGCGGGGGGGGGGGGCAGTTATTGTGGCTGTTTTGTCCCGCGAGCACAGGCGGCTGCAAATCTATTACGGCTTTTTGTTTTCCACATCCAATTAATTAAGATGAACGAGGAATAAAATGTCTTTTTCGTGAAGTCATTCGAAAAGTGCAGCATATGCATACAGCTATTGGGATTTTGGCACCCTCTAGTGGTACTCGTTGGCCAAGCCGTCACAAATGAATTCTTGATCTGATCACATGTAGCAGCCTGGCTTGGTAAATTTCCTGGCAGTTTCTTTTATGACGTCGGAATTATCTGCCGAGCTCATTTGAATGCAGTCGCGAACCAAAACTGCAGAACTTAAAGAGGCATGCAAAGAGTTTACGGGGGGTTTTGAAGAATTTTAAACGGCAGATCGATTCTTATGCTACATTGCGAAATATTACGCTGTTTGTCATAATGCGAGGGGCCTCTGGTAAAATCCCTCCACCGGTGTCAAAAGTGAGCGTTATCTCACCCGCGTAAGTGATAAAACCTCCCATTGACTCGACACAGTGACCGAGCAACAATTGCTTCAATCATGCGGCGAGTCGCACTGGCCTGTTTAGTAATCGCCGCTCTATACGCAATCAAGCGGATCCGCAGCACATCTCTCGCTAGCTCGGGCCTCGTAGCACACTTGATCGGGGAGGTTTTGCGCGGAATTACAAACATGGCAACGCAGTGACAGGCCAACGGTGCGGATAGTAAATCATCGTCTGTGGCCCGAGGGTGGGGGCTGGGGGCTGAGGGACGCTACCATATTGGACCTGGAGATGGCTTCTGAAGTGATGAATGGTGGAAAGCCAGAAACGCTTTTAAAAAAATTCTCTGGTTGCAGATGCATCGCCCTTTTTCATTATTTGCAACCGGGCTGGGTCCCTTTGCCACGAGGCTTTACTGTCCTGTTACACTTGAAGGTATATACACTATGCTCTGAATAAAATTCACCAATAATTATAAAGTATAAATAAAGTGTCACATTTAACCATACAATACCAGGGTTCCATTCCTACGGTGTGACATGACCTAAATTTGTCGGAAAGGGTCATAAGTTATTTCTGACCTAAGCTAATGCAGTAATAGCAATAATTATTTGTTTGAAAAAGCCTTTTAGCACACACACACACACACACACACACACACACACACACACACACACACACACACACACCAATAAAATAGAAAAACACAAATAGTCTACTGAAAACAAATATGTGGACTGTGCATAGAGCCCTGTGGACCGCCAATCGTTTTTCTACTCTATCAGTGAGTACTTATAACACAGCAAGTATAATGCTAAAATATGTAGACCTAGTCGAGAGCCTTATGCAACATCACCAGTCTCCATTTATGGTGCATATTTTCATGGTAAACACTTTTATGCTAACAATATACAGTCAAACAATTATAAAACGTAATGAGTCTTGTGGAACGCTACGAGGTCTTTTCATGTAAAAGCAAGTACTTTTGACATTTATGAACGTATATGTGAAAATCTGTGGACCTAGACTAGAGCCTTGTGGAGTAAAAGTCAGACTGCTATTCTTCTAACTTGTTCTCGGCCTGCCGTTCTAACTTCGAAACCTCTGATTTCAGGCCCATTGTAAACTGAGTGTCGTTGAAGTTTGTATGGAATTGCCTCTTGTTGGATGGTCGAAAAAAGGATTTTTGTGTGCTTGAAAAAGCCTGCTACTGCTTTTGTCATTTTTTTTTTTTCCATTTGCCATTTACCCAAATTCAAAACAATCAAAGTGCCTGTTTTCAGCCCCAACATTTAAATTGCGCAGCGCCCCAAAAATTGGTAATCATCACAGACATTTTCATCCACAACCCTGAGCTGCACCAAAATCTTACAAATCACCACGGACTCGACAATTTCCCCTCAGCAGGTTTTTATTTGCCAGCCATATCTATTTTTTGGATCTCTGAACGCACCAATGATGGTGTTTTCGGCTTTGATCATGCCGACTGTGTTTGTCGCAAAGGAAGTAATTACCTCTGCGTTTCTGTCGTGGGAAAACAAAAGTATACTTCTGCCTCGTCAAATTGGATTATTATGACTCGACACCCCGACTGCGACAATTGCCGCGATGGCGGTGACAGAACGGAAAGAGAAAGATGCTTCAAAGCAATTCTTGACATTTTTTTTTTTACTTTCTGAAATGTCAGTGCATTTAGCAAAATTTGACTTCAGGTCATCTCAGTGTGAGAAAATATTGACATAACTTTGGCTCTTTTAACTCTTTTGGCAGAGGTGAAATATAAAATAAAAATTGCATTTGAACAATCAACGCATTAGCTTCATATTGGCATATACTGGATGTTATTTTTATGACGTTGACTAAAACACACAAAAAAATATAAATTTTATGTAGCTTTTGGAGGACCGTGTTTTGGTGGTCCTTGGTTTGGGAATAAATAAATAAACATTATTTTCACCCGGTGGTCATGAAAACAGATGCATGTGCCGAATAATGATTCTGGGGCTCATCACCTGTTGCTAGGCAGATTTGATCACACCCTCCTTTCTTAGATTTGAGCGCCTGAGCCCTGCAGCGAATATCTGTGAGTTACTGTCACTCGTGGATGCCAGAAGATGGTGTAAAGCAATATTCTTATATTTGACGTATAGCCGACGTTAGCCTGAGCACAAAAACAACAAAGAGGTGAGCCGAGAATCGAGGGAGGACGATTTGTGAATTCACAAAGGTCACTGTCCCGTAAATGTCATTTGTTGGCTCAGCAGCCTTCGTGACACCTTATATTTCTAATTTTTTTTACGTTTGCGATCTCAGGAATCAGATAAAGATTAAATTCTGAGGCCTGTGTGGCACATCATCTGTCGCTAGGCAGATTTAATGACACTCCATTTTTCACGATTTGCTTGTCTGCTTCGCGCTATCCTGATGTTGTCGGCTAAACACACAGGCGCACGGCAAAGATTTATTGACTCGTTTATGTTTTATTCACGATGACGTGATCTCAATCTCTCCTATTGGAAGGGAAAAGGGTCGCATTTTGTCCCCCCCCCATGCACTTAAAATGCACGCTCCCATGATTGATGCCAACCGCGGACTCGGAATAATCTGAATTACATTGCAGCCGTCAGGTTACAAATGGCCTTTTCCTCCCACGTTGTTGTCTGATTTACAGAACAACAAGCTTCTCGCACGTGAGCCCGTATGTTATCTTTCAACTACACTCTCATCAAACGCCGCCATTAAACCGGGGATCAGCACACGCACTCCGTCGCCGATAAGAAGTGCGGCATTATACAGCGGTTGTATGCAGATGGTAAAGCCGACCGAGGGGGTGACTGCTCCGTTTTTTTAAAGTGCGCCGAGTGAGCCTATGCAGCGTGGTGCCTCATCTCCCTTTTAAAACACATCCTCCTTGTTTTTTTTCCCCGGCTATCCTGCAGCACACGAGGGGCGGGTTCTCTCCCAGCTCCAAATTCTAATCATGCAAATGAGACTGTATTTTTAGACCGCGATGCAGATGTGAACTTTTTTATTTATTTTTTTTGTTGCCGAAACTTGACTTGCCTCGGTGGAAGGTCAATCTCTTTGTTTCCCCGGGGGGGTGCGTCCAACAAAGCGCAATCAGTGTGGGGCATTAATATGAGACTCAAAGCGGATCAACGGCCTGCATGTGCATTTTTCAAAGGTCTCCATCTTGCCTCTTGTTTCCTCTCGCATCAATCAACGCCGTTCCGTGCGCTCGGCCTGCGAAGCACGCGCGCCTCGTTGGATGCAGATACGCTTTGTGCTTCCTCTTGACCTTTTTTTTTGGGGGGTCCACATACTTCAGACGTAGTCTGTAACCTTTACGCTTTCATTGTTTCTTTTTTACGGCATCACGATTTTTAACCGGCACCTGTTATCGTATTCAATATTACATTTGTTATTTTCAATGCACAGGGTGCAAAACAACCTCAGTTACGATGACTATACAGTGTACACGTACAGTATTCTCAGTAATTTTATATCTCTTATGATCGGCAGAGGGTATCTTGACTCATGAAAATCAAAATTGCTCCCTTGTAAATAAATAAATAAAATATAAAATATTTAACATTAAATAAAACATAAAATAATATATATATATAAATATATATAATATTTTGATTTCATTTGTTTCAATTTGCCAAAAGTGGTCACGATCGTGGCAAAAGGTTCAATCTGTAAAAAAAAAAATATATTAAAAAAAAATATATATATATATATATATATATATACATATATATATATTAAAAAAACAAATATATATATACATATATATATTTAAAAAACAAATATATATATATATACATATATTTTTATTTTTTTTATATAGAATAAGCAAGAAGAAGAGGCAGAGAAGGTCCCCAGAGTTTGAGCGTAACATCGATGTGCAGCCAACACTGAGTACAGCTCTCATTACCGTAGCAACCAGGAGGCGGAGCTAGGAGACAACACGGGCCAGTCGAGACAAGACGGGCGATCAAGTCAATTTTAATTTCATTTTCTCTCAGGCCCCATTGTGAGTAATTCGAAATGAGATCATCATTTTCTTTTTGTGACATTTTTTTGGTGTACTGTGAGATATTGCCCATAAAATTCTCGGGCAAAAAAAAAAAATTGCTGTCTTGTATGAAGTTTGAGAAACTGCACTAATTTGGGTCATCCAACAAAACTCTGTGCAGCTCTGTTTACCTTTTGGCTTTGGCATCTCAGCGTTTCAAACAGTGTAGTCTGGCTGTGGCTTGAAAGTGGCCCTGGAACTTCAGCCAGCAAACGCTGCCAAGTCACCGATGTCACCATTTGGCAGTTCTAAACGGTCCGCTCGCAGACGCGTTCCACACAAACGGGCGGCTCGCAAAAGAATTACTTGCTTAATTTCACACTTGATAGGTGGGGCAAGCTCTCCGGAGACAAATTGTATACACGCGTTGAAAAAGTCAATTTCACACAAAATGTCCCTTCTTTACAGAGTTCCTTTCTGTCGTTCAGCGCCGCATTATATACTTCCCGACTAAGCACCCCGGGGGACAACGCTCATCTGCAGACTTCATCTACAGTCTGTTGGCGGTGGCCGCTGAACCGACTCTTCCCGTTCTCCGCCCGGGGGGCACAAAATTGAGTGAAAATGAACAAGAAAACGAATTGTTGATTTATTTATTGATTTATTTATTTCTCCCTTCCAAGGACGTTATCAGGTCTGCGGAGAGGACGAGCCAAGTTTAACTAATGCGCACGTTTCTCACGCGGTCCGCAGTGGGTGCAGTTTGCTCTCCGACGTGATTAAGCTGGTACGACTTTGGATTTTATCAGCAGTTTGGCTGTTCGTGGGGAATAGGGAACCGTGCATGTCGATGCATTCTCAATGCATTGAGAGCAAAGAAAAAAAATGATCTAAATATTGATAATATTCCTAATATTCCACCTTGAAAATATATTGAGATAGGCATCGAATCGTCTTTTATCAGAGAGAGACTATCTCTCCGGTTCTGACAAGTCAATAACAAAAAAAAAGTCATCGCATCAAACCAAATCAGAATTGAAATAAGGTCAACCCAATGGAATCGTTCCACTTTCAACTGGTGTCAAATTTAAGGCCCGGGGGGCCCAGATCTGGCCCGCTGTATCCTTTTATGTGGCCCACGAGAGCAAATCAAACATGTCAACTTCCATGATGCTCGCTAAAATCCATCCATCCCATCCATTTCCGAATCAGGGGGGGGGGGTCGTGGGAGCCTATCCCAGCCGTCATCGGCCAGTAGGCGGGGTCCACCCTGAACCGGTTGCCAGCCAATCGCAGGGCACACAGAGACGAACGACCACACTCACGCCCAAAGACAATTTTGAATGTTCCATTAGCCTCCCGTGCATGTTTTGGGAATGCGGGATTAAGCCGGAATACCCGGAGAAAACCCACGCAGGCACGGAGGACAACATGCAAACTCCACACAGGAAGGCCGAAATCGAACCCCGCGCCGCTGCACTGCGAGGCAGACGTGCGAAACCAGTTGCTCACCGTTATAGCTTCTCCATTTTATATTTGCTATCTTTTTGTTCAAGTCCACATTCTTTGCTGCCCATTGTGGCCTTTTAAAAGCATATTCTTTTTAATGTTTTTTTTGAAATGCTGATGTAAACTTTTAGCTGCCTTCCTGTTTTCACTTTCATTGCGGGCCGTAAGAAATTAATACGGCATTATATCGTCTTTTGACCCAAAACGACTAAATGGGGACAGCTTCAGCGGACACTAAAATATCGCTGGCAATGGGTTTAATTTTTGGCGGGAATTGGATGTAAACGGTTGAGTGCGATATTTTCATTCATCAAGACAAATCCAATGACGTCGCGAGGTTTGTCACGGGGCTGTCAGTCAGCCCCAAGGTCAAACCTGACGACAGCCTGTCCTCCGAATCCGAGAAAGCCGACGGACGAGAATGAGGAGATGGAATAAGAAGAAGAAGAAGAAAAAAAAAAAAAAGTGATTACAGTGGAATCTGGCGTTCTCTGGATGAATGCACTTTGGCACTCAGAGGCTGATTGTGATTGACACTCTATGACCAGCCGCAGCCTGCAGGAGCATCTGTGCTGTCAGGATGCCGGCGGTGGTGGCGGCGGCGGCGGCCGGGGGGCGCCAGTCCCGCTTGGGCGGGATTACTTTCTTTCTGGAATAACTTTTTCCCCGAGAGAAGATTACAGTAGACAAAGTGAAGTCGGCGTTTCCCTGGGTTGTTTTCAGCAGCCCCGTCGTACCTTTCAGGGGGGGGGGATCTGTCTCGCTGTGTTTTGGAACAATTCGACATCGCTGCGATTGAAGCTCATAGATTTGGATGATTGATGGTATGTCGAGTTTTTTGCTCTCGAGCTATGGCGCAGTCTGTTAAAATCTTATTGAAACTCTCGCCCGGAGGTGTTCCGTGAAAGGAAAATGAATCATTCCTTGGATCATCTGACTGACTGAAAAACTTGAAAGAAGATGAACTGTGTTATGGACAGTTAACAGTTGAACAGGAATGAATGAATGAAAATGTTTTTGTTTTGTTTTTGTTTTTATACTTTTGTCCCTGTGAGATGCTGCATCGCGGCCACGGCTGCTTACGGCTGCAATTTTCGATTTTCTTTGCACTCCATTTAAGGTGCCACGGTAATAACAGTCATCGCAAGCTAGTGGCTACAAATTGGTCAGTGCGCTGGACAACAACAAACATCAGCGAGCAGTTCGGGTCATTTTGTTCCAATAAACCACTTCACTTTTGATTTTGGACATTTGGAAGAAAAACGCCTGAGGCAGGAGGACGGGACAGTATTTTATCTTTGTGTAACAATTTTAAGGGGCAAAAAAGTGTTCCTGTGAAGCTGGCTAGCTCTCTATTTACTTTATCCTATGGCGCTATTTTTGTTAGCTTAACTGGCTAAAGGTTTGCCAATGTCATGGATACTGACTAGCCCTCAGCGTTAGTTAGCGCTTGGTTAACAAACCAACCAAAAGTTGTGGCTAGTTTCCCGAAAACGCATCTGTGTGAAGCTGGTGTGTTTATTGCTTTTGGAACCAGTAAAACATGCAAATGTCAAGTAGAACTTGTTGCTAGCTTAAGCAAATAAATAAATAAAAACACATACGACAAACGTAACTTTCCCTAACCACCGAAGCTAAACTTAAGCTCCTCCCTGGCATACAAAGATCTTCACACAGTCAAGATGTATCACTTCAACATAACTTCCTAGACAGTAATTACAACTTTCCTACTGGCCAGGGCTTTGTTGACAGCACCTTGGGGGACACAAAGCAGTTTTCACGCCCCCCAAATTTTTGATCGTAGACACAAAACTGTCATTAGGTTTCGTGACCTCCTTGTAATATCAAGCTATCACGTTCACAAATCAGAACGTGACAAAATTGTGATACCTCATTAAAGCACTCCACCTTGTTTCAGCTTGATTGGTCGGTGGTGACGCGAGACAAGCGCCCGCGGGCATCAGGCATCACCATTGATTAGTCATGTGACACGTGGCGTGACGTTTTTTTCATGTTGCGCGAGCCTGGCTGTCCTGTTCCGCATATAATCGCGCGTGTCGGATGAGATGATTGTCAACCCACGCGCTACAACTCTAATGAAGCCAGCAGGACGCATATGATTAGGATGAAACAACTCCCACTCGCTCACTTCTTTCCAATAAGTGCGACAATCTTTTTTTTTTTTTTTTTTTTTTTTGCATTGGGTTGAAACAAAATTCCGATTAAAAAATTTTGAGGGGGAATAAGCAAACGTATTATGTCTTAAATGTTTGTTTTTTTAAATATAAAAAAGTCATAAGTCAAACATTTTGTTTTAAAATTTGGTTTTAATTTATTTTTATTTTTTTTGTAAACATGTTTTATTCAAGCGAAAGGATGAATGGGCAACTTAAATGATGGAAAGGGCCAACATTTTCCATCATTTTATTATAATAATAATTATTTATTTTTTGAATGAAAAATTATTAAATCGGTGATGACATTTTGGGGATATTTTTTATATTATATTATCCAACAACAACAGCAACAAAAATGCTATTTTACATTGGGAAAAAAAATATTTTTACAGAAAACGTCAGACTTTTAAAAAATTTTTTAAAGAAAGAATCTTACTTTTCAAATACACGGAGAGGTGGGCAACGTGTCTTTCTTTTCAACTTCTGAATTAGGGTTTGAAATTCCTTAGGGTGAGAAAATAGACCCAAGAAATCAAAACACCACTTGAGGGAAACGTAGCTTTTATCTCATTAGCTTTGACGCTAACGCTTGGCCTTCCTTGAATACCCTTCCAGGCAGGGATAGAACGGCAAAGATGTATCCACTTTACTTCTTTCCTGCCCCTTTCTATGAGCTAACAAGGTAAATATAAAAAGCTCACCGAGTGTTTTACCGCCGCTGTCAGAGTGTAAAGGCGCTATAAAAGACGGATGGCTGATAATCGTCCGACGGTTTGCATGAATTATGATTTCATGGAATTACATAAAGAGTCTTTTTTTTGCCGTTCGCGTCGCCATCTCCATCACATTTTGTTAGCGGAGGGCCGGATGATTTCGAATCTTTCTGTGGGTGGCGATGAACCTATTTCGGTGCGTCGTTCAATGATGAGCCGCGGAATATAAAAAAGTAAAGTGAGAGGACGCGTAGAGACGCATTTAGTAGTTGGCTATAATGGACGATAACCATTTAGTTGCCCCTCCCGCACCCTCCCAGGTTATTTTGCTATAACAGTCGATGATGTATGACTATGTAAAATAAAAAAATGAGGCTTCAAGCCGTTGGCTTGCCTAGTCTGTATTTTTTTTCCAGTGAAATGGCTCTATGGCATTAAAGTTACCATTCAAGGATGGCACAAAACTGCGGAACAGCAAACCAGCATTGAGTGCAAGAAGACCATTTTATACATTGTTATTTTTATTATTTTGTGCATTTTTTTTGTCATCAACTCACTGAAAATGTGAATATCAATTGCTGTATAACAGTATCTTTATCCTACGTGGCATTCCAAATTCACCGGAAAATATGAGGCCTACGCACATTGTTGTGTGGCGGAAAGTACCCTGTGCAAGTGCAACTCAGCGATGTCTGCCATCTAGTGGTGAATGGTGACTATTACTTCACTAATTGAGTACAGTCAAACCTCGGTTTTCGTCCATAATCCGTTCCAGAAGGCTGTTCGAAAACCGAAATTGTTCGAAAACGGAAACCATTCTCTTCTTAAAATAAAAATGTTTACTGAACACGTCTGCTCACAATGGAAAGCAACACGAGGAAGCGTCACTTCCTCGTCTACCCGAGGAAGCGTCACTTCCTCGTGTAAGGAAGGCGAGAGGAGCCAAATTCAAGTGCGCTCAGTTTGTTCGAGAACCGAAATTTGTTCGTTATCCGAGGCATAAAAAACTCGAAATTTTTGGTCGAAAACCGAATTGGATGAGAACCGAGACGTTCGAAAACCGAGGTTTGACTGTAATTGATTAACTGAAACCCCCAACTTAAAAAACACACACACACACACACAAAAAAACGCTAATAACTTATCCATGGAAAATAGAGGTTACTCCCCGAAAATAATTTTTTTTAATTAAATCTGTGAAGTATTCAAGGTCCAGTAGAGTAGAGGTTTTCTTATTCTTATTCTTATTAAAGCAAGTTTATATAGTTCCCCACGACCCACCACCATCATTTTTTCTTTATTTTTTTTATTCCCAACTTTGCCCATCCCCACTGTACGTGTCTCGACTTGTTGGCTGCAAGTGGTCCGCTTTCAACACCCACTTCTGTAACCAAATGTGGTTCGTTGCCTTGTAAAGGTCTAGCGCTGCCTGAGGCCTCCTCTTTTTTTTCTTTATTTTTTTTTCTCAGTGTTGTGAGAAGGCGTCTCGTCGACCCACTCACTGCTTCCTCCCAACATGTCTTGCTGAACATCTCTCTTTCCCAGCGGACCCCGAACGTCGCCATCCCCCCCCCCCCCCACACACTTCCGAAAGACACTTGAATGACCAGTCAGCCACGTGAAGGCGCATCAATGTGGATGTGATGGTGCCGTGCGCAAACAATAGGGAGCCTGCTTTTTTTTTTTGTTCTCTCTGGCACAGCTCCTCTTCCTCCTGACCTAAGTCGGCCTGACGTATTCACCTCCTATCCTCGGTACCTATTTGCGGATGACTCTAACGTATGGTGACATGGCCGGGGGGGGGCAGCCCTTCCTCTGCAGTGCTGGCAATACGCGAGCTCGCTAATGTCTTTTGGCTGTTATTTATCTCGGGCGGAAAAACACAAACGGCGTCGGGGGAGGAGGCGGGCGTAGCGCGGTCTCCAAAGCTGACGCTCGTAATGTGCTTTTATTTGCGTTCTGGAGGATTCAAAAAGTTGCGCCCATTTGCTTCATATGCAGATTCGATTGATTGTGCTGTCACTGAAAACAATTGTCCCATAGAAATGAATGGAAATGACAGTAATCCGTTCCGGCCTCTCCCCTAATATCCCCTCAAAATGTGTTTTTTAGTCAGAAAAATAGTCTTCTATATTGTTTTTCATTTAAATAAAATGAATAAAAACTTAACGTAGTAAAATGTTTTTTTCTTTTTGCCACATATCTGGCTTTTCAGTTCAATAGACATCGTTGCTCCTTGTGGTGTGTGTGGACACAAAAGGTAATGTAAAAAAACCCCCATAATTTTCATGTTCTAAAAAAAAATAGGCCTTTTTATGTCATAGAAAAAAATATTTGATTTATATATATATATATATATACACGTTGCTCAACCTTAGCAGTCAAGGTGTAACACGAAAATAAGCAGATTTTTCCCTGGCAAACCAAAAGTCACAGGATTTTTTTTCCCCCCAACAGATTTTGTTCATCAAATAAGATATCCGATTTTTGTGGAAAATCAGTTCCTAATTTTTTCAAATTGCCTCTATTTCTATTATTAGTAATACTTTTGATGAAAACAATCATGTTTTTTGACCGATACATTTGTCATGATGTAAAATCAGAATTTTACAGGAATTTTTCCCCATTAGCGGCGGTGGGCGGAAGTCATCGGCAAATATGCACGGCTGGCGTGGGCACACTCGTGAATGAGGAGCCCAGATTCGGTTTGCTCGCAGCCGTTCTATTTATAAAAGCGCGGGACAGTCGCCTGTCCTCACGAATGAACCTTACTGGGATGAATGCTTCCCACCGGGAATACGATCTGGGGGTGGGAGCGCCATTTCATGTCCGCACTTCCATCACACGGAGATGCGACACGTCAGCGGTCTCTGAGAGCGAGCTCTTGAGCACGCATGAACACGCGTGATATGAACGCACACACATGAAATGGCCGCACGCCGGAGGCGTCTCGTAGCATTAGCGCACTGCTAGCCTCCGATTGCGTAATTTCAGTGTGGCTTTCGATTCAGAATCCGAGTTGGACGGAAGGGAGGCAAATGGGAGGCAAATCAGGGTGAGGGTTTTGAATTAGGGTTTCAAGGCCGGTACGGGGTTTCCATCGGGCGTCAGGGTTTTAGGTTGGGGCTTCAAGGTAAGATTTCAAAATCTGTTTTTTCAAGATGGATTAGGGTGTCAAACAAGCATTATGGTTTCAGTGGAGGATTTCAATCCGGGGTTAGGGTTTCAAATTAGGGTTTTGAGAGAGTTTAATTCTGGTCAGTGTTTCAAGCCAGGTATCGTGTTTCAAAATCAAATTTGGGGTTTGAAAATGAGGCTTTCAAACCTGGGCTCGTGTGTTGAATGAGAATTATGCTTTTCATGCAAGAGTTTTTTTAAGACTAATTGGGGTGTCAAATCAGGTTTTTAAGGAAGCTTTAAGGTTTTCAAATTGGAGTTTTCACAATTGGTTTCAAGCCTGCAATGGGGTCTTAGAGTAAAGTTTCAGGTGTAGGTTAGGGTTTTGCGACTGAGTTATAGTTTTAAATTAAGGTTCTAAAATGAGGTTTTCAAAGCTAGGGTAGGGTATCGAACAAGGATTATGGTTTCGATTGTCTCGGTTCTCGTCCAATTCGCTTTTCGACCAAAGATTTCGAGTTTTTTATGCCTCGGATGACAAACAAATTTTGGTTCTCGAACAAACTGAGCGCACTTGAATGCACCATTTGACTCCTCTCGCCTTCCTTACACGAAGTGACGCTTCCTCGTGTTGCTTTTCAATGTGAGCAGACGTGTTCAGTAAACATTTTTATTTTAAAAAGAGCGTGGTTTCGGTTTTCGAACAGCCTTCTGGAACGGATTATGGACAAAAACCGAGGTTTGACTGTAAAAGGTTTCAATGCAAGAGGGGTTTTCATGTTTGGGTTTCAAAATGATATGAAGATTTTGGCTTGACACCCTACTGGTTTGAACAGCCTAACCAAGGCATGTCCCTCAATAAAGCAGCCCATTGACGTATGAAGCCGTGCGGCATCTGCGGCATGTCAGACCGTCTTCACATTTCATCTTTAGCGCAAAAAGAAAAACATCAGCCCCAATTTACGGGCTAATCTGCGACGGCATCAAAGCAGAAGATTTTTTGAAACAACTGTCTGGTATTTTTCCGAGCCGGCGCTCTGACGCGACCCCAGAGGTGATGCCGGCGGGATTGACAAGACGCTCCCGCCGGGTCGGAGTGCAGACGGATTTGGAATAAATCACGGCGACGGGTCTTAGCCCGTCATCGCCGCGCCGCCGGATACTAATATATCTCCCGCGTAGCTTGCCGCCGCCGCTGCCACAAAGGCGCCTCGGGGGAAATGAATTGTGTGTGCGTGCAATTTGGTGAGAAAAAAATAAAAAATAACACCTCGAAAACATTAGCAGGTAGCAAAAGTTACATGCATGTGGGGCGGATATTGATGTATGCTTTGCATTTTTTTTCTTTGTGTGTGTGTGTGTGTGTGTGTGTGTGTGTGCGTACACTTTTTGGAACACCAAAATAAATGCATAAATAAATAAAAATTCCTAAATAAGATGTCCAAATAAAGAATGTAGTTCTGTACAGCAACCCTCCCTTCAAACCCGAACCCTTCGTGAAAGGCTCACTCGCAGCCCTAAACGCGCGTTGAAACCACAACTTCAAAGCCTAAATGTGACTAGAAACCCTAACCGTGACTTGAAACCCTAACCTTGGCTTGAAACACAAATTTAAACCACAACTTGAACCCTTAACCCAGGCTGGAAATTCAAACTTGAAACCCTCACCCTATATATGATTTAATCAATTTGATCATTTTTATTCTATATTTATTTTGATTGTATTATTATTATTTGGTTTTTAATTTTAACCTTATTTTATTCATCATATTTTCTGACTTCAGTTTTTAAGTCATGATTGTACTTTCCAAATTTGTTTTATTATTGTACTTCCTTATATATACATGGATGATTATGTTTTTATTCATAAAAGCTTTTAAATGTGTTTTAAATATATATCCTTATTATTTATTCATAATTGTGTTGGTAGGTTTTAACCGGACTTTTTAAGCTATTTTTGTCTAATTTTTTAAAATGAATTATGATATAATTATATAAAAGGTACATCTATTTTTTTTTGCATCTTTTTAAATTAATATTTTGAAAACATTTTAGGAATATATGTATTTATTTAACGTATATTTTTTTATTGGTGTTTTTTTTCTCTGCTACAACTCGCCTGTTTACGAGCATCCCTGCCCGAGTGTCTTTTTTTCTTTTCTTAACACACGTGACCAAGATCATGTATGTCCAGTACGCATGTTCCAGTTCATGTGTCGGCGCTGCGTTTTAAAGTATTTATCCCTCCCCTGGCACGTCACGTGACCACTCAGAAATATCTCGGCCTTGTTCATATTTTATGCCTCTCTTGCCTAATTTAAAGGGGGGAATTAGAGCAGAAAATTTGGCGGGGGGTCGAGTGGGGAGTTGTTTAATGGACACACACACACACACACTTGACACTGGGCGCCATCTTGTTCTTCACACAAACAAACAAAAAACAAAACCCTGTGAATGAACCGAAACCTTGTCCCAATTCACGACTTCAATTTGAAATCCAAACCCGAGTTCAAAACTAATATTGATCGTAATGACGCCGCTGGATGACACTCGATCTACTTTCCGGCACAGCTTTTGCTTCGTATCGTTTGAGGCGAAATCTTCGTTGGGATGACAACGTCACATCACATTTGACCGCGCCCCGCCCCCACCCGCCCTTCCCTTCAAAAACATCCAACATGGTGGCTTGTCACGTGGATGACATCACGCTCGCATCGTACACGCACACACACACACACACACACACGACTCCGACCTGGCTTGAGACGAATGATGATGACGTGTTACAACGGCAGCGAAACAGCACTCGCGCCTGCCATCTTATGTCCTGGGCAAGCCCCCTGAAGCATTCTGCTCAATATCCAACTCGTGCGACGAATCATCCACCTACGAGTTTGCTCTTTTTTTCCCCTCACTAGCAAGACAATTGGGCGCGTGAGTGTGTGCACTGACTCTGCCCGACTACATCCGTTTTACCGGTGACGTTGCTCTCCTTTCCTGCATGACATTTCTGACTAGTGATGTTTATTTTTTATTTTTTTTCGTGTACCACGGTACACGAATAAAACAACCACTAATGACTTTTATTTTCACGACTGTATGCCATTTTTGTGTGTAAGAAAAAAAAAAATGGCCGTTTCACTGGGGATGTTTTTCTCGACCTGAATTACATTTGTACACACTGGCAGAGCAACTATGTCGTACCCGTGAAGCTTTCAACACCCCCCCCCCACACCTTGTGCCACTGTTTGACATTTCTAGTAAAAAAAAAAAAAAAAAAATCTAAATAGCTCTCTCTCTCTCTCTCTCTCTCTCTCTCTCTCCTTTTCTCTAATTCTCTCTCCTTTCTATCGCTCTTTTCACTCACCTCTCTTTCTTTTCCTGCTTTTCTTTCTTTCTCTTTGTTTTTCTGTTTTTCTCTCTTTCTCGTAGTCTTGCTTTCTGTTTTTTTCTCTTTCTCTGTCGCTTTCTCTTTTTCTGTCTTTCTATATCTCTTTCTCTTCTGTTGCTCACATTGCTCTATTTCCCTCCCTTTCCCTTTCTTTCTCTTTGGCTTTTTTTTCTTTTTCACTTTCTTTGTGTCTTTCTTTCTTTCAAAGCCTGATTTGAAACCCTCAATCTCCATCCCTCCTTTCAAACATAAATTTAAAATCCCTGACTCAAGCTTAAAACCCAAACCCGAAACCCTTCTTGAAAACCTCTCCCCTCATAGGTTGAAACCCTAATCTGACAAAACTAACCCAGGCTCAAAACCCAAACTCTGTTTCAAAACCCTATTTTGAAATCTTGACCGTGGTATTTCCACCATGATTTTGAAACCCCAGCCCTGGTTTGAAACCTTATTTTGAAACCTGAACCATTGTGGTTTGAAACCCTAACTCCATAACTCGAAGCACGAACTCAAGCTGAAAGCATCCTTTGAAATCTTCCCCCGAAACCCCAATTGAAACCCTAGCCCTATCTTTAAACCCTAACCCTAACTTGAACCCTGACTCTGAAACCCTCACCCCCCTAATTCCTCTATTTGCACTTCGGCTGGACGACCCCGAAGGGCATCTCCCGAGTTACGGCGCTGCCGCTCATGTAAAATGTAGGTGAGCCGATGACATATGCATGACCGACTGGAAGCTGCAGCACTTGTAGTGTGCGTGTGTGCGTGTGTGTGTGTGCGTCTGCAGCGTAAAAAAGCCGTAGCTTCAAGGTCTGCTTGGGATGTGTGGCGTTAATACACAAATAAGACTTTTCAGCAGCCCTCAAATCTCACCACGATTACATAACTCAAATATGCTTGTTCTTTGTCGGCCAGGCGGTTTTTGTGCAAGAGCACTTCTCTTGCTTCAAGCAGTTTGAGACCAAAAAAAACAAAAAGAAAAAAACTCTTCAGTTCTGAAAGCTAGTCTCACTCGGTACTGCATGTGAGGAAGTTTATCTGACCATAAGAAATGCCCAAAATCGAAAGTGTCGATTGTTTCACCGAGTTGTTTCAGTGGGGGAGTTTTGAGGCCAGCTATTTGTTTTGAAGAATATTATCAAGGCAAATTTTCGTGTACTATTGTCAGGTGATATTGCTTAAATACTTGGACAGTGGACACTAGCATACTTTGCGGTTCAGGACCAGTGTTAAGTAGGTGCACTGTAATTCCACCTTTGACCGCTAGATGGTAGCATGCATGTTTAGTTTGCGATAGTGAAACTCCAAGTACAGTCAAACCTCGGTTTTTGTCCATAATCCGTTCCAGAAGGCTGTTTGAAAACCGAAATTGTTCGAAAACCGAAACCACGCTCTTTTTAAAATAAAAATGTTTACTGAACACGTCTGCTCACAATGGAAAGCAACCCGAGGAAGCGTCACTTCCTCGTGTAAGGAAGGTGGGAGGAGTCAAATGGTGCATTCAAGTGCGCTCAGTTTGTTCGAGAACCGAAATTTGTTCGTCATCCGAGGCATTAAAAATTTGAAATTTTTGGTTGAAAAATAAATTGGTCGAGAACCGAGACGTTCGAAAACCGAGGTTTGACTGTACTGTACTGTACTTCAGCACAGTCTAGTTTTTGTCGGAACTTCTTGAATGTCATCCGCTGTAATCCTGCTTTTTAAGCCTACAGAAAGCTGTAAATTCATTTCATAATGTACATCTTTGAGCATGATTATTGATGTATCTCGTGAAATGCAAATTTTTTTAGTTTGAAAAAAAATGGGATCCCAGCATAGCCTAGATTTTGTTGAAAATAGTTTTTGTTGTGTAATGAACGTGAGGTGATACGTTAAATTTGCTACTTCGGAAAAAAATGAGATTTGTTCACTGCTAATAAAAGGATCGGTCCACTGTTTGTGCAATATTTTTGTGAAGTCCATTGCTCTTATTCCCTCAAAAAACATCTTAAAAAGTATGTTTAAAGACATCAGAAAAAAATGCTACATATTTTTCTGACCCGCTCACAACCTGTTTTTTTTATTTTTTTTAGTTTTTGCAATGTAAACTTTCCAGAAAAGAGACGACATGCCGAATTTGTGTGCTTTGCGTCTCATATTCATTTCAAAGTCAAAAGTACCCCTGAAAGGAGAGCGACAGACGGCGCGGCGCTTTGCATCGCCTTCATTCTGAAGACAGGAAAGATGTCAGCCTGCGGGCGACGTGCAGCGTGTACTTTATAATTAACCTCTCATCCTGCGCGCCTGGCGTCTCGCAAATATTCACCTCGTTTCGACGCAATCACAAGGCTTCTATTATTTCTTTATCTTGAAGAGATGCCAACTGGACATCATTCCAAACCAATGCAAAGACCCCCCACCAAGGCCAAAACATCAAACAAATTTGGGATGCTGAATCTATCAAATGAATGCAGTGCGAGACGAACAGACTTACTGACTAAATGGACGCGACAAGTGTGTACAAAGTCTTTTTCAACAACGTTATAGCCGTTATGACTGTGAAAATCATATACCGTCAATGTGTTATTTGACATTTTATTTTAATTATGCACTACACATTATCTTTCCATTCGAAATCCAAAGACATGTAAGATAGTGACAATCAGGGTATGCAATTATTTTTCAGTTTTGTTGAGTCCCGTTTTGTTTCTTGCTGTCGGATGGCATGTAGCTGTAGTTCTTTTTGCTTCCATTGGGGGGCGTGGTGATCTCACCTGGCAGCCATTGGTAATCAATTGCTAGTCTGAAGCACCCGGTGCACATCCGGTTTCCTTTGTTTGCTGTTTGTATCCTGCCTTGTTCTAGAATACCTGTGTGAAGCGTTAACACGCTGTTTTTTGTATAATAATAATAATAATAATAAGAATAATAATCTGTTCATCCAGACACATGAGCAAGATACACTTCAGTTGCTTTCGCGGACCATAGAAAATGGTCTCCCCGGGCCTGGAGTTTGACCAGCTAACCGAGTAGCTAGCTACCTGAATGATGAAGAGTTTGGCTGCTTAACTTATTCACTAGCTAAATAGCAGACGGAGAGACAAACTCACTAACTTCGGGGCTCATGAAGCGATAAGCTCGACTGACTGACTGACATCCACGAATGAATGAATTGAAGAACTGACTTGTTTGTGAATTTTGAAAAGTGCAAATAGTTAGCTTAATTGCTCACAAAATTCAAGCGCCAGACGCTAAAATATATTTTTGCCGCGCCGTCGCCCGATAGCCATTGCATTTTATTTAGTCTGGTGCTTCAGAGGACATTTAGAGAATGGGGGAAAAAATGCTAGCAGAGGGAGAGGAGTCTCTGGGGGGGGGCGAGGGTTACGATTATCCTCCATCTGTTCAATTAACTGTCAGCTTTTTCACAAAATGAATGAAAAGGCAGCGGGGGGGGGGGGGAAATGTAATAAATAAATAAAGCTCGTCGATATCGCCAGGGCCACAAATTGAAACAGTGGCCTCATGCATTTCTGAGTGCGAAGCGTGAAAACGGACGACAGACGACACTAAGCGCGGGGAAAAAGAAGAATTAAACTAATTTCCGAAAACATGCATAATATCGATATCTGGCCTTCCTGACAAGCGATAAGCATAATGAGCTTTTCTTCCTCCTTCAGCTGGATCCGAGGAAATTGCATTGTGTGATACAGATGTAAGCCTCATTATCTGACCTCAACTTTCTTCCATTCAATTCCCACACTCGCTGCTCGTGGTGCGCATCAGCCTGATGAAAGAAGTTTTTTTGTTTGTGTTCCCCCCCCCCCCCCCCCCTCAAGGAGGATGAAGTCGTTTTATCAACTCTCACGGCCAAAAAAAAGATAGCGAGGAGGCTCCGGTGTTGACGTGAGCTACAGACAGCTGCTGCTCACTTTGCTAGTCTTCTCACACAGCGAGGTGTTGGATAATGTGAGTCACAGTACTTTTTTTTTTCACATATTGTTTTCCTGAAATGTTATTTTATTCATTTACAGTCAAACCTCGGTTTTCGAACGTCTCGGTTCTCGTCCAATTCGGTTTTCGACCCAAAAATTTCGAGTTTTTTTTTATGCCTCGAATGACGAACACATTTCGGTTCTCGAACAAACTGAGCGCACTTGAATGCACCATTTGACTCCTCTCGCCTTCCTTACACGAGGAAGTGACGCTTCTTCGTTTCGCGTTCCATTGTGCACAGACATGTTCAGTCAACATTTTTATTTTAAAAAGAGCTTGGTTTTGGTTTTTGAACAATTTCGGTTTTCGAACAGCTTTCTGGAACGGATTATGGACGAAAACCGAGGTTTGACTGTATTTGACTTTTATCCTGCTCAATACAAATGTTTTTTTTTAAATTTTGTATTTTATTTTTTATGACAATAAAACTACTCTGTGGTACTACAGGTGGTAGTACGCCTGGTGAGCAAATCATTTGTCAGGGTTGTGTTGTTAAAAAAAAACAATTCTTCAATTCTACCTCTTTGAAGTTGACTGTCACTGCGTCCATTTGCAATCCAGACCACAATCCAGCAGCATAGTTGCTCAAAGAATCCTCTCGAGTGTCAGTCAATGGGGTGTGAATTATGACATGTTTTTTTAAATATGCCGGAAGTTTTAAATTCTACTTTTTAAGTGGGTCGTTGTCAATAATGGTGCACCCCCCCACCTCCTCCCTCCGACATTTTAAAGGGGGACATATTCATTTGAAAATTGACTTTTTAATTGCTCTCATGCAAATAGTTCGTCTGGGGCGCCTGCCTAGCGCCTACCCATCCAGTGTGAAATTGCAGAACCAAGTCCTGTTTTTGTGTGCGTAAAGTGTAATTCAGCTGCTCGGTGATGAAGTGCCGCCTGCGTGGGTGAAAATACACCTAATGGTTTTACTTTATGGGGCTCGAGTGTACTTCCCATGCACTTTTTTTTTTTTCCTTTCCCACAAATATGCACCCCACAGTAGAGATGATAGGGTGAGCAGTGGCTCATTTGCATGAGACAGGACATACCTTAAAAAACGACTGATTATTTATTTATTTTTTAGCAGAGTTGGAAAATGGAGGTGGTCGAGCGACGTGTTTTTATATCGTTTTCATGATTTGTGTCAGGAACCCGCCAAAGGGCGATGCTGCATCTCAAGGGGCTACCTTAAACAAAATAGAAATTACAAATCAAAACCTGCAATGTGATTTCACCAAAATATAACCCTTTGATGTTGATATATGTACCGTATTTTAAGGCGCTTCGGTGTATAAGGCGCACCTCTGATAAATGGCCTATTTTAAAACTGTTTTCATATCCAGGCGCGCCGCGTTATAAGGCGCGTAGAATAGAAGCTACAATAGTGGGTGCGGTTGCGTGATGCATCCACTAGATGGAGCAACGCTAAAGGGGTCCAATACAACTCTGTTTATGTCACGCTTTCACAACCGATGCAGCTGCAACAAAGCGCTTGACAGAACATTTAAAAACGCAACGTCCAAGAAATCCGAGTCTTGATCCATATATAAGGCGCATCGGATTATAAGGCACACTTTTGAGAAAATGGAATGCTTTGAGGTGCGCCTTATTGCGCGGAAAATACGGGAACCTAAAAGTCTCCCATTGTTCAGTCATCCAACAGGACCCTCGTCACGTCACGTTGTCCCTAAGTGGCCGTTGAACTTTTAGACAACAATCAGCGATGCTCGGAGAGGGAAAAATCCATCCCCCGTCGTTGGGCATAAATTCACACGGTGAGGAAAACAGGATGCAATCAATTTGGCCACCGGTGCCTTATCTGCACTTGCAGATCCTCCCCAGCACCAGCATCACGCAACTCCCTCCGTTCCCTTTTTATTTATTTCCTCCCGCTATCTTTGAATTCTCAAACAGCGCTTCCTATGGTGAAAATAACTTTTTCTGTCAACTTGATGAGACGGCTTGTTACCAGCACGGTGAGTGGTGATAACCTGACTTTCATCGGATGGATCAGTTGGGCTATGGACTGTCACCATTTTCTTTTTCTCTCTCTTCTCTCTCTCTCTCTCTCTAACCCTTCCTCCTTCCCTCCCAATTGAGTGTGTGTATATATTCAACTCGGTTGGGATTTATTTGCTGTTAGGCGACTTATATTCCTCCAGCGCGCTTGATCTCCTTGAATCAGATTGCACCTTATCGGACGGAGCAGACTGCACCGAAGCTGGGGTGTGAGATAGCGCGCTGCCGGCTGAGCTCTCAATCCGCGTGTCGCACATTAGCGGCGCCATTACCACAGCTCCGCTTGACGTCCACCCGTGTTGCGTTGGCTAAATATCTAATTGAAAACGGGGTTTGATTCTGGGAACAAAAAAAAAAAAAATATCGGTGTGAACCAGAGATGGGGACTCGAGTCATTGCGACCTGGAGATGAGAATCAACTTGAGTCACTGAGACTCGACGACTAAAATTTCCAGTCGAGTTGATCTTTTAAGCCCTTATTCGCAAAGCTCTTTCAAATTCCCCGAAAAGCAGTGACATCTCCTGGTCTAGACCCCTCATCTAGAAAAGGCAAAACTCTCCACGCAGGAGAGGAGTGTGGCTCAGAGAGGAGAAGCGGCAATAAAAGAGGCCAAAATCCAGATGTCAAAGGGTGAGGCATGGCAAGACAATAGTTGAGTATTAGGTGTGGTTTTACCGAATGCGACTTTAGAAATAAATCTTAAATCGAGATTAGGATTTTCGACAGTAGTATCTGCTCTAATTTCCGCCCCCACTGCCTGTCTTGAATTTGGTCATGCAACCCTGGTCACCTTTGCCATAAAGGCCTTTGCTTAACCCTGGAGAACCCAAGAACCCTTTTATTCTTTGTAAAAAGGATGAATTATACATTAAATGACTGCTATATGTTCACTGAACACCAAAATATATGTTTTTTTTCAAATATTCAGCGCTTTAATCCTAATTTTGGATTAGGGCCAAATTTGACCCTTTGGGATTTAAGGGTAGCATTTTAGTAGCAGAATTGATAGGGGTCAAATTTGACCCCGTGGGTTCTCCAGGGTTTTAAATCCATGACGGCTTTGGGGAAGGTATATGTACACGTATTCCTTTGGTGTACGTGTACACAGAGGGATCCAAATAGGCAGAAGCAGGATGCGCAGGGGCCAGCACTGATAATACCTCGGCACACAAGAGGACATCTTCAGAAGGGCATCTACTTTCTTGCATGTATATACTCGAAAGTGGTTTGCTATCTTGATGGCCTTGGAATAGATCGTAGAACACATAGCCAGCGATGCTTTTTAGTCTGCAGTTTCACTCGGTTTCTGCCTTGCAGAGTCTTTGGTCAGGCATGTCGGAGAATAGGCGCCACATAGTATGTGAGACAATGTTTGTAAATGCATCATCTCATATTCACAGAGTTCCGAGGTGGGAGGAGGCGGAAATATTTTGGTGGCCCAGGTCGGATTTGAAAAAAATTCCGAATTGTACCGTTCACGCCGCATAAAAAAAATCAAATACGTGTCACAAAAAAAATCGGAATTGAGCTGCCGAATGAACGTAGCTATATTTGCTGACGATGGACAACTCCCAAACCGAATTTTCACAGAACACAACACGGGCTTGGGGGCTGCACGTTCAGAAAAAGAAGACCGTTTAAATCGGTTGAAGTGACTTTCACACGGTGCTCTCTTGTAAGCGGCTCTCTCGCCAAAAAACGTGTCATTAGCGACGTATTAGCGATTAGTCTCAACATCAGTTTGGATTTTATTGCTGTATGACAACCTCCTCTGTCGGTTGGCGTCAATCGTGTTTCAAATTTCAGGAAATTGCAACGTGTGCAGGGAGCTAAAATGAAACTTCACACATTCAGTACAAAAAAAAATAAAAAAAAATCAACATGTTTCAGTTGATATTTATTTATTTATTTTTATCGGCAATGACAAATGAGTTCATATTGCGAGACGTATTTTTCCGACGATTTAACCCCAACATGAAATAAGGGGGAAGCTTCTGTCGCCCGCGGCTAGAATCGTTCAGACAGAATCATTTTGCCTTTGGACGGTTTCCACTGATGAGCCCAGTGTCACTGCCCACCCATTTGCTGATAGCCCACCGGTCACTCGGCAGCGCTCTCATTTTCCCTCGGCAGGCCTTTGAAGCCCAAGACCGAAATTAAAGATCTGCAGATATCACCCGCCCCCGTTGCCGGCTGCGCTCGCCCCACCCCGCTCGTTTCGCTCCACCTTGCTAAGATGAAATGCGCCGCTTTCGTCAGGATTTTATTTAATTATTTGGGATGAATGAATATTCAGTCGTGGTTTTTATATATAAAATCATGTGTGGGGAAACCAATCACTCTCCAACAATGTCGACAGCACATGATGATTGGAATTCTTTGTGCAATCTTGTAGACTATTTGTATGTCTTTTTCAAGCTTTAGAAGCCTAATATTATTTTCTTTCCGCTCCATGAATGATCGGTTTGGCAACATTTATGTCGCTTCATTCTGGTCATGTGACACATTGGAGTCACTTGTTGCTAGGCAGAATTTGTGGGGCAACATCAACGCTTCCCCAACAGCAACGTAAAAGCAAATACAACAAATGGCCAACACAATTCTGGTTATGCGACTCATTTCTGTGTGACATTTGCTCCTATAACCAGAATTTCTGTCAAACCGCTGTCACAAAAATACACATGCTCATTGTTTCCATGGCAACAATCAATTTGTCTTCCAGCAGTCAATCAATCAAACTTTCACGATCATGCAGGCTGTTTTTCTTACACGGTAAAGAAAACTTTTACAAAAGATATTTAAGAGCAAAAAAAAAACAAACTAAGGTGCACAAGCAAAGGAAGAACAAGGCAAGTGGGAAACTTTCTTTATCCAATTACTTTGAGATTAGTGAGCGCGCAGAACAATCTATCCAACAGAAATTGAAGAGCAACTTGGAAACTAATTACAAAGACAGAGCTTGGTCGAACACAAGGGCAGGTAAGGACCCGATTGACCGATACGGAAGGATGGGTAGGAGGTTAAATAAACGCCACGTAAAAACAGGAATCCAAGTAGAAGTAGAAACTTATCCTCTGCTCTTCACTGAACACATCCAATTTTTTTTTTTTTTTGGGTGCTCGTCTCTTTCTTATACAAGATGACAACCAAAGCCCTAAAAGTTGTCATTAGATGTGATCGACTGGTTGTGACCGGCGGATATTTTGCCTGTCATCCAAAATGCGTGATGGGCTGGAATGTCATCTCATCACTGTGCAGGTTGATGAACGACATGACATCATTGATCAGATCTGTGAAATAAAACATTGCCCAAAGTCAGCCATCGTTGACTCCGGGGATGTTCTGTGCTGCCGTTGTTTATAATCCAAAGTTTCACAATTACAGCCCATAGGCAAAAAAAAAAAAAATTCAATATTTTAAAATTATTTTTGGGGAGAATTATTTTAAAAAGCACATCTACATCAACTCGAAAAATTCTCTCTGAAGCATTCGATACACAAAAGATGGGGCGAAAACAACGTCCCTGCCCCTTCTTTTGTGTCACGAATGCTTTAGGGAGAATTTTTCGAGTTGATGTAAATGTGCTTTTAAAAATTATTTTAATCCTGATGAAATTTGTAATTAAATGTTTTGGGATCATAGTTATACAGTCAAACGTCGGTTTTCGTCCATAATCCGTTCCAGAAGTCTGTTTGAAAACCGAAATTGCTCGAAAACCGAAACCACCCACTTTAAAAAAAAAAAAAAGTTTATTGAACACGTCTGCTCACAATGGAAAGCAACACGAGGAAGCGTCACTTCCTCGTGTAAAGGAAAGCGAGAGGAGTCAAATGGTGCATTCAAGTGCGCTCAGTTTGTTGGAAAACCGAAATTTGTTCGTCATTCGAGGCATAAAAAACTCAAAATTTTGGGTCGAAAACCGAATTGGACGAGAACTGAGACGTTCGAAAACCGAGGTTTGACTGTAAATGTTTTGGGATCATAGGTATATTACATTTAAATTTAGAACAAGGAATATCGGCGACAAATAATTTGGGGGCGGGCGGGGGCAGGGCTTGGTCGCCATTCCTCATGAGTTGCACGGTTTACTGTAAAAAAAAAAAAATGAAAAATTTAATTAAAAGGGTTGGAAAAAAGTGTATTCTGTTGATTAAAATCGAAAGGGTTGAAACGTTTCACTCCATCTGTAATTTGGACAGATGACATGACACACGACTCCAATATCCGAAGAGAACGTCGCATCAAAGAAATGATTGACACGCTGAGGAGCGACAACTCGCGGCTGTCCTTGAGCCACACGCTAATAACTAATCCGGATTTTGGCTGTGACAGCCAACCTCGGCTAATTAATCCACTTTTGATACACGCCTCGATACGGACTGAATGAGCCCAGCGTGCGAGGCGCCGTGTCGGCTTCTGTGGGGAGGGAGGAGACCATCTCGCGGCTTATCTCCCTCCGTGACACAACCCCTCGGAAAATTTGCATGAAAGCAGCGGATGGACTCGCTCAGCGGTTTCTTTGAAATGCACTCGGGGATAAATACGAAGAATAGCATAAAAAAAAATTCACCGCTAGCTAATTTGTATGGACTGAAGGGTTTGGGGTATGACACGCCGTCCACCAGCCGAATGCAACTCATTTTAAATGTCAACTTCGCCACCTGTTGGCTGCGGAATTTGTGCCCCCAACAGCGACTTCTTAAACAATATCCATCCATTTTCTCATCCGCTTAATAATAATAATAATAATACATTTTATTTATAAGCGCCTTTCAAGACACCCCAGGACAGTTTACAATCAGGAACAAAAACAATAAAACACAATACGGGTTGAGCAGCGGCAGCCAAACGCGCCAGCGTTCACTCAACCCCGGAAGTCGGAAGAAACCACAAGGGAGGCGGAGGGGGGAAAAAAAAAAACATGGTCGAACTATCCTCATTTTGAGGGTAGTTTGAGTTAGGCAAAAAAAAAACCTCCTGCACAAGCATATGACAATTACAACAGGTCACAAGACATGAAAAAATGAAGGCGGTGATACAAGGGAGTGTATGCGCGTGGGATGGTCTGGTTGTGTGTGCGTGTCAGGCCTCAACTGCTACGTCAAGGTCATCTCATGGAGACGGTCCTGGCTTATCAGACTATGGCCGCGAAGGAGGGGGTGATGGTAGGGCGCTATTTATCCTCACAAGGGTCGCGGGGCATGCTGGAGCCTTTCCCAGCTGTCTCTGGGCAGTAGGGTGGGGGGACACCCTGAACTAGTTGCCAGCCAATCGCAGGGCACACAGAGACAAACAACCGTTTGCGCTCACACTCACACCGAGGGACAATTTGTGCTCAATTAGCCTGCCATGCGTGTTTTTTGGAATGTGGGAGGATACCGGAGTACCCGGAGAAAACCCACGCAGGCACCGGGAGAACATGCAAACTCCACATAGGAAGGACCACCGGGCCGCTATATATAGTCTGAAATCAAAATAGTCCAAGAAATCTTTTCGATGTTAGAATGCTTAATGGACTCTCCTTTTATTTGGTGTGGTTTTGAAGCAAGAACGTTATTATGCATTTAGCGTAATGTCAGCGCGGCGTTCAGAACGGCACTCCAATGACACAAGCGCATAAAAGCCGCCGCCTCTGGCGCCTTTAGCGACATCTTCGTGGGAAAGCTATTGATTGGATTTGGATGCTTAACTTGACAACTCCCAATTAAGACGAGGGGCGATGAAGTGACTGCTAAAAGCATTTGGTCTGCATTTAGATATTAGTCTGATGAAACTATGCACGACAACGGGTTTCGTTCCATTTAAAAAGACACGTTTGTTTGGGGGGGTTTTCTGCCTGTAATGGGCAAACATCACCATGGATGCAGAGTCTAAAATGTCCTTGCGAGTCGGGTCTTTGTGATGAACGCAAGCTGAGGCTAAATAAATCACAGGACGCAAATGGAAGGCGTACAGTGCGGAGTCTCCATGCAAATATTTATTGATGAGCTTCTTTTGCAAAATGGAAATAAAATGAGTCACCTCAGGCAGAATAAAGGCAGCATCCTTCCTGCTGCATCTCAACTCCAATCCAATCGGAGCATTTTATTTATTTATTTATTTATTTTTGTCGGTTGCCGCATTTCTCCATTTCCTCTCTTTTGTTTCTTTCTTTCTTTATTTTTTTAGCTCGCGACTTCTTTATCAACTCTTAATGTAATAAAAGACATGGGACACAAAAGCCATTGAATTTTGTTTTTTCACCCCATTTAAGAATTTAAGCTAACTAGCAAGGCAAATGTGGCCAAAACTGAAAACACATGTGGTGAATGATTTCATGAGGAAACTTGTTCGTCAATTTTAGGAGATCTTATTTCTGCTCATGTGACATGGTTTTGGTCACTTGTTGCTGGGCAGAATTCATTGGGCACAATCACTGCAACCTGCAAAGATAAACGCCCATTGTTACAGCGGTCCACTTGATTCTTTGTAAATCTAACATTTAAAAAGCATTTTAGCTAGCTCAAAACAATGATATTCTTCAATTGGATCATGTGACACAATTTTGGGCAACTTTTGTTAAGCATATTCAAACAACAGATAGTTGCTGTCCGTTTTATTTATCATAAACCTGAGACAGTTAAATACCATTTAAGCTAGCTAAGATTTTTCTTTTGAGTCATGTGACACATTTTTGGGCAACTTGTTGCTAAGCATATTCAAACAACAGATAGTTGCTGTCCGTTTTATTTATCATAAACCTGAGACAGTTAAATACCATTTAAGCTAGCTAAGATTTTTCTTTTGAGTCATGTGACACATTTTTGGGCAACTTCTTGCTAGGCACAATCACAGGAGTTTTTCAACAGACATGAATACAACACAATTGTCAATTCGTATCCTGTCAAAACTTTGTGTTTTTGTGCGTTAAATTATGGACAGGAAGCAGGCTACGATTCTTTGTGATGCCATGTGACGCATTTACGCGTTTATAAAACACATTTACGGCAGAATAAGATGCGGTGGCGTGTTGCTAATGTATCGTAATGCCGGCAATATGCCACTTGGAAATTAAAATTCTTATTTTAACGTGACATTGAGAAGTCTAAGTGGCAAACTATTTAGAACCTAATTTTATGATTTTTGCTGACATGGGGAAAAAAAACTGTTTCTGTTTGTCCTCTTTGCCTTCGTCGGTGTGACCTTCTCTATCTCCTCTTATCGTCCTCTGGATAGGGTTTTTTTTTTCTACAGCCTTGCAGACGTTTTCCCCCCACTCGTGCTGCATGCTGAGTCGAACAAGGCAGGGTTTGTGGGTGTGGCTGACTTTAAATCGTCCCTTAAACTTCCCCGAGAACTTCTCAGAGGTAATGAGAGCCTGGGCTAACCAGTGTTTGATCAAATCAGCACGGACACATGCTTTTTTTTTCCCCCTTCAGCGCTAAATAGTGATTGCTGTAGATTGAGGATGGGAGAGAAAAATAACACATTTGACGCATTGTCATAATTGTATACGATGTAATCAGGGATATAATTTGAGATATCGTATTGCATCATAATTGGAGTGAAATCGCAACTTGAACGAATGACATCGAAAATTGGAGCGGCGAGGTTGCTCGGTGGAGTAAACGTTCTTGTCATCGGAGTGAATCGTCTTGACATTGGAGATGATTTGTATCGCAACAAGAGTGACGTGAGTTGCGTCATATCGCATCAGAATTGGAATAAAACGTCTCACGTGCGAATAGCATGATAGCATCGTTTCAGGGAATTCATCGCATCTTATTCCGCCGTAAATGTGATTTATATTGCATAATGTATCGCGCCGTATTTAGACTTTATCGTCCTGTATCGCCGCATAATCGGAGGGAATGGAGTCGTATCGCGTTGAAATCGGAGTGAATTATGTCGCGTCATACAAGTGAATCGTTTTGCCTTATAATCAGAGTGGATCATTTTGTATTGCGTTGTGGTTGCTGCGAATCGTTTTGGGATTGAAGGGAATTGTATGGTATCGTGTAATTGTATCGGATTGAAGTATGGTAATTGTTCACGTCGTATCATAATTGGAGTGAACGGTGCCGCATTGCAAACGTAGTGAATCTAATTTGTATCGGTAGTGGCTTAATCGGTATCTTACCGTTGACGGCGTATCGAGCTGCGTATCCGCCTTTGGGATCGAGATTCATATCCCGAGTGATTTCGGCTGTAAATCATTGTGGCGATGAAAGGCTTTGCTTTTAAACTCGAAAGCTTGTCATTTTTCATGCACCGAAGTGTGAAAGTAACGCCTTGAGACAAATGAATTTTTCAGAAGGAGGGGAGGTCGGGTGGTGGGGGATAGCGTGGCGGGGAAGGGGGTGTCGCGGCGGGCTGAGGTCTTGGCGGCTTCAAGTGTTGAGAAGAAGCCCGCTGATAGATGGTTAACAACCACGTAGCATACTAAGTGTCATTGTCGTCTTGGCAAGAAGAGATTTCACCGCCGATCGCCATTCAATGTCATCTCGACCAGAAATTGAAATTGAATGGGAGGCTTTTACTTCTGAAATTGAGGAAGGCTGACGTGTACGTTCAGTCAATCAGTGGAGACGGTTTAGATTCTTCTTCAAAAAAATAATTAAATAAATAAAATCCAATTGATCTTTTCATAATGTTTAGACACAACTGGCATGTCAACTGAAAAGTATAATATTTTTAAAAATTGTTGTGTATTACCATACAGTCAAACCTCGGTTTTTGACCATAATCCGTTCCAGAAGGCTGTTCGAAAACCGAAATTGTTCAAAAACTGAAATCACGCTCTTTTTAAAATTAAAATGTTTATTGAACACGTCTGCTCACAATAGAAAGCAACACGAGGAAGCGTCACTTCCTCGTGTAAGGAAGGCGAGAGGAGTCAAACGGTGCATTCAAGTGCGCTCAGTTTGTTCGAGAACCGAAATGTGTTCGTCATCCAAGGCATAAAAAACTCGAAATTTTGGGTGGAAAACCGAATTGGTCGAGAACCGAGACGTTCGAAAACCGAGGTTTGACTGTACTTCATTTTTTTTTTTTTTTTTTGCTGAAGCAGCCACTTCTAAAATCACTTCTGAACCAAAGCTTCATCATCATAGCGGATTCTTTGGCAATAAGCTAAAGCTAGCACTCGCCACGCTCAAGCTAAAACTCAACACGGCTGACTCGTGTTCAGTTCAGAGTGAAGTGGATCCTCTGGTGGTCGTGACTCGTTATTTCCAGTAGAAGGAGTGCTTTTTGGCCACTTCATTTTGGGGGGCATTTAATCTCTCTAAATCACATATGGCGGCGCCGCCGCAGATCATTGTCTTGTCTTGCACACGTTGCCCATCACAATCTCGACAAGGAATACCCAAAAGTGGGCGTCGCACTCGCTTGGATCAGCGACGATTTGGTTCCAGCTTGTCTTGGAAACATGTGCGGAAAAACCCAAACAGATCCTATTCATAAAAGCACCCAAGATAAGTTCCTCCGTCACTATTCTGGAATGAGTTCCAGGTTTGAATTTGAGCCATCGTAGAATCTTTACGTTTGGAGCCTCTGTTTGAAGTAATGTCTCTGTCTTTCTGTCATAAACGAAATCGACTCCCCCTTTGAAGATGCCCAAACAGACTTGTACAGTAGCGAGCAGTTGGAGTGATTAAGTTCTACCGCGCAAACGGCTGACAACTGACCGCACGTAGAATATATGATGGCATAAAATGCACATAAGACCAACATCAAGCCCTCCCTCTAATGAGGATGTTATTTATCCCCCCTCGCAGGCCTCTTCAAAAGCGCTCATGAAATATGGAAGCGATATTGGCGTCAATTGGGTTTCATTGCCTTCACATTTGCATACGCTGCGTTTGAAGCGCGGCTGCAGTATGTGTTGACTCCAAAGCCTGGAATGCAATCAGTGATCAGGACCGCGTATTCGATGTTGGGGTGTGTTTGCTCCGCGACAAAACCAAACGGGGATCATGTACTGACGGCGGTGGGAAGCCACAAAGTACGAGTACACAAATAGAGAGACGTAACGAGTTGAGATGTCAAGTCAAACGTGTTTAGCAGCGTCATTGGTTAAGACCTTTGGGTCTTATCAAGCAAAATAAAATAAAACTGCAACAGCTGCAAACATGGAGGAATGTGAAGCACGGTGCAAAAAAAATTTAAAAAAATAAATTTAAAAAATCATTTATAAATAAATATATATATACATACATACCTCTACTGTATATATACCGGGCCGTATATATATATATATGTATATTTATTTATTTTTAATATATATATATACACTATATATAATGGAAGTATATACTGTATATATATATACTGTATATGTACATATATATATACTGTATATATATGTATATATACTGTATATATATATACAGTATATATATATAATATATATATATATATATATATATGTGTGTGTATATGTATATTATTTGATTTTTTAAAAATATATTTTTTTATATATACATATATATACATATTTTTTTAATCCAAAAATCCTTTCTACTCTAAAATAAAAAAGTATGACTACTTTCGCCACCTCTGTGCATGACATGCAGTTTTCCAGAGGATTAACAAAAAAAAAAAATGTTCTGTTCGATGAGGAACTTGGGACGCTCCCAGAGCAAATTTCACGCTGCAGACCCCGGATGGTACGGCTCCCCCTCGTCAGCGCTTTGCCAAAGTTGTGCCGCAATTTACGAGCGAGCGAGCAAGCAAGCAAGCAGCAACAGCGGCGAATTTGTGATATCTTTCACGAGGCCATCAGTGGGACAGATGTCAGCTTTTATGAAGCGCTGGACACGGGCGCTTTGAAACGCCTGGATGGGAGGATAACCGAGCCTGCGGGCGTGTGGCTCATGATTATGTGCCCCCGTTGAAAAAAAAAAAAAAATGAATCAAAAAAGAGTAGACTTCTATTAGCCTCACAAATGTTTACTTATGTACATTTCCCGGTTCAGCCAAAATTTTAGGGAAAAGCACACTGAGATGCTAATGCTATGATGTTTATGTGATTAGCACATAGCACCACAGCTAATGATGAAAATGACCCGCGATTTTCATTGGAGACATCAACTCAATGAGCAGGTAATATTTTGCCGACCCCCCCGTCTCTAATTGGTTGTTTTTGGTCAGATGTGGTGTTTTTTTCCAGAGTCAAATTAGCGGCACAAGATGGGGACAAAGAGTCTATGTGCTACAGTCAAATTGATACCAACTGTATGAACAAATATGACCACAATTCATTTTTTGTTTGTTTTTAGGGGGCAAAATTGCCCCATCTCTCGAATTCAACGTCAATTTTGTCATGGTAGATAGCTTGCATGGATAATTTTGGGTGTGCAAAAAATTAGCGCTTCCAAACTCTGGAGTTGAAACAAAATGATGCTGAGCAGCAATTGTAAATAGCACGAGATTTAGTGACATTCACTTCCAGCTATGCTTCCTAATCAAACATTAACCATAAACTGCCGCGTCACCAAAAAACCCAAATGGCCAACTTCACACTCGAAGCACTTTGAACCCCACATAGCGCGGGATCCTGAAGTGCTACCGTTTACGGTCAAAAGTCACTCGCTGCTGGCGACTCAAATGCCATCAGCTCGCCCATCAATTGATCACGACCCCATGAACGCTTCAGTCAATGCGGTCAATCCAAAGGGGCAAAGCTTCGGAACCTTTTGTGGTGTCGGACGGGCATGACCGCTCAAGAAGAAGCTGGCCGTTGAGCCTGCCGTGGACCAAATGTCGGCCTTTTAGGAAGTGGAGAAGTACAGCGAGGAAAGCCAGTCAACAGAGGTCAAAAGTACTCGTGCTCTATGCTGCGTACGGTAAGCGCAAGTCTGCACAGAAAAAGTTGCTGCTAAAAGTCAAAGCGCTGAGTCAAAGAGGAAGTTGAAAAAAAATTTCACATTATGTTCTATGCACTGACACTAAAAACTCTAAAAACAATATTGCGATTATTATTACATTTGTGGAATATGAATCGAGCAGAAAAATCTACCCCGTTTTGAGCCAGCTCAGCCGGCGGCCATTTTGCCACTTGCCGTTGACTGAAAATGACATCACAGTTTCTCAAGTCTTGACCAATCACGGGTCACCCGTTTTCTGGGTATGGTCATATGACGTTCGCAAGCTGAGCCCTGAGGAACTGTGATGTCATTTTCAGTTGCCAGATGTGGGGGTGGAAATGGCCACCCCTGGCCACCACATAGCATCGCCCCTGTTTGTCGCTAAATTTCAACCGGAAATGGTAGAATACAGCTTCTTTAAATAATTGTTCACCGTGCCAACATGCTAGCCGTTGTGAAGTGAGTCGAGTTTAGTCGACTGCCTACTACAGTACTCATATTACGATTTTGCTTGCAAGTCAAAGCAAAAAATTCACCGGACGACAGCTCGTGTCAAAAAAAGAAAATGGCGTCCATCATATTCCGAGGCACCAATGTAGTGTATCTGTTTTCAAAATGTAAGGAACAGAAAGTTAAAATTGTCACACACACAAAAAATAAAAAAAATACTCATAAACCGATGTCATGAAATATTTGTTCTTACTTCCCGCCACTGACTTTTGTGGCAGAAGATATTTCATGCCGTGTGTATTTTGCCAAGCTCAAGCTGTCTGGCATGTTAGTCGGGAGTTTCCACATCAAAACCGAGCTAAAACATTCACTTGGCAGGATCTCAGCTTGACTTTGAAGTGAGTCCGCAGAGCTTGCGTCGCGTTCATTCGTCAGCTTCGCGGCATAACGTGAAGACACTGCAATGTTTACACACTGTCAACGGTGGATTGTAAAATGAACACGGGGCCATTAGCTGAACGTCTTTGGAAGATTTAGACTTTGGGGACCAGAATGTAATCGTTTTTTTGTTTTTTGTCGGGGGGAAAGCGACAGAACACAAATGGCAAAAATCCATGATTAAATGATGCCAACATAAAAAATTTAAAAAAGTTTGTCAAGAGATGCCACAAAATGGCAGCCGATTAGACAAGGCTACGGCCTGGCTAAATATAGCTCCTCCCCTCACTTCAGCATCCGTGGCACCAAGATGGCAGCCGATTAGACAAGGCTATGGCCTGGCTAAATATAGCTCCTCCCCTCACTTCAGCATCCGTGGCACCAAGATGGCGCCAAAGCAACTTTTTATGGCTTTCGCCTGAGTATGAGTAATGTAGAATAGGCTCCAAAAAAAAAAAGATTACATACATTGCTGGTGCAGGAGAATGCTTCCCCCGGCGGGTGATGTGAAGACGGTCATGCGGCATTTCAGACAACAAAGCCAGGCATCCGTAATGAGCTACCAACCCAATTTGGCCCCTTTTTATTTTGGTCATTTAAAGTGACGGCGCCACAACACGGCCAGTTGTGCAGTTGCGTAATGCTTCCCAGTGGTGTTGCAAAAGCTGCCCACATCGAAACGATACTACAGTGGGTCCGCGTTATGATTTAGGTGCTTATGCATGTACATAACTATAGGCTACATTTCAAAAGCATCCAATCAGAAATGCGCTGATTTCATACGTATATTGCTTCTGGCTACTTGAAGGAATATTTGCATCATATGCGGAGTCTACTTGATTTCTTGTTTGATTATGTGAGTGCACCTGATGTTGACGTTCTCAAGTTTGAATGAACCCGCTGTTTTCGAACCAGGAGCTGGACGGCACAATTCACAAGTAAGAGAAAAAGGATTTTTCTTTTCGGTGCCAAAACACATTAATTACATTTCAATTGGGGAATATTCATTTTTTTTATCAATTGAGTAAATGGAACTAATAAACCTGGAACTCCAGGTAGCGCAAATTTAAATGTTCTTTGTTGTTTCCCGCGCAAATGTGTTCTATTTTATAAATACATAAATGCCTGTATAAAAAAAAAAAAACAAACATAACACATTTTTACCTTACCTTTATCTCTTGATTTCAGGCACGAATGTTTTGCAATTTAAAAAAAAATTAAAATTGTCACATTTCTATTTGCGTTTCACACACACACACACACACACACACACACACACACACACGCACACACACACGCACGCACGCACGCACACACACAGGTTTAACTAAATCAATACAAATTAAAATGTTTAACCCATCAACTGTTGATTTCAAATGCAATCCTATTCAAATTGAATACATATTTCACCTCTCACTTCCTGTCTTCACGCACCTATATTTAAAATGGAAATTGAAAACTGTACACGAATAAATAGATAAACACATTAAAAGTTCCTAATTTAGCCTCCACTAACCAAATTAATCCGCCACATTAAATATGCAAACGTGTAACTCATTTTACCGCGTAGCTTTTCATTCCACATACAACTGTATCATAACACAAAGAAATGTATTTCGGCGGGCTTAAGTCGTCCCGGCTCCTCCCCCTCAGCCGTGACGTCAGCTTCTCCCGAGCTTCCCCCTGGATGGCGGACGCGGGAGGAGGAGGAGGACCCGCACTCGCTCGCTCCCTCACCTGGCCACTCAGTCGCTTGTTCGGAGAGCAGCGTGAGCACACGGCCGTCCTTTTTTTTTTGCGTGGAACTCCGCGGCGTCCAGCGGGGATTAGGCTATTTGACTCCGCGCTTTCCTTCTGGGGGGAACCTTGCCGGGTCTCCGTGAGGAACTTGAAGCACCGAGGAAAACCGGGACCACCAAGTGTTGGGGAAACTTCCCCTCTCGGCCGGCCATCGATCCAGAGACTTGGATGGAGCCACAACAGCACGTTTGACTCTCAACTCGCAACAACCGTGGAAGTCCAGCGTGGAACCATCGTGACTAGTCGATGCTTTGGCGACGCCTGATCCTCTAGTTTTTCTCAACCCGTTTGGGTTTTTGGCTTCGGAGCTAGCGGTGCAGTTCAGTCCAGGGGACCCCCACTTTCTTTCCCTCCCTCCCTCTGTGTGTGTGGGTTTTTTTTTTTTTTTTTTTTGCCCCCTCAAGCGGGATTTGCGCAAGTTGCATGCTCGCTCTTTGTACGCGGTTCTAACGCAGAAGACCCCCCCCAGGAGAGCTGAGGTGCCATGGCGCAGCTGTGTGCGGGGATTTGCGTGCTCCTCTTGACGCTGCACGTCCAAGGTAAGCCCCCTTAATAACGCATATAAACGAAAACAAAAAAAAACAAACAAAACACTTTTATTCCAGGGTATTTTTTTTTATTGCTGCCACGCACACATTCATAAATACTTGGGGGGGGAATACGAAAAGCACGAGATGTGCAATTTGGAGTCCGTTTGCTGCATAGTACTTATTGAGTTTTTTTTTTTAAAGTGCAGTTACATGGGTGGTCGGCAGATGGCGTTGTGAGCACTGCAAAGTTTGGCTAATTTAAGGGGGGGAGCGGGAAGAGGGATGCTGAGGGGAGGGTTTGGAATAAAAGCATCCTCTGCTCTCCAGTTGTAATGGGATGAATGTCCTTAATGTAATGACCTCCCTCCCTTCATCCTCTCTTGTCCAAATCCTTTATTCCGCTTTGTGGATTCGACCCTGTTGGAGTGGGAATGTTGCATCTCGGAATATCTTGCAATGTATTCCAGCCACTGTGTGTGTGTGCGCGTGTGTGTGTGTGTGTGTGGGTTCGCGCGCGCGCACAGTAAAGCCTGTCAGAGGCTATTTAAACTCAATAACTGCCAGTGGTGTTCTCATGGAAAAATGTGCCATTCCTATTTGTGACAACACCCCCCCCCCCCGCACTCCCCCCCCCCCCCCCCAAAAAAAAAATTCCCTCCTCCTTCTGTTCCAAGGTGAAAAACAAGGAAGATGCCGACCTTGCTTGCTCGTGTTTTAACAGCGATGGGATGCTTTGATCACAACGAGCTCTGTGTGATTTGCGGCGAGATGATCCCCTTTGCTTGTGGAGAAGATCAGGATTAGTGTGTGTGTGTGTCAGGGGGTGAGGGTGGGGGTGGGGGGGTGGGTGGGTCGCTGAAGCGTTTGAAGCTGTTCAATCAAGGGTATGTGTGTGGAAAACGTCTCCGAAATTGTACTGGACGCGTCTTGAGGAAAGTGAAAGAAAGACACGGGGAGCCAAATGAGATACACCAAAGGGTGCTTTGACACGCAACGCCGTTCCGATGGTTTTTTTTTTTTTTTTTTTTTCACCGTTGCGATTGGCGCCGCATCCAAATGAGGAAGAATGGGTTGTATGTGCTTCAAAATCCGATTTGAACGGCGGAGCTCCCCGTCGTGAATCGGTCGAGGCAGACGAATGACTGCTTTTTAACTTGCCGAGTAAAGAAACGGCAAAAAAACATGCGGTGGGAAGTGGAAATGTGAACAGGAGTTCAGAACATTCAGATACCGATTCCCGATACCAGTTTTTACTGTCGGTCATCAAGAAAATGGAGTCCGTCGTCGCAAGTGTCACTTGCGATTGGAAAACTGTATTTTGCTACATCGCTAAAATCCGATCCACTACTTGGGTCAAATTGACCCGAGATCCTGAATTGCTTTGGACAAAACTTTTTGGGTCAAATTGACCCAATTAGTGGATCGTTCCTTTTTTTTTTTTCCCAACTTGGCTTTTTTTTTTGATGCAATGTTTTTACAGTGCGCCTCTCAAAAAACGCTTCGTATCGTCCGTTCTCTGTCAAATTGTTGTTGTTGTTCGAGTTCAGACCAAACTAAACGATCGGGAGCCTTTCACGTTGCAGTTGTTCCACCGCGTTTTTTTTACTGACCTGGGAGCGAGTGTGCGTTAATGGAAAGAAGCTGCTGCCTGAATTCTCATCTGTCAAGACACGCAGCAACAAGAATTTGCTCTCCGTGGCCCCCGGGGGGTTAAAGGGCGTCGCTGATCGTGCGCACCCTCTTTTTTAAGTCCTAATTGATATACAGCCTGTTCCCGACTCTGTCCTCATTGTGGAAAGCACAAACAAGTGGGAGCGTCCCCCGGCCAAATCGTTTGCGGCGGCGGCACGCCCCGCGTCGCTAGCGGGAACGGGGCCCAATCAACCCACACGCCAGATTCCAAACGGCGAGGCCCCCGCCAAAGAGATGATCGGCGCGCGCGGGTAATACGAGCTCCTGCTGTCTTTGGCAGCCCACCGTTCCAGACTTTCGATTTAATTTCAATCCTCCACCAGGTGGTGGTCGGTGGAGGTATGGCTCTGATGTCTCTTTTATTTAGTGGGAAAGCGGTGAGTTATTAACGCAGACGGACGTACGCGAGGATAAATCGCATCCCGGCCGTCCTTGGCGTGAGTCAGCGTTTTGGCCCGGCGGCGTCCGCGGGAGTCTGTGCGTCGCTGGCCGATGGAGCCGATCCGCGGGCCGCCTTTGCTGCTGTTGTGATTGACGGGTCTATTGCTTGGGAGGAGCTGATCGATGCGGCGTCCGAGTTCAGTGCGGTTCGGGAGGTCAGAGGTCATTGGGAGGGGGGGGGGGGTCTGGAAGGTCTTGAAGTGGCTGTTTGATGGTGACTCAGGCAGCAAAGCGCTGGACAATGCACACATGTCTTTAATTTGCTTGCTGACTGCGCACATTTTTACCTCAGCCAAGGCCATTTGTTGGTTTGTTGGTGATCCAAATTGCTTCCACACAGCGTCGAGCAAGCGATAACTCATTTGCTTGAATTTCGTAACGTATTACGTCATTCCTCGGAGTGTAATTCACCAGCATGGCAGGGCCTTGTTGGAGGATGAACCAAAAAACTGACAACCGCAGATGACATGAAATCAACGTGTGAATGACGTCCATTTTGCGGCGTTTTTCCTCCATTTTTTTCGGTGAGCAAGACGTTTTTGGCCTTTTCACACTGCACTTAGCAAGACGCGGTAGCCGGCTGCTGCAACGCACCCTCTAACTGAAAAATGTTGAACTCGAGTGCGGCGGCACGGTGACGTCATCAAGAGACGGAGAGCCGGCTGAGTGATTTCAGAGTGCTAATTTGCTAACTAGTGAGAAAAGCCTCCCTGTTAAGTTCTTCTAACAGGGAGACCTAAAAAAAAAAAAAGTGCAATGTGAAACGGCTTTTGTTATTGGACCGTAGTCGAAGTATGCCCTGGTTTGCTTTTTTTTTTTAGGAATTAACCCTCATGCAGTATTTTTAAGCGGCTGCATGAAGGGTATTACGTCCCAAAAATGTCCCTCTTCCAATGTGCAACAACTTTTTTCACTTTTAACTTTTTTCACTTTCAACCCCTCAAAATGTTCAGTGGGAATTGGCCAAGACATAGATATACATCCTATGCAAAATTTCAGCTTCGTGGAGTTATTTGTCACTGTTTTGTCTGTGGTGTCCATTTGTCCAACAGTCCAAAATCGTCCAAAGTGTCCGAAATGTCCAATTTTGGGATAATTACCGCATGGGGGTTAAAGAACCCAAAAAAAAAAACATTAAAAATGTTTCCATGGTGTGACTCATTGACCTTGGTGGAATTTTGCAACATTGATCACAATTTTCCAATAAAAAAAAAAGGCATTAGGATTGTTAGGCCCTGCCGAGGAATGCCGCTGCTTGTTGAGTGATGAATAAGAATCAAAAATTGCGAACCGGTTGGGACCACAAAATTATTTTCCCTTAGTCTCGGTGAACAAGGCACGACGGTTGTTGGCCCTGTTTTGCTGCCTCGGGGATCAAAATGAACCAATAACCATATAATTTTGTGTTTTTCTGGTGGGGCTTGTTAAATTTCGTGGAAATCCGCCATATTTTCTGCATTTTCCCCGAGAGTCCCACATTTGGATTTTTGGTGTACCCACAGTTCGTATTCTGCAATGTCACCCTTGAAATTGATGGATGGATGGATGACAAATGATGAGATCTTTGCTAAAATGTTCTCAATTTCCCAGGGAATGATGCATCACAAATGGCAAGCCTTGGCGGAGGTAAGCCCCGGTTTGTTTGTTTTTTTTGTGCTGGAAATTAACCAATAATAACAAAGCTTCGGCACTGTTGTGATGGGACTTGACTTTGGTGGAATTTTCCGCCGTTTCCCAGTGAATGCTGCATGAGGACCGTTGGGCCTTGGTGGTGCAACCGCTCTGCTCTTTAGAGTTTGGTCATCCGGGTCTTTGTTTTTCCCCACCTTGCTTAACATTTTTAAAAAAACTCTTTCTTTTCCTTTCTTTTTTTTTTGATGGCGGCATGCACCTTCGCTAATGAAGTGATGAAAATGAACCAAAAACTGTAGCAGGAGTCGGGTTTATGCATTTGTGTCTACTGGGGTATACGGGACATTTCCGTACGGTATCGAGATGTACCGATTTTCCACATCTGGCATGGTTTTTACCGCCACAACGTTGGAGCTTGTCTTCGATTGTTTCCGAAACAGAACAGAAACGGTCGGCACGGCTTTTGGGGGGAGGAACCAAACTATTCCTTGTTGTGCATTCCGAACAAGAAGACAAAACGATCAGTGTTATACTTTCCGAAAAAGAAAAGATTGACGCTGTCATATGGAGCTGAGTATTTACTTTGCATTTGATTGTGGACATTACTGAACTAAACTTGAACCCGACAGTGTTCTTAAAACCACGTTAGCAACTGAACCGTCCTTTTGGGGGTACAGTGATCCCTCGCTATTTCGCGGTTCGTTTATCGCGGATTTTTTCAAACATATTCATTAAAAACAAATAAATAAATAAATTGATGTGTGTGTGTGTGTGTGAGAGAGAGAGAGAGAGAGAGAGAGAGAGAGAGAGACACATCTCATTCCTTCACTATGTGGATCTGATCTTGAATTTGCAGTTAGGGGGAGAAAAAAAAATCTGTCGGTGACTTCTTTCGCTCGATGCTTCGAGGGGCCACTTCTGTTCTAAGAGAGGGCCGTTAAATATGAACCCTGCTCGGTGCAACGCTGGTCAAGTAATATCCGTTTCCGAGCTTGAGGCGGGCGGCTTCCAAATTTCATATGCGGGAAAAAAAAAAACACTGTTTGAAAATTCATGCAAATGAATGAGGTGCGTTTGATATTTGACGCTGAAGCAAATGAGGATGGTCTTGCCTTGGCGGAGGTCTGCACTCCACCCAGTGCCATTCTGGTCTCCCCCCCCCCACCTCCCTCCCGCCCCCCCTCTGTAATTTGCTCGTTTGTGGTAATTTGTACCCCACGCCTACGACGGCGCCGCTGATGTCACACGGGGATTGTAAGGCTTGATAGTTTGAATGTGAATGCTAATTGCTGTGATTCCGTCCTCCTCTAGAGGGCTGGGGGGGGGGGGACATCTCCTCTCGTGATGGATGGGCAGGAGCGTTCCAGGGAGAGTTGCTTGAAGGCGAGCGAGCTGACAGGTTCTCGCTCGCTCTCTCTCTCTCTCTCTCGCCCGCTGCCGCCGCTCGCGGGAGCTCATGGAAGCGCTCGCTTCCTTGCTCGCCGCGACTTCTCTTTGAGCGTCGCGGTCTCGTTGCAAAGCGCCGCTGCTGTCAAATCTCTCCCGGAACGCCGCGTGAAATGGAAAGTTTTAAGATTCCGTTTTGTCATGCCACGCGTTGCCCCGCAGTAATTTCCAGGCGCTCAAAACCTCTTTTCGAGAGTGCAAATATTTGAATGGCTTTCTCTGTGCTTCCACGCCGCCCTTTGAGGAACAAATGAAGGGAAGGGTTACGCAGTGGAGCTGCCTCGCACCCGAGCCTCATTTCTACTCCATCAACAAACGCGGCCCCAGATCAGCTTCTGACAATAGCGGACGTTGACGCTGGGACTTTGTTACGCTTGTGTGCGTTTTACTTTTTTTTTTTTGGATGGGGCGAGTACCGTATCCTGCTATCGATACCGGCCAAGAAAATCTGAGGTCGAGGAAGTCCTCCTCGCCAGTAGTTGGCGCTATAGTGCGGCAGTCTGAAGTATTAGCGAAGCAGCATCTACGTCAGAAAAATGTTTTATTCGATGTTGTGTCAGTGAAATTTTATACATCAAGAGTAATAGAGTTACTGGTGAAATTTAGTGGTTTTTCGTCCATAATCCGTTCCAGTAGGCTGTTCGAAAACCGAAATTGTTCGAAAAACCGAAACCACGCTCTTTTTTTAAAATAAAAACGTTTACTGAACACGTCTGCTCACAATGGAAAGCAACACGAGGAAGCATCACTTCCTCGTGTAAGGAAGGCGAGAGGAGTCAAATGGCGCCTTCAAGTGCGCTCTCAGTTTGTTCGAGAACCAAAATTTGTTCGTCATCCGAGGCAAAAAAATACTGGAAATTTTTGGTTGAGAACCGAGACGTTCGAAAACCGAGGTTTGACTGTACTCATACTGGTATTGGTCAGCAAAAAACAAACAAACAAAAAAACAACTCAGAATCATCAACATTTTTACATTCTGACGTAATTTTTTTTGCAATTGCAAAAAAAAACCCAACTCGATCATCATTTCTCCAATAAGAAGACAAACTATTTCTATTTCACTTTCCTAAAAACAAAGCATTGTTGTCGTCGATATAAAAGTGAAGAATAGCTGCGTGTTTTCGTTGTCTTTACAGACTGTGAAATCGAAAGTTTCCATTTTCTTTTGTCTTCCACGAGTTGCCCCAACGCTCATTTGCACTCTCTCAAAATTCCTTTTTGTTGACCCCCCCAAAAAAATATTCGAATCGCTTCCCTTGTGTTTCCACGCTGGGGCTCAAGGAGCAGCGCTCTGAGTTTTTTTTTTTTTTTTGCTCGTTAAGGTCGCATTTGGGCGAGTCTGAATAAAACATGACTTAAAAGCAGCAAAGCTGAATGGTAGCGAGAGCGCCATCCCTCTGTGCGCAAATAGAATCAAGAAAGAGAAGGAATGATGAATTAAGTCCAAGCCGACGGCCGAGGCCCGGAACCTGTTGAGGGGTTAGAATCCAGTCATGACGAGGAATAAATGAATGGTTGAAATTCCCAGCTGATGAGCACTTTACTCGCGCATTTTATTCTCGGCGCTCAGGTTATTCCAACGAGTTCCGGCCAAAGTCGCCTGGAGTGTTGGACTTTTTTGTAGTCATCGCGCAAATGTCGGCTTAATGAAGGCTGTTTTATGCGCGGTGCTTCTCAGTCGGCGCCTCCTGGAAAGTTGGAATTAAATTAGCTGCCGTTCACCAGTTTCACAAATATAAATTGGCGTCTATCGTGACAGGAAGGGGCAAAAAAAAAAAAAAAAATGGTTGTGACGCATTCCGAATTTCTCTTTGAGTTCCAATGGACAGACAGACGATTGAAATGGCAAATTTCACTTGGCCTACGCCAACTCAATCGGTTGAACATGACAACGTTTGACGATTATGAACATTGTCATCTGGGAAGTTAGGAAAAGAAAAAACAAACAAACACCAGTTTCGCCAATCGGCACAAAATTGGGTGGACATATCTCTCATAACACACGATAATGAAACAGGAAGGCGTCCATTTTGCTTTGACGCAACTATTTGGGGGTGAAATCTGTAACGTGTACCTTGACAGACTCCCAAGTGGAGATTTTCAATCAAAAATTGCTATTTTTTTAAAATGTATTTTATATTTTTTCCAATGTCACAATCATGACGATCTTTTGGCTGATTTAAAATGGAAATGGGAAGTGAAATCATGTTGAAGCATGCGATATATACCGCTCCTCATTTTGCCTGCTGGGATTCATATTTGGTTTTGTCTTGCTTCTTGGTAGTCACCATGTCAGATCAGAATGAGATGGGAGCCCAGGGGGCGGGAGAAGAAGAAAAAAAACCCACGGCTATGTGCAATTTTCTGCTTTAAATCCTTGACATTCCACTCTGTTTCAACCGGAATAGCAGAATCAGCAAAGCGAGGCAAAAGAGGAAATCAATGAAGGGGATCAAATCTCGCCCCGGCTTTTCTGATTCGGCATTAATCTGTCTTCAACATTTCTCCTTCTATTTAGCAGACAGATTCTTGTCGGGGGGGGGGGATTAAGCGGTTCAAATCCGCGCTCGACTTGACTGCGGTCCGTCCCGAGCGCTTTCTCCCTCCTGTTCTGTCTTATTGGGGCGTTCCGGGGCGTTGTTTGAGAGGCTTGTAATGCCTCCTAAATTGATCTTAATCTTCTCCCAAGTAATGTTGGAGGAATTCTGACAAGCGGCAGTGTTGTTTTATTTATTTTATTTTTTTTTAAATGACACTAATTGGCTTGATAATAGCTGTTCGGATTGCTTCGAGACTCTTCGGCTGTTACCATGGTGACACCCTTTTCCCGCCGTACGGTGCGTCGACGACAAGGCAACTCATATTTATTTCTTTACATGATCTTTATTCACGGGCGAGAATGCCTGAAGGGAAGGCAGCCTTCGTTAGCAATATTTTCTTGCACTCGTCTGAAAAAATACAATAGAAATAAAAAATGAAAGTATAGGAGCGGGGCGTTCCGTGAATTTTTTTTTTTTTTTTGGGGGGGCGTTCCGTGAAATCCTGAACCAATCAAAACCGAAAGTACGCGAGTGGGGCGTGACGTTGTCCGGCTCGTCAAAGGATTGAAGGCAGATAATACCCAACTCTTCGAAGGCTGTATGCTTTTAAAATAAAGCAGATCGGATCAGCGCGCGACCTTCCACTCCGGCATGACGCAGCGGAGCCTCCATTAGGGGCCCCGTAAGCAGTCCTCCAACGAGCTGCGGACGACGAAACAAACACTTAGCCAAGAGTGGTTCGTCAACAATGAGTGCTCTCAAGCCATTGGGAATGGAAACGGGAGGAAGAAAGCGACCTAAAACGGGAGATGGGGGGGGGGGAGGTGTGAAAAATTTCTTTCTACTAGTCGAGCTCAAGAGAAGTACACAAGAATTGTGTTGAATGAAATAGAATGTCTTGAAAATGTTCAATTGAACAAGGTCAGGTTCGAAAGTGCCACTTATTCAGCCAGACTTATTCGCCGCCCGAATGGGCTGCTGTCGGATTTGAAAATAAACCGGCAAGTATTGCGAGATGGAAAAATATTGTCGGTTTGGTGCTGTGTAATTAGAAGGCAGGTGTCGACACATTTTTGTGAGTTTTCTTTTTTTTTTTTTTTCAACAGAAGTCTTTCATGTTCCATCCATCCCTCCCATTTTCAAATACGCTTTGCGGGCGTGCCGGCTTGCAACGTACAGTACAGGACATTTGTCACCCACCATTTCCAATTCAATTTCCCGCTTTGCCAATGTTTCATATCAGGAGAAAACTCCGGAATATGCCCCATAAACGGCTTTCATATTCAGGAGCGAATTGGTTCACATGTTTCATATTCAGGATGAAAACTCCTGAATATGAAACACGTGAACCAATTCGCTTGTCTATATTTGTCTTCGAATGGAGACGTTATTGCCGCCTTTTTTTTTTTCCACCCCGTCGTGAGATCCGTTTCAGATTTCAGGAATAGCCGCCGCGTCCAAATCGTGACTCAAAGCAGCCGTTTCCCGCCTTCCTTCGGAGACTGTCAATGCTGCACCCTTTGAAGAAAGTCTTCAACTCTTAAAAACCGTAGCGGTAACCTGGCGTTCCACAAAAGTGCGCTGTGATGAAATTTCCATTTGCACACACGCGCGCGGGCGTGCGCGCGCGTTGCTCTTTCGTCAGATTCCGCTTGCCAGACTTTTACATCTTTTTCCGAGCCCACCCTCCGTCTTCTGCTCCCACCAAAACGTCTCGGATCCTCGCTCTTCCTGCCGCGTCTCCCCGTACTCGCGATACAAAGGGGCGCTTTGTTGAATGAACTGTTTCCTTTTCTAATGAGTGATGATTCCGGCTCATTTAATACGCTGCGGTGATCTCTCTCCGGGATATGACGACGCATGAAAGTAACAGCGCCGCTTGGAAACGGGTGTGGGCTGCGGTTTTTGGCAGCGTAGGGGAAGGTTTTGCATCGAAAACACTAGTTTGTTGTTTTGCCGCAGGGGGATATTAAGGATTCGCAAGCAGAGGTGAGGGACTCGGTTCACATGACTTGACTTGAGTCTCTAATCGGCAATTTAAACTAGCTGAGCTCCAACTTATCACGTAGAATAGAAGAGAAAAATTGGACGTGACTATGACTTGGTTTTTAGGGGACTCGACGGGCTTGATCTAACATGACTTGACAAATCTTCCCTATTTCAAATCTGGCATCTGTGACGCAAGAGTGCAGAGTCCACTTCATGAAATGTCATTGAAGTTGAATTCAAAGATTGTGTTTTGAAAAAAAAAAAATCAAGTGTCAACATGCGCAGTGTGAATTGAATTGAATTGAATTGAATTGTTGTTTTGTACGTATGTGTAACATACAACAGAAAATCAAAATAAAACAAGAAGCCATAGTTGACCATGACATACAAGACAACACATGCAGTGTGCAACTCAAAGATAAGAGGCACAACACCTACGACTTAAGCCCAACTAAATAATTTAATTCAATTGAAAGCAATTAGCTCTTTAAAATTTGCCAAAATTGGATCAACATTTTTTTTTCCACACAAAAACAAAATAAATCCACAAGAAATCGGCCCATTTTTGCCAATTTTTCTATGTTGTAAACTTCAATAAATATTAAAGGACTATTTATTCGAAAGCAATCAAATTTTTTCTAAGTGTTATAGAACCTCCCTCCCAATTTTTTGCTGATTTATTTTGTGCGTGAAAAACAATTATCTCCTTTATATATATAAAATTAATCATTCAAGTGATTCATTAATAACTCAATTAATCATTCGAGTGATTAATTAATCAATTAATTAATCATTTGAGTGATCTGTTATCAGAACGTCATTTGACCAAATATCGGAACCGGCACAGGCCTTAAAGAAAAATCCATATCAGTTGGGCCCTAACTACGTCTAACTTCACCCGTCAACGCCCCCACAAACAACTAAGTTGTCCACTGTCACATATTCCACCGTTGCTGCATAATCCGTTGCTGCCGCACCGCCTGCCACCTCTTAGTCGGTGATATATGACGCATAATCCGCCCGTCATATTGTTGGCCGTCGCGTAGTCCGCCACTGTTGAGACCACTGGCTCAAAGCCCATCTGCCGCATAGTGCGCCGCTGCTGCATAGCCCGCCACTGTGTAGTTTACTACCTATCGCATATCCCGCTGCCGCACCCGCCACGTACCCCACGCTTCCCATGCGCCGCAAAGCTTCTTAGCGACCTCATCCTGCGCAGACGAGCAGAAATATGACATTTCGCCCAGCGACTTTGAATCCCGCCGCCCCGCGCCGCCTCTCCTTGGAAGATAATAGCACTCTTCAAATACAGTTGCTTACCGGTGGAAATGGCACGGTCGTTTGTGGTGTCCCCGGGGGACACGTGAGGATTTCCCGCCGACTCGATTTTGGTACTCGAGGGGTAGAATTCGGACACTTTGAAGTGATGGACAAAAATAATGGAGGCGATTGGAATTGTGAACACGATCGCTGATCTGTTAGCCCACACTTACACCCTGTATTGGTCGCCAGCATTTCAAATCGTTAGCATGCAGATTTTTAACCCCCCCTACTCCCCCCACAGTGTTTAAATGTCTTAAATTATTTTGTTTGTAACTGCTTTTGAATGTTGTCGTTTGGAACGATGCGAAGCACATTGACCTAGCTTATGTATGAGGTGCGCTATACCTTGCGTATGCTAGCCTCTGTGAACATTTTGGTGGCAAATATAAATGGCCTACTTAGTCCGATTTGCTTTGCCTCAGTTTACAGTAAAGTTCATTTGGAAGCGGCTAATAAGCAGCACCAAAAAGCACACTTTGACATTTGTTTGGAGAACTATGCCAGGCAGTTTGAACATGGGCTAATACTTTTCTAAAACGCTGCCACTCATTTTTATATGATCTCCCACCAAATTGTGAATGTTTACTTTTTGTGGTTGGGTGTGTCGAGTGCCGCCATCACGAGGGCAATAAAGACAACGCGGCGGCGTGTAATTTGCCATTGATCCTTGCGTGTTGGCCGTCCGTGTCGGAGCCAAACGGGACGAGCGCAGCCCGCAATCGATTGCCCAGTTTCAAGCCTTGCCGCGTTTGAGTGCAATGTTTGCATAATGTCAGGTGTCACCCACTTGCCTTTCTTGCCCGCGACGCCTCTTCTGAAGCTTTGAAAATGTGTCACAACAAATGGCTGGGTGGCTGGCTGGCTGGCTGGCTTTTTAAACGAATGAGTCGTGAGAGGGCGAAGCGACCACCGGGCTCCCTCGGTGCAATTAGATGTGTGAAACAAACGCCCAGGAATACAAAAACACAGCATCAGGTGTGCTTTTTTTTTTGCCGGAGCTAACGCCAAACAGAGGAGACGAGTAGTGCGCCTTTGGAGTTGAATGCTTTTCACCTCGCCTCTGCGGCATCCCAAATGTATTATTTATGTGACAGACCGGGGGAGGGCTCCGACTTGCCGTGTTTACTTTTTGGCCGTCTTAACCGACACGAAGATGAATGAATCCAGCGTTGTTTTATTTTATTTTTCCGAATTTAGTGGGACACGTCCTGTCGTAGCCACAACAGGTAAAGCCGCAGGTTGACTTTCTTCTTGGGGTTAAGCTCATTAAATCGTCTCAACATTACGTTTGTTTGTTCCTTTGCAAGTCTGCTGACTCGGCTTACCTTCGCTGCTCGTGTAGTGGGAGGGACGCACGTGCCTTACAAAATCCCATTTAGTATATCGCAGCCTTAATTTGACACCCTACCTTTTTTTCTTATTTAACTTTTTGAAAAAAAATTGTCAGCCACACACCTCCTAAACGTGTTCGGCATCACTGCAAACGAAACAAATGCCGTTTAGTGAATCGGTAAGTCGTAATATCAGTTGAAATGTTGTTTAGCTGAGCGCCCCGTGAAAGTTTCTCATCTCTTCGGAAGCAGCAAAAGATTGAATTTCCGCCAAAATATTCGACTTTTAGCATCTTAAGTCATGCCTGTAAATAAACTGCTTCCGTGTTCGCCGCCCGCCTCCTCCTCCCTCCTCCGCCTGTGCTCCTCTTCCAGCTGAGTAACTTTGCCAAGGTTTTTCCACATGGGAGCGCGCGCACACATCTTGCCTCAGTGAGCGGAATCTTGACGAAAACCCGCTAGCCCGCATCGCGCAGGAGAGCCATTTTGTATTCCGCCGCCATTGTCAGCCGAGCGGAGAAGATGCCAAATGTCACGTCGAGGGCGGCGACCCCTGCAGGTCAAACACGTGTGTTACGGCGTTTACATGACGCTAAATTATGCGGCTCCAAGTGGCTGGGAAGAATGGCCCACTCTGGGAGTCGTCCTGCATTCGCTGCCAGCCGTTTTCAAAGCGCACTTCCCCATACAGTGATCCCTCGCTATTTCGCGGTTCGTTTGTCGCGGCTTTGGTGCGTCGCGGATTTTTTCAAACATATTCATTAAAAAAATAAAAATAAAAAATAAAAATGTATTTATTTTTTTATTTACGCAAAAAGTCCGCAAACGGTCCGCAAGAAGCTCGCAGTTGTTTTGCAGCTTCTCGCGGACTGTTTGCGGACATTTTGCGGACATTTTGCGAAAAAAAATAAAATTAAAATGTATATGTTAATTGGTCGCTACTTCGCGGATTTTCGTTTATCGCGGGTGGTTTTGGTCCCCATTAACCCGATAAACGAGCGATTACTGTATTTCCAGTCACTTCAGAGCATTTGACTGGTCTCTTAGACTTGCAGAATTGTGATATGACTTACATTCGACTTCAGCGTTTTATGGTAGACAGAAAACTCATGGATTCATCACAAGTAGCAAGTCGTCCAAGTCCTGGAGAGGAGAAGCAGCCCCACGTTTGCCAGTTGACAGACTTGCAAATCACGAGTTCGCCATGCTGTGCAAATAACTCTTTGGATACGAGCAATTAAAAAGTAAATTTTCCTTAACGGCTTCAGTGTAAAATGCTTGAATGTAAAAAGGAACGTTTTGAGATGACGGTCCTCATGTGGGGCCTGCGGGGAATTGGACCTGCTGTTTGCGAATGTGGCCGACGTCCAAGCATGATTCCCGTTCGCCTCGCTCTTGCGTTCTTGGCGGCGTCTCCACTTGGACACGTCGAGGACACTTGTACCAATAAGAGCTCATTAATTATTTTCCAGCTGTATTTTTAATTTTTTTTCTCTCCCCCCTGTCGTGAAACCCACTCAACACTTTCTGTGCACATTCTCATCTTTTTATTTTTTTGCATAATTGTGACTTAATGACACTGAAAAGTGAGAATTTATTTAATTAAGAGCGCCGTCGTTTGCTGAAATTATTATTTTCATTAATGAGTCAAACGATTCAAAGGCACAGCGTGACTTTTCCTTTTTTTTTTTTTTTTGATAGAAAAGGGTCCGAAGAAAAGCCGTGTTGACCACGACACGGCCAGTGACAATGACAAATGAGCCCTTCTGTCCATCCATCTATCCTGCATCAATTGGTCGCAAAGCCACTTGAGACACGGAGACAGCTGACGATTCACATACCTCGCAGTTACGGGGAGAAATCGATCAGACCGCGGCAAAAAGTCCATTGAACAGTTCGTGTTGAGGGAACTGCAGCTGACACCTTAGATTGGTCGCCGGGGCACATAGAGTGAAGACAGACAGCCGTAAACAATTGTATTCAGACTAAACGTTAACAGAACGGTAAATACATCTCATGCTAACTGCGCATAATTCAGCTAAGTCAAGCACTACACTACCAATGGCGACGAGGAACACATAGTCCATCTCTTCACTCTGACTCTGGATTTGTCGCCAGTCGGTGGTGGGCCAATCAATACCACACTGGCTTTGGTAAAAACCAGCCATGTGAACTGCTTACACTGCAACTAGTGATGACAAGAGCCCACCCTTACACCCTGGATTGGTCTCCAGCCAATTGCAGGGCGCATAAAGACAGGCGGCCGTTCCCGCTTCTAACTGAACGAGAATTGATCCACACTAGCGTTGCAAAGTCCAGCCATGTGATCCGCTACACTACGGCAATGGAAGAATTTTACCCTGGATTGGTCGTGACGAGAGTTCAAATGAGCGTATTGAATTCAGGATTGATCCCAAGTCAGATATGTGAACAGTTGCACAATGTCAATGACCAAAACAAAAACTCCATCTGCCTGTCTAGCCGTGGATTGGTCGCCAGTCAATTGCCACGCTGACATTTCACTAACTTTCACAATCGACCGTGCGGGAGTAGCGCGGAATGCAACTCGGAACCTCGACACAAGCAAGACCAACAGCAAACAATCCTGTTGGCGACAGGCCAAGCGCACCCTGAATTGGTCGCCAATTCATCACAGGGCTCATGGAAACAACACAATTGACCTGCATACCCACAATTACTGATCCATGTTAGCGGCAAGATACGCGAAGCACTACACTCTCAACTCCCGAGGGATAAAGCGACACCACACCCTAGATTGGTCGCCGCTCCATCGCCGGTCCGTCGCAGGGCACTGACAGTAAACTCACAACCATCCAAAGTCACATTCCCACCCACGGCCACTGAATGAAAGCCAGCCGAGCGAACCGCTACAGTGGCAATGACCTACATTTTTTTGCTCAAGACGAGCAAAGAAATCCAGTTGTGTTCTGTCCAATCTATTTATCTGGAGGCGGGATTTCAAGGGTTAATTCTATCGATTGGATGGTGGGATTTGCCATCGTAATCCGCCTGAAATTCCACTGTCCTCACTCTCTGATGCTTTGTCGGGGCGGGGCAGGCGTAGAGGGTATTTAGCCTCCATAAACCCTGACTCGAATCAAATCGAACCAAGACACACACACGCACACACACACACACAAATATAAATATTCGTCCACTTTTCTAAAATTATTTATTTTTTTGAAAAAATGGTCAATTCTGAATGAGGGCTAAACAATCTAGAGAAATTAAAAATTGTTTAAAATTTGTTGACCATTATCAAAAATAATTATCATTGAATTTGACAACAGATAAATCAATTAATAATGTAATTAATCATTGCACTTCGACAGAATATCGCGTTTGAAGACATTGGTGACAGTTTTAAGAACTCTTGCACGGTCAACCTTGCATGTTCTCTTTGCTGCCACGTCTTTCCTTGTTTTTGTTTGTTTGTTTGTTTTTAATTCCACGTTTTTGGTGTGAACTCTCCGGGCGGTTAGTCCTCTGAGGCACGGCCGTAGAGCTCGTCCTGAGCGCGAGCCGCTCCGGCCGGCCCCGCCCCCTGATCCTGACCCACTTTTCTCCTCGCTGCTCATCGCTGGCTGTTTAATTGCCGCGCGGCACACTGAGGCCATCTGCTCCGACTGAGGCCCGGTCGCCATGGAGATGCCGGGAGGCTTTTCGGATTTGCCCAAGAGTGACCGATACCGAAATGGAGGTCAGGGGATGGGCTGGAGCAGTGCTGGACACTCACGGGGTGGTACCAGGACAGCGTGCGTACGCACCTGGAAAGGGGAATTTTGAACAGTGGCTAACACGGCAGGCTAACGTAGCGGTTTAGTGGCGTACTCGGACGGCAAAAATTTAAGTACACCACCATGCATCATCTCAGAGCCAATGCAGTGATGACTGAGCAGTGTCGAAAAATAATAAGAAAAACCGCAAATGCTAGACAAACTCCACTAAAATGTTTATGAATAAAGATGAAATAGACAATATTTCACAATATTTTTTAGATTATTTAATATTTAACAATATTGTCAATATTTAACAATAAATATTTAACAATATTTTTCAAAATATTTACAATATTTTACAATAAAGTAAAATAGACAAAAAAAGCTAATGGACAATAAATAAATGAATAAATAAATAAATTGAAGGGCTCATTAGAAATAGACAAATTTGGTCATTCGAAATATATAAAAAATAGAGGAAGATGAAAACCTATTGGACAAAATTTTTAATTCCCGCATCATGTTTCTCCCACATGCCGCTGAGACATTCCGTCATTTCCTCACGCAAGCAAAAAGCGTGTCCTTTTTATTCCATCTTTGGCTTTTTTTTTAAGTTCATGGCTCTAGCAGACACTTTGGCATTGAGCGTAGTCGCGTGCCAAAGCCGAGATTTTGCAGGAAACCCACGCTAATGTTTACTTGTCGCACGAAAGGTCACGATTGGTGGCTGTCATTTTCTGAGGCGCCATTCATAGGTCAATAGCTCATTAGGAATCCGCTGGCGTTTTGTTTTCGGCCGTGTCACAAAGGTGCCACTGTTTCCACCGTGCGAGCCAGGAGAGGCCGCTGAATGGATATGAAAAGAGCATCTTTTCATTTACTTTTTGGATTAACCCTCAAAAAAACCAAACAAACAAACACAAACATCCGAAACATGACGATATTAATGCCTGAAAGAATTGCATCGCAGTTACAGATGATTTCCAAGTGCTGCAAAGTAACATTGTGAGTGTGATTTGCAAGATTCAGACGGCCTTTGATGAGAAGAAAAAAACAACAACAAAATATGATTTTGTTGACATTTTTTTTTTTTAAACAAATTGGTCCAAAGAAAAGGCAATAGTCAACACACACACACAAAAAAACCATGAAAAATACCAACATTTGAACAAAATGCTTTTGGACAAAAATAGTAAGAAAAGATTGAGAAATGCTGAAAGAGAAACAAAAAACAGATCTGAAAAAATATAAATAATAAAAGACAATGCAAAATATATGAAAAATGTGTGAACGAAAAGTACATTTGCGAACCAAATCACAGAAGTGAGAACATTAGAGAGAGGAAAAAAAAAAAATATATATATATTATAATTTTATAATAAAATGATATAATTATATTAGAATTTAAATACAAAATAATATAATCATGATATAATTTTCCATTTTTGACTCTATATATATATATATATATATATAGTCAAAAATGGAAAATTATAAAAATATTAGGACAAATTAAAAATAGAACATTCCAATTTATTCAAAAGGTTAACTGAAAATTTGAAAAATATTCTACCTCCCGTGCCCCAAAAATTTGAAATACATTCAACTAAACATTTATTAGAATATGGTATCCGAAATATTACAACAACTGAAAATCGCTGTCGAGTATTTGTTTTAAATCCACATCTGTCTGTCTGTCCATCATTGCGTCCATCCATGGAGTGAAGGTCACAAAATCCATCCGTCTTTCCTCCTGTGGCAGCTTACCCCGCGCGCTAGTTTCATGGAGTAATTAAATTGTGCGGTTTTCTAAAAGTTTGAGCCGTGCTAAGCCCCTCAAGCTGGCCTCCATCTCTCTTCATTTATTTATTTATTTATTTATTATATTTGTCCTTCATGTGAATGGACCACAGAGCACCAAATGACGTGACATGAAATAACGGCAAAGGATTTGGAGCGTCACGGCAGACGGTTGGTGGTCGCGGTTGCCAAAGTGCTGATTGCGGTTTGAACAGCGGCCATGTTCATTAGCGCTCCTTGCCTTTTTGAAATGTTTCGACAAAAAGGACGTCTGCCTCGTCTTTCCTCGACTGGACGGCCGCTTCCGATTGGCCGCTCTTGCGCAAACAAGGCCCCTCGGATCAGGCTGTGGCCTTGGTCATTACGTTTTTGGCTTGTCTCTTTTACATCCTCCAATTCTGTGTTTGATTATTGCCTGACTGGGAAACCTCAATGCACCTTAATTGAATTTGTAGACAAAATATAAAGCGACATGCTCGGAAAAAAAGACATATTTTTGACAAAGCACAAAAGATATTATTGTTAGAAACTTACAAGTACATTATCTGAAAATGAAAATTGGGGTGGTCAATACATATGGATGTATATATATATATATATATATATATATATATATGCAACCTCAGCCACCACTGTAGCTTCTATTCTATGCGCCTTATAATGCAGTGTGCCCTACAAATGAAAACAGTTTGAAAATAGGCCTATCATTGAAGGTGCGCCATATCCTCTGAAGCGCCTTATACTTCGAAAAATACGGTGTGTGCGTGTGTACATACAATACACTCTTTCATTTTTACGCCTTGCATACTACTACCCTCCGAGACGCTGTATATGGTAGAGAACGATGAATTCAATTTGAAAACGGCAATACTAACCATGTGAAATGTTTTTTTTCCCACTTTATCAGTCAAGCCCGGGGCCGGCTCGCGGCAAAGAACTGGAAAGCGGCGGACGGATCCTCAGCTTCCACTCTGCTTTGTGATGAATGCTAACAGCCACCCTGTCATACATATCCGCAGCTAATAGCGGCTTCGGTATTCATCAGCCAGCTCATCTCCCCTAAGACTCCGTGCGGAGAATATACGCATTCCCGCCGTGTTCCCTGTGAACCCCGCCAGCGCCAAAATCAGCCCATCTGCAATCACAGCAAGCAGACAATATCAAAAGAGAAATACAACAATCGCAGCGGGAGGGAGGTTGCTGAAAACGCGTCTGCGAGTGCTGTTATTTTCCAACTAGATGCCTCTTGTGCCGATGAAGTCGGCGGGCGGACTGGCAGATTGAGAGTTTTTGTCAAGGAAACAGTTTTTGTCGTCCGTGTGATGTTGGAAATCAAATTCCAGGCCCTGCCCTTTATGTGGGACAGGAAGCGGCCTGCAAATGGCAACAATTGATGTCTAATGTCCATGCATAGAAAGGCTCTTATTTATTTTTCAAATCTTATATTTTATATCAAATCTTACTGTAAGGCGCTTTGGAGTAAAAGGCACACCTTCAATGAATGGCCTTTTTAAAAATTGTTTTCATATATAGGACGCACCGCACTATAAGGTGCATAAAAGCTAGTCGTGACTGCTGTTGCGTTATGCATCCACTAGATGGATTTACGCTAAAGGGAATACAATACAATACAGCTTTGTTTATATAGAGCTCTCACAACCGCTGCAGCTATAACAAAGCACTTTACAGAACATTTAAAATACTACGTCCAAGAAATCAGAATATTGATCCATATATAAGGTGCATCGGATTATAAGGCTCACTGTCGGCTTTTGAGAAAACTGAATGCACCTTATAGTGCGTAAAATACGGTACATATATATTTGTTAATTCAAGGTTAGGTTCAGCAACAGCAGGATTTTTTTTTTCCAGAACATTTCGTAGCTATAAATTATACCGCACGGTAAAGTCCGTTTGGCGCAATTTATCGGTCAAACTTAAAACATAAAATTTTTAAAATGAACAGGTTTCAAAAACATGATGAAGAAGGGATAAAAAGGAAGACACTTTGGAGACAAAAAGCATAATTTTCACACACATTTTGGTGTATTTTATGGCCATTGTAAATTTAAGATGCGTGACTTCAAACCCGCGTGCTAGCTTTTGAAGGACTTCCTACACAATACATCCGAAGGGTTTAGTCCCCCAGTGCCTTGTTGATAATGAGCATTAAAAGCATTTCAGGATCTGATGAATGATCTCTTTGTTATCTCGTGCGCCGACTCATTTGTTTGTCTTTTACAGATGCGAGATTTATGAATAGCAAGCAGATGACAGGCATTACCGTAACGTCACTGTAATCACGCCTAATTCTCAGTTACTTTGCCTCGATCTCCCCGGCGGTCTTACACTATTTCCCACAGCTCGGCGGCCTTCACAAAAGTGGTTTGTGATCATTGAATTTTAGTCTCTGATAAAGGAACAAAAGGGGGCTTTGTGGGCTAGCGCGAAGATGCTAACATGCTAACACATGCGGAGATGACTTCATGTAGGAGTACATCCAGGACGGATTATTCAAATACGTTTGTTTAATATGCCAGGGCCGTCGTGTCAGATTATTCCCCCGCCGTGACTTCGACCTTAGATTTACGATTCATATTTATAGGGGTTTGTCAGCAGCTGGCGGCCTTCGATGAATCAACAAGGCTTGAGCCACGGAGACCTGCCTGATGTGTCATAAATCAGTATCCAAAGCAAGAAGGGTGTGGGGGGTGTGGGGGGGGGGGAGAAAGAAAGAGCCAATTAGGAGTGAGTAACCTTCCCACATGCCGCACATGGGGATTAGCGATGTGCCCTCCAGGGGTGCGCTGGATTAAAATTGGAACGTTGGATGTAGTTTCAAGATTTACATAGTTTCTATCAACGTGTCAAATAGACAGAGCAATATGCTCGCGTGGTGCTGAACAAACATTTTACGGACCACCGTCATTAAAATGCCAGCATTGAATATACGGATTCAACTCAAATGTATGGCATATACAATTTTGTACTTTTATGAATGTTTGAAAATAAACAGCTTTTTCTTGCAACACGTGTGCACCAGCTCTGTTTGGGTGTGTGGCCTAAATAGTTTGGGAAAGGCTGTTCCAAGAGTGTGAAATCAGAAGTGACTAACACTTCTCATACGCACCATGCATGGTGCCCTCTGGGGGTGCGCTGCATTAAAACAGCAACGTGTCTAAATTACACAAACTGTATAATCAATGTAGAAATATTCTAAAGTGACTTCAAGACTGACTAAGTTTCTTTTTCCTAGCGGATAGGATAACGTTTTTTCAATCAATGTAGTTTTTTGCCAAAAGGCCAGGCTTTTATTCACATTTTTTTTTTGGGGTGTGATACAAAAGTGGTGCGCCAATTCTGTCAGCAGTTTGAAGGAAATGCACAGTGTAAAAGATTTGGGAAAGATCGTTCACTGTAAAGTCATGATCCAAATGGGGTTTGTTTTATATTTTTTGCTGCGTTGAGTTGGAGTGCTGGGAAAAGGTGGTGCACCATTGCTCTCGGGATGTGGAAGAGTGTGGGGATGACTTGGGAATGGGTATTTATGATGACATAAAAGCAACACAGCTGTGTGCTATATGGGGTTTGTTTCAATGTATACATTGATCAGTTGGGTTATATTGTCAAAGGATGGGTGCGCCCACAAAAAATTGTGAAATCACTGCTCTATGATTGTATAATTGAAGAACAATTCTACTAACTAGGGTTTGTTTCCATTTTTTTTTCATTAGTCGGGTTGCATAACTGGGAAAAGGGGTGCGCCATTTCTCTCAGGACGTTAAACCTTTGAGGGAGCTCTGATGTGAAATTGTGCAGAAATGGGCTTTGTTTTGATCTTTTTTGGTGTGGTTGTGTTGTCGGATCGGGAATAGGGGTGCGCCATTGTTACCAGTGTCTTGACTATTCACCGATAAAATCAACAGAGAAAAGTGCACAATGTGGTTTGTTTCTATTAAATATTGGTCAATTGGATTGTGTTGGGGTGCGCGGTGTAAAAAAATCTGATAAAGACTGTACCCTGATGTAAAATCGAGAGAGATAGTGCTGGATCTAGTTTGTTTCAAGATATTTTTGGTTGACTGGATTGTCTTTCTGTTGTCTCAGCGTGTGCAAACTCTATCGGGGATCCTGAAAAGGGGGTGCGTCGGTGTAAAATGCTCCGTCAAAACTGCTTTCTCTTGCTCCCCTGTGGTGCCTTTTTACATTGGCGGGGAGGCACGCATGGCAACTGAGTGTGCACATGGCTTTCTTTCAGGTCGACTTACACACATCACTAAGTTGTGTTGGGATGTGGAGCTATTTTTAGACACACAAACACACACACACACACACACACACACACACACACACACACTCCCGATTGCACATTCACACAGGAATGGGCTGCTTCCCATGCTATGTGTCAGGGGCAGCATCATGTTAAAGATTCAGTCAGATGGTCTTGAACACCGGAGGCGCACGGATGAGTTTGTACCCAGTGCTGGAGGGGTAGTGGGGGGGGGGGAGTTGTGTCAGTTGGGGGTTGGGGGTGGGGGGGATGGTGCACTGGGTCACGTGCTGACCTCATTGTGCGCACGAGCAGACTACTGGCTCGGCGGCATCATGGCCGACGCGAACGGGAGCGTGAGTGACTTATCTCGCAGGCAGCTTAAAAAAAAAACAACTGACTTCCCCCGACATAAATAAAGCGGAGACGGGAAACATTTTTCTTTCTCCGTTTGTAAAATTGCGAGAGATTTAGTATTTTTTATCTCTGGAGAAAAAGGGAGCTGACATGCTTTATTACGCTTGGCGTCTTCACCCTTCGGAGACACCCCCCCCCCACCCCCCCACCCCCCGCAACCCTATTTCCTACTTCGTCGACTTCCAATTGTGTCGCTGGAAAAGTCAGACTGATGCTTTTTGCAAAGGTGAACGTTGGCTACCTTCACCCCTCGCTTGATTGGCATGTTTGCATACGTGCTGAAGACGGACGGCAGTTCTGCTGATTACCGGGGGGTGGGGTGGGGGGGGGGGAATGATTCAATAGATTCAATGATTTAAGAATATATAAATGGTACAAGGTTGAGATGAAGACTTCTTGAGTGTGTATATGGAAGCTATTAAATGTCCAGTCGTGTTTTTTTTACGCTTGTGTTGATGTGAACATTAGCCTCATAAAAGTCCCCCCCCACCTTCCCTGCTGGACGTTCCAACATCGCAGCTGCCCAACTTCCTTCAGTCTTGCATTAACTCCTGCTGCCTGGAAGCAGATGCCGAGACAGGAAAACAAAGCTGGCGGGTCGGGGGGGGATTATTGTGTTGGTGATGATGGGGAAGTGGGAGGGGTTAACAACGCTAATCAAGAAGGTCGGTGATACTGTCTCCAGGTGCGCCGAAGCACACTTAATCTTCTTTTGACGTCTTTCATGTGACACAAAGAAAGTTTCAATGGAAAGGCATGAATGTACAACACGAGGGGGGGGAAAAAAAATCACAACTCCATTGAAAAGGAAAAAAAAAAGTCGCCATTGTGCTTTTACACAAACCTCTGACTAGAAATGTATTCCACAAATGGCAGAATTCTCGTCTCTTTTTGGGCATGTGTTATAAGACTTTTTTTGTGGGTCTGCTCATGATCGACATGTTGACCAATTTTCTTTTATTTTTGAAACAAAGACAAACTTTAGGAGCTGAATTTATGGATGGAAAAATCTTTAAAATACGACACCACTGAAAACCAAAATGGCAGACTTCACTTGTCTTTTCTGACAAGATTTCCCAGTACTTTTTTGTGGGTCTAATGATTAGAGATGTGTCCGAAATTTTGCGTTCTGAAGTAAAACAGTTTGAGGGGCTGTATTTATAACTAAATATCGTTTTTTTTAGATACCGCACCAAACAAAACGTCAGCTTTCCGGTGTATTTTTCTGGCCCAAGATATTGTAGCTTCTCAGGGGCTATTCATGATCGATGTACTGACAAAATATCGTGTTCCGACTGTGTTTCAGGGTTGAATCCCAGAACTCCCCAGTTAGGATTTTGCACATGACTCCAACAAAATATATATTTTACCACGATGAACAAGCCTGCAAATTTTGGTGTCTTGGAAAGCCCACGACTAATGTGGAATTTAAACATCTATGTACTGAAACACTTCTTGGTAGCCAATAAAATACCTGCCAAAGACTAGGTGGCCTTTTGATGGAACACTTGGCAACAAAACACTGCTCTGAAGCAAATTGTTTTTCCTTTGAAAAGTCCTCGAGCTGCGGTGGCGTCCCAGAACAAGTTTCGGTTGCGCCAACCAAAACTCAAGCGTAAACACGCACATGTTTGGGCAACAACATGAGCTGTGGGCTGAAGGAGCGGCTGACAGCTGACTGACAAAGTGGTTTAATCGAATCTCTTTTCCTCTCCACTTGAGTTCACCCCATAAATAACTGAATAACAGCAACGCCCTCACCTCAATTAGGCGACTGGGGGCATGCACGGCTTTGTGAGGGATTGTCTGCGGGTCAGCATGAAACGTCGATATCGTTTACTAACCGTTGCCTCTCGGCTGCTTATTGACGTTCATTTCGCAGTGGCATCCAGCAGGTATTAAAGCCTTTATGGCGCGTCTATTAGCAATGAAGCATTTCACAGCGGATCGCCACGGCATTTAATGAGGTCTCCACGGATCATTAAAAAGTGTTACGTTTGATTTCCCCAAACTTAAGGCTTTAATTATCCTTAAAAATGTCACTTAATCCTTAAATTGACATCGCAGCAGTGATGTTTTTTTCCTTTGGAAGCATCAAAACGGGCAAGGCCACGTGTTAGCGTATCGCCGCCATTTTGACGACAGCGTGAAATAAAGCGGCGGAGAACATCCAAAAAATGACTCCCGTGAAACAATACATTCATCCATCCGTTATGTGAATCGCTCAGCACCAGCCAATCACACATTCACAAAGATTCAGACTCAAAATCACACCTAGGGACAAGCTGGAGTTTTCCATTAACCTGCCATGCAATATTTTTGGAATGAGGGAGGAAAACAGAGCACCGGGAGAAAACCTACGCAGGCTAATGTGCTAACCGGTCGACCGCCGTGCCGCCCATATACAATTCCAGTTTTGAATATATCATATAAATGTCGTCCAACAGTAAATGTACTTATTTTCTACTTCTCTTGTATCATCACAGTGGAAACAAACTAATGTTAGCCATGCTAGTTTGCTAGTTAGCCAGCTACATGCCTCGGTAGTCCAATCTCTAGTATTCATTTCACCAGTCGTTGAGACGCTAACTCTTGTAGCTAGTTGCAAGCATTCACTTGAAGCCTACAAGGCCACTCGCTGACTGCTCGCAGCAACAGTAGGAGGTATTGTGTCGCTTTGTCTGCGCCGCGAAACGTTTTTCACCGCTTTCGGTGGCTTTGGAATTGCGACTTGTTAAAACCCGCTGTATTTCTTGAAAACCGGTCATCAGTCCATGCTTCCTCGTAAGATAAGATAAGAAAAGAAAACCTTTATTTGTCTCACTCGTCGTATTTTATTGATTTATTTATTTATTTATTATCTGTCAAATGTACTTCTTGAGTACTGATGAGTGTGATGACTTTTGCCACCTCACTTGAGCACCCGGAAACACATATGTGGGGGGTGGGTGTTGGTGGGTGGGGTGGGGTGGGGGGGGTAAACTGTGTGTGGGTGAGAAAGTGCTAGTGGAGCAGTTCTCATCGCAACAGCTGCGCTGGAATTGTTGTCATTCAGCACCAGGTTCCGTTTTGCGTCGGGATCTCTGTTGACTTAGTAAATCCCCCATCAGGCAGGTAGTGAGTGACCTTTGTCCCTGTCATGCGCTCATTTTCTGAACTTGAACATCATGTTAGATCAAGTTTGTCTTTGGCGAGTTGTCAAACTCTGCTTTGCCCACATGCAATGATGAAAAGGGTACAATTGTTGCTATTTACCGTTGTCCATCTGTCTCGTTTATGACGTTCGAATTGGCCCCGACTATCTGATTCCAACAAACAATGGCAGATTTTGGTCGTGCTCTCCAACTTGGGTACTTGTGACTTTTTATTCTCGTGAGTCTCCTCAAATGTCAAATTGCTATGCTTGTTTGGTTTCAGGGGCTGATTTTTATTTATATTTGAGGTTCTTAGAACTGTCCCGCCACACAATGGAAATAGGAAAACAAACAAATCACACCCTTGGAACAAAAAATAATGCTCAAAGTCAAGATAAGACAAAAGTAGCTTTTTCCAAGGACAACTCAAAGGCTTTGTCTTTTAAAAACAGAATTTGGGGCTTTTTGGAAAACTAAGAATATTCTTCGAGAAATCCCAAAGTCACGCTAAGACATTGCTGCCAAATACGATCTCTTATCGCGGCAGCCTAACAACAATGATTTTTGACATTTCAACCCTGAGGGATTGTTTTATGGACATTTTTTGGCTTTGAATTTGGAATATTCCGACTGGGAAAATACCCACTCGTTATAAAAACAGGATGTCTGCGCACAAACAAATGAAAGGAAAAACCCACCAATAAGAACCCCTTCTAAGTGGAGGTAACTTTCTCAAAATGAATAAGATGAATTGCGGCAATGCGTGCAAATATGTTGAACTTAAAGTTAAATACAACTGAACTGTAATTTAGTCCATGAAGAAAAAAAAAGGAGTTTCATTCGAATACGAATTAACTGCTGTTCAGTTGTATTTCACTTGAGTTCAACACATTTGCATGCAGTAATTCCTAATTGGGGTTTTTTTTTAGGCTGTGATTATTTCACGTGCCACCAGAGGGAGCCCATGTACGAATCACCGATTTTGATGTCGAGATTGCGGGAGGAAGCCAAAATACCGGGGCAGGTAACTTTACTGCAAAAGTAACTTGTAGTTGCGGAGAAAAATACATTTTGTCGTCGCGGCAAAAATAATGGACCACCACAATTTGACGACGAGCTACTTTTTGCTGCGACGATAGCGTCTCTTTTTCACGGGTACAAATCAAGAGTAGGATCTTCGCTTCGCGCCCACCGATACCTCCCTGTCTCGGGCCCCTGTCGTGATTCCGTCGCGGTATCCGTCAGTGGACGTCAGGCAGAGGCCCTCCTCTTCCTCCTGACAAAGAGTGCGAGCCTTGTACGACATCATCTATCATCCCGCCGCCTTTGTTCAGCATCCCGTCTGATACGGGGGCTCGCAGGCAGCGGCGGCTTGGCATTCAGTGTGACAGGCGGCCGCAGATGCAAAATGACAGTGACACAAAGAGGGGGTAGGTAGGACGGGGGGGCACGTTGCGCACATCCTGACAGCGCCGTTTTCCATAGAGGCCGGGGGGGCTTGACGGGGTTTACGGGCCTGCCATCAGATTACGCCGGCGCTCTTGACACCTCGACGGTCGCAGGTTTGATGTCAGGGATGTACTTTGAAATGTACACGGAAGCCCTCGCCCGTGTTCTCTCTGATTAAAAGTGCTTCAGAAGCTTTCAATTTGTTTGGAACGAGTCATCGCCTCGTGTGTCTTAGCGCCATATATCATGGGGAGAATATTAACGAGGGTATTTTGTAAAAAAAAAAAAAAATTAGGAAAGCCGTATTCCACCCAGTGATACAGTACAGTTTTAAAAAAACGTTTTTCATCATTGTTTTATCTTCTTTTATTTTTGCTGTCTAATGTCAGTTTATATCAATTCGTTTTTAGAGGTTAGCTGTGAAAGCTAATTAACGATTAATTGACAAAGGCGTAAAAAAAAACCCCCAGGACATATTCGAGAGATTCTAGTTACTTTCAGTGATATTATAAACATACGGTACAGTTCAGTAATCTTAGGTTTTTATTTTTTTCTTTAATTTTGATTTTGTGGCAAAAATGTTTCTTTCAATTTTCATGTTAGCCACCTGCGCTGTCGCATGTAGCGGCCATATTTAGTTGTCTTTGCGTTCTCTATCGTTTAAATGCGTTTATTTATGAATGTGTAGACAGTCAATGGACGTATTTCGATGACTACACTAACATTAGCGCATACTGTATCCGTTACGTACACTCTAAGATTTGTTTTTTTTTTTTTCTGCGTCTGGAAGAGGTCCGATTCTGATTTCAGGATATCCCTTTACCCTTTATACTAATTGTGTCATAAATGATTTAAAAAAAATGTGTCAGTCAAACCAAGTACAGTCAAACCTCGGTTTTCGTCCATAATCCGTTCCAGAAGGCTGTTTGAAAACCGAAATTGTTCGAAAACCGAAACCACGCTCTTTTTTAAAATAAAAATGTTTACTGAACACGTCTGCTCACAATGGAAAGCAACACGAGGAAGCGTCACTTCCCCGTCCGTGTAAGGAAGGCGAGAGAAGTCAAATGGTGCATTCAAGTGCGCTCAGTTTGTTCGAGAACCGAAATTTGTTCGTCACCCGAGGCATAGAAAACTCGAAATATTTGGTCAAAAACCGAATTGGACGAGAACTGAGACGTTCGAAAACCGAGGTTTGACTGTAGTGTAAATTGAGCCTTTCTAAAACTGGACTGGAAGTGTAAGGTAACATCGACCCTATTGAGAAACTGGACCGTAATCTGTGGCGTGATTGTGGATTCTATGAACTCTTGCCTCCATCGCAGTCAATTCTGTTGCCGTTTTCATTTTTAGCTTGGATCCATTTTTCCCTGTTGTCTTTTGGTCCTTTGGTTGAAAAGGCGACACAGGGATGCAAATGTACTGTTCGGAAGCTTTGCAGGTTTGCGCTGGCTCATTTGCAAAGTTGTCATTCTGGCTCCCTTCTGTCAGCGTGTCAAGGCTTTGTTTCGGATTTGCATGAAGGTTGTTAGCTCGTTATCTTACAGCATCGCTCAAATTTCGAGAACACAATACCATTTCTTCAACATGAAGAATTTTCCTCGTCGTTTGGTCGACAGTGGAGATAATCCTGGAAGATTTATGTCGAAATATATAGTGTGTGTACAGGGTGACATCTGGCTCAGAAGAAACTGGCTCATTATTGACCGAGCGCTCAACTGTCTCCTTTGGGGTGAAAGTTTACAGTCTTGTGTGTGTGTGTGTGTGTGCGCGCGTCTTCTTCTTTTTTTCATCGAACAGCCGCCTGTGTTATTATTTTTAGCCATCACCCGGAGAGACTTTAGGGTCACTCGATGCTTGGCGTGTAAAAGCGTCCCTGTGCTTTTTTTTTTTCCACTCCCCCATTCTTTGCGGTACACAGCTAACATTTCAGCCATACACGTGTGGCGCATTCGATGATTGTCAGACTATCCAGTGCAGCGGTGCGTTATGTAAGTGAAGGGAGTCAAGCGAGCACAACTAGAATGGAACTCCGGGGAGAAATGACTCTCGCCAAGGCCGAGCAATAATGGCGGTTGCGTTACTGTTCATAATGCTATTTCTATTACTTATGGCTGTCAATTACATAGGTTGAAATGGATTTGGATATAAGTCAGACCGCTACAGTAGCATAGCGAGGTATGCATGACCTGGTGTATTGAATTTTTAAAATTCATTAAACTCCTTGGGGGAGTTTAATGTATACGACACTAATGAATACAATGAATGGAAATATTTACACGATGACTTGAATGGTCAAGAATATTTTGCTTTTCTGTGTTGACTCGCTCTTTATGTTCCAGTTTAACTTGTTGGCTCAATTGCTGGCAGGACTCATCCAATTGTGACTTTGGGTCTGAATCCGTACCAGTTCTGGTCACCTGTTAGGCTTTGGGTCCTGGCAACCGCGATCGCTGGGGAGATCCGTGGGAAGGGCCCCGCACATGTTTTTTCCCTCCCCCCCCTCAATCTGTTGCTTAAAGCACCGCAACATCGATAGTATTAGCATTAGCAAGAAGCTAGCGGACGCTAAGGCGAGGCTATGTGGTGTTTTAAAGACACACGGTACAATTCTCTTTGTTTGATGTTTAGTTTGACAATGAACTTGAACTGAGTGTGACAAAAAAAAAAATTGAAACCTCTTTTGGGAAGAATTGCTCACGATCTTCCAAACTGTTTGAGAGGAACTGAGTCACTGCCACCACCCAGCAGAATTTGAAAAACTCTAAAGCCGAATCGCTTGTTTCCAAAATCAACAATGTATGTGTTCACCCACAGTATCTATGCCAGCAAAGTCAACGGACAGGTTGTGCTGTGAACTTTCTATGAAAATAAAATATACGCCTTTCCTCTCTAAAAGTCAGGAAACACTGGTCTGGTAGGAGCGAACACGAGCTGCTGTTTCCACTGACGCCTTCATTTGTGCAAGCGTACTCTCTGGGGGATCGTGGCGCCGCTAAACCTGTTCGGGGAATCACAGACGGCGTTTAAGATTACACGTCGACGACACATAGGTGAAAATAATTGGCTGCATCACCGCCCGTCCTCTGCCAAACCATGTATTCAACCCAGAGGACCCCCCCCCCCCTCCCTCCACACCCCCAACTACGGCTCACGCCCTTGCTGAGTGGATGTAGAAAGCGCTATCAGCCCCAGTTTGGTGCAGTTAATGGAGGGAGGCCAGCCACTAATTGATCACACAAGTGGTGGTGTAGCACAGGGAGGGAGGGGGTGGATGGGGCGGGGGGGGGGGGGGGTGGGGGGCGGTTGAACTAGAGGAACAGCGCTGTAACAATAAACTGCAGCGGTGGACTTATGGGAAATTATATGAGCGCTGCATGGTTGGGAGAGGGGGGGGGTTGCTGTGGGGCTGTGCAGTGCAAGAAATATTAAGGTACAAAACTAGGGTGGAGGTGGTGAGTGTGTGTGGGGGGGGCATCATGATGGGTAAAGAATAGTCAAAGGCATTTTCATCGTAAGTCAGAGCTTCATTTTTGTGGAGGGCCGATACTGGTGGTTCTACTTAACAGAAATACAATAAAATACAATTTTCGTTAATGTACTTCAATAGTTTATTCTGTATTTTCTCGAGGATTCATTTTTATGATGAGCTTCTGCTTTTACTTGCCTGCATTTCTGCATTTCAAACAGTACGTTCCGCTCATTGGTCAAAACAGGCTCGGTATGTTTTTTTTTTGTTTTTTTTTTACTGCCACGATTGACAACGTTAAAAACCGAACGCTAACGTCAACGCATTTGAGATCTTGAGTGATTGAGATCTGCGGATCTCGAAGCAGAGACAGCAGTGACATGGAGGATCGCGAATCAGGGAATCTCGAATCATGACTTGAATTAAAGAATTGTTTAACTCGTTGGCTAAATGAATGATTCGTGGCGCATACGTTGTCATGCGCCGCCTAAAAACCACCAGCTTGTGGGCTATGAAAACAAATCTAATTTGAAAAAAAAAAACCCATCCTGTCCATTGAAGGTGGTCTATCTTTTCAGTTGGCGTTAGTAGTAAATTTAGGATATTTTTGTTCCACAGTTCACAGCATTCGCACAAGTATGGAACACGTTTTGCTAGCATGAAAGTCGAGCCAACGCTAGCTAGCTAGCTAGCGCTCATCATGCGACATGTAAGACGAGTTGAGTGTACATTAATTTAATAGATTAATTAAGGAAACTATTATAATTATATAATTTACTGTAGAAGCAATTTTTTTACATTTGGATTACAGTCTGTCAGATTCTGTCCCTTTTTATGATCACATAAGTAGTTGAGTCGGAACTTATATTTTCACCAAACTTTTTTTTGGTTCGTTTGTTTTTATTCA